>JAZGUH010000775.1:0-315411 GCA_037893225.1 Hippasteria phrygiana | reverse complement strand
CCCACGGTATAAAAAGAAGGCCTCCCAAGCAATAGCAATCATTGTATCCCTCCCCAGACCGCGCGCCGCCGTGTCAGACCGGAGTAGAACGCAACGCGCCGTTATCGCGCCGGGCCCGTAAACCGTCACACGCCGGGGACGCGCCGTGATGGAACGGCGACGAAACGGCTACCATACCACCCTAGCCTTGCCGTGGAGAACCGTGACAAAACGTGGCAAAACGGGACAAAACGCTCAGCAAACCGTGAAGCAAACCGTGACAAAACGCGCACTAAACGCGGCAGAACGTGACAAAACTTGAAAGGACCGTGAGATGCCGGGGAATAACACAATGCTTCCCGTCCCACTACGGACCGCCTCCAAGTTTTGTTACGGCCTATTATGTACTGTCACGTTTTATTTGCGTTCACCCCGTTTTACTACGGCCTACTAGGGTTTCTCATCCGCACCGTGACTGCCGTGGCAAATTTTTTGACAGTTTAAAAATCTGGGCCCGGCATCCACGGCAATCACGGCCTGTCACGTTTGGCCCATCCCGTCCCCCCGCGTTGTCTCACGTCCATCCCGTTTTGTCCACGGTGGCCTGAAACGTGACTGCCGTGGCCGCCGGGAACATAATGTAAACCTAGCATTAAACTTGATAAAATAGCCGCGACCTTTATCCCCCGGGCAACCCTTCCGGGCCGTCTGCTTTATGCGAAGCCCGTCATTGTTGCTCATCCAAGCATGAGTAAGTGGCACAACCAACATACTTGCTAAAAAAAAACTGAAGCTATTGAATAATTGTTTACGTAATATTAGAATATCATTGGTATATGGGAATCCCCTTCGCCTTACCACTTCTACGTCACTCGAGGAGTACGGAGGCTGATAAATACCACGCTATAGACAACACGTAAGTACTGGGCACACGTATTAGAAGTGTTTCTATTTGATTGCTTGCCCATCACAATCATTCAACAATTAATGCACCCGATATTTCGTCGTTATCGTGGCCGGTGTGACCAGCCCATAAATGACATTTTGTGTAAATCTGATTTTCTTTTTGTATGCAAGTTTACCCTAAACAAGGCTAAAAGCCATTCGAGATACGGAGCTACAAAGGGAAAAAGGAATCAAAGAGGCAAGAGGTATGAATGAATATTCCTCATGAAGCAGGAAAGATGACAGGAAACATGCACCAGGCAAAGAATTCCATACAGATACAGAACGAGGAGAAATGTTATTGGCATAGCTTTTCGTTCCAGCTATAGAGCCTATTGGTGGGAACAAGTGGAAAGCTGAGTTTCACGCTCAAACACCCTAACTGGAGGAATAAAGCTGGACAAACCGGTGGAATATTTACCATGAAAATCATATGATGCACAATATGGGGCAGGGACCCCCCCCCCCCCCCCTCTTTTGTGTTGGTCATTGTGTTCCCGGAATCTCGGAAATTCTTTTCAGATGTCTAGGGGGATGTGTTAGGTAACAATAGTCTGGATAGTATAGAGTATAGGGACAAAAGGGGGGTACCACTCTGCCCCATATTGTGCTGGGTATAATGAAAATATCAGTAGAACAGACTAGCCCAAGTCTTCTCCAACCAAATGAACAATTTGTACTCTGATGTTCGCACAATGTCCCATAAAGAGCCCCTTAGGAAAGGTATAAAGTTCACCAGACACGAACCGCAGACCCCTATTGTAATGTTACAAAAACCTGCTCTATGCAGTTTTTATTGACAATGAACTGGCTGCACCTACAAAACCGTCTATTTCCGTCTCATGATCGAAACACCAAGATTATTTCCGCCTGAAGATCGGATCGACTTTAGCATTCGTTATCATCTTTCCGTCTATTCTTTGGAGCTCTGGAGAACTTCGAAACTTTGTGAGTAAAGTGTGCATGATGTTGGTTCATAAAACGTCTTTTCTGGTAACATACTTGTTTGTTTTATATTGTCTTGGGACTGAGTGCCTGTGGGCATTAGTGATTAGGTTCACTTTTCAAGTTCCAGTCATCATGTTTTGTATTGTGTTTTTTTGTTGTGATGGCAAATAAATAATAATAAGAAGAAGAATTACCCTAGATGGGCCATTTGGGAGACATTCCCATAGACCTGTGAAATTTCTTTTTTTCAACTTTAATGTAACCTAACCCAAATATCCCCTTATCCTACCCCCACGAAATTTGGTATATTTATGTTTTGGACCATCCTCTATCGATATAACCCAGTTCCGACAGTAACATTCTCAATATTTAAGGGGGCTGTGACATTAGGGAGACATCGAAATGTCTCCCTAATGTCACTTGTCTCCCTAAGGTACAAAAATAACTAAAACATGTCTCCTTAAGGGACCATTGACAGTTATAATACACAGCACAAAAAAAATGTAGATAATTGCCCGAAGAGAGACGAGTGGATAAGACATAAATGGCCACGCAGACAAGTACACAACCCGACAATCTGACGGACAGACAGATAACCAAGAGTTGCCAGAGAATCTTTTTTTTGTAACCCTGACGTAAGGGCTCACATTTTTATGGACAATTGTTCTTAAAATGAACACTTGTACATTATCAGTATAGGGTGACCAGAGAGCTGTTAGACATAAAGACATTTAACCTATTAAACGAAAGAGCGTTGATCAGGTAAAAGCACATATACTGCATTGGAAAGGTGCTCCTCCCCCACTTTTTGGCCGGGGTTGGTCCTAATGATTATTCCTGTATTGTTTAAATTCTAAAAGAGTTAACATATATTTGCAAAATAATGTGCTGAATAATAACTGTACATACCATGATTATATTATGCCTGGTTGTATGAACTATTTACGTCAGAGTTCCTATCTGCTTTTGTTCATATTGGCGTGTTTTGAATGGCACTCACAAGTTCCAAATAATCCTTCCCTTTGCCGTTGTTCAAAAATGTTTCCTAAAAATGTTATCACAATTTGATTTTCAATGAATGGTGTCGGAAGAACATGCAGTCAACCAAAACAATTGTGGTGTATATAATGTGCCTTTAAACAAAGCTTTATCAAGTCTACGCACGGTGCAGGCATGAGTTTTCGTGATTGTTGTGGAAATTTGGAAGGCAAAAATTATATGTGACCGGCTCTACAAAAATGGGTATTATGTCGAAAATTTACATAGTTGAATTTGTCACATCCTAAGCTTTAATTTGGTAGGTTTGACCCCTGTGGCATTTTGTGTTCCTGAGATATCTTGACATTTGTATACTCCTATTTTCCAATTTAACGGAAGTGCGTTTAGAGATTAAAGCCCTTCAAACACAAAAAGTGAAAAGAAATAACATAGAAGTAATTTATATCAACATTAATTTTTTTCATCTGCCTATTCGTCAATATTAATGTGTCTGAAAATAAATTATGAAAATAGAACGACATAATACCCTTTTTTGTAGAGCAGGTCACATATAAATAAAACAATATTTTTAGCCACGCAAATAACATTTAGTTTCGTAAAATTGGTTGAGTGAGCCTAACAGGGAGAATTGGTAATACAGCAAACATTCTTTAAAGAGTAAATTAGATTTAAATTAGCTTAAAATGTCTCCTCAGTAATATTGTTACAATAGGACAGATAAGGCAGTATACCCGTGAAGAGTAGATTTCAACTACGAAGGAACCATTAGTTTTAGTCAATTTATTACTCAAATATTACTGGAAAATTGCGTCCCGCTTTCTGCCACTCTGCTTGTTGAACTGAATGTTTTAAATATTTCAGGTAAAGATGGCCTCATTCATGCTGCTGCTGTGTCTCGGGGCTTCCATCAAAATCTCCCAATCGTCACGCTGTCATGCGCAGTGTGATTACGACCACGTGACTGCAAGGGCCGACTGCTCCTCCCGTTATCTGGACTGCATCCCCATCAACTACCCAGACGCCCTCGTTATGCATTTAAGCCACAACAACATCTCGGTTCTGGAGCCAGACGATTTCAACGGGACTTTCACGAGTTTGGTTGAGCTGTACCTTGACTACAACTTCCTAACTGATGTGAGAACATTATTGACGTCAACTAATTTGGGAAGCCTGGAAAAACTCTCAGTGCGACACAACATCATTTCCAGTTTGGGCCGTGAATGCAGACTTGATTCCCTCGAGAAATTATGGGTGGACAACAACTCGCTGACTGATTTACCGAATATTCCTTGTCGGTCCTTGACGCACTTTTCTGCGGATTCAAATAAACTGGCAGGTTATATTTTTTATTATTTTGATTTTGTACCCTCTTTTGTAAGCTTGCGGTTCAACCGAATAGATTACTTTGACATATATTCAAGGCATTCAAGTTCTAATTTCACCTTCTTATTAGACCACAATGAAATCACCTCTATCTCTATGTACCTCGATGGTTACCGCTCTCAGCTAAACTTATTGTCGCTGAGTCACAATAGACTTACATATATTAATGCGCCAGCTCCCACTCGGCTCAATGTAGCCAGCAACGAACTGCGCGACTTGAGAAATGGATTCAGGTTAGACCAGCGTGGAGATAAGTCAATGGAGAAATTGGACACAAGGAACAACTCGTTCGATTCCCTGATACAACCCGATTGGGCAGATGGGCTGCAGATCCTAAACGCTGATGATAACTTGCTGGCCAACCTGTCCTCTACAACGCTGCAAGGATTCATTAACCTGACGGAGCTCCACGTAGCAAACAATCGACTCTTGTTCATCTCCTCAACCGCTCTGAGACAACTCACGATGCTACGGTCTCTGTATCTCGATGGCAACGCTCTGACGTCATTGTTGGGTGGAGTATTCCTCAACCAGGCTGAGCTGGTGGAGCTTTCCATCACCAACAACCAACTCACCGTGTTGCATCCTGACTACTTTATCGGTCTAGACTCACTGGAACGTCTGTATCTCGCCGGCAATCAACTGTTCTACGTCCACTCGGAGATGCTAAGGCAGATGCCTGGACTGGTCACGATGGACTTGTCTGAAAATAAACTCGATGTCTTTGATCTTGGTAACTGTGACCATCTTACCGATCTGCGGAACCTGGTGCTGACTCACAATTCAATCAATGACATTAGTGAAATCTTAGGTCACTGCGACAACCTGGCTATACTGGACATGCGTTTCAACCACATTGAAGTGGTTCCTGGTGATTCTCTGTCTGTGAGAAACCGCGCCCTCTCTAGACTCGAGCTAGAAGGCAACCCTCTCCAGTGTGACTGCAGGCTGACTGGTCTACGTGACTGGCTGCTTAACAATCCACCCTCTGCTCTCACTCGATGCCAAGGCCCACCACGGCATGCTGAAGCAGTGATCACAGACTTGGACATACATGACTTCTCCTGCGAACCTCCGAAGGCCGTGACAAACCCTAACCATCTCCAAATCGCAGTCGGTCAGACAGCGACCTTATCATGCACTGCAACCGGCATCCCGGCCCCCAACGTAACATGGCTGGACTTGAACGGCACGGTGATATCAGAAAAATGGCAGGGCAGGTTTGTCATTTCTCAAGACATGACTTTACATATTATTTCAATTCAGAAATACGACCAAGGAACGTACACGTGCTTGGTCGAAAATGTCTGGGGTAAGAAGGCGAGAGCTGTCGTTGACATCACTGTTAAATCTGAACTACCCAGCAGTAGCTCGCTTGCCGTGTCAGTTGTCCCTACCATGTTTATCACCCTTATTGTCACACTAATTGTCGTTGCCTTGGTCATCTGTGTCCGTCGGCGTTACAAGAAGAAAGACCAGCCGAGCGGGCCAGCAGAAGGACTTTCTGTCGATCACAAGCTTAAGGTTCGCGTCCGTAAAACTAAGGCTACTCGCTCAGAAGGAGGCTATGTCAACGAAGCAGCGGATGACACTTACATGACTCCAACGATCGAGAAGGACACAGACGACAACTACGAGGTTGCCTTGTCAACAACGACACTCCCATCCAGGTACCAGACCCCGATTCTGCCCAAGAAGGACGACGCTGATAGTTACGAGCCAATGTCCATTGGCAGTGTGGCATGAAGGGAGAGAGGGGGAAAGATGAAACCATCTTGGTAGAGACGGTTATTAAGTATTGAGTTTGCTCTATGCTAGACATGAAGTTTGTATTCCAAAGCACATGTGCAGTAGCTGAAAGAAAAATAAAATCTGTTGAAAATTTATCAAAATGGCGTAGACTGAGACTCCCTTGTATTTTACTCCTGATGATGTTTATTCTTTTAGTGTTTGTTTTCACAAGTGCATGTGACATATGGATTCAACTCATCAACACTGATCATAAGGTTTTCGGCTTGTTATATAGTGGCAACTTGATTTATATTGTTAACAGTGATTTGATTCTTCATTTTTAGACAGTCTTCTATTTAGAGTATAAGAACCTAGAAATATACTTGCATGTTCAGTTAATGCGTATTTAGTCATGCATAGCACGTACACTGTTTTTTGGTTGGTTGATCGGTCGGGTCGGTTCGGGTCGGTTTTTTTGTTTTTACCAGGAACTGATTATATTTACTCAGCATTGAGTTGTTTGCATAATTTATTCAACTGTCCATTCCTGAAGTTGGGACAGTTTAACTGGGAAAGTTTACCGCAAGGATTGGACAAGTCAATGTAATTGGTTATTTTTTTCCTTAAGTTGGTATTTAAATTTTTGCCCTTTATTTAAAGTTTTACGACACGCTGGGCATGACCGTTTGTTGATTTCCCGGTCAAAACAAGTGACCATTTATTGCAAAATTGTGTCCAACTTGTTAATATGTATATACTTATATGGGAAAATGAATGGAATCAAATCTGTATTTCATTCCATACATTTGGGGTCCCTGTTACATAGTGCGTTTATAAGATTTTGCAATTCCAGGCACATTCTTCAATGCCTTCTATCTCCAATAGTGATTGTGTAAAGCAAAGTACCTGCCAAACAAGTAAAAAATAGTGTGAAGTCAATTTTAATGATACTTGATGGGAAATTACACAGGTCAGGTGTAACAGGGACACCAACAAAAATGTCACACTTTTGGACCCCAAATTTATGGAATGACCCCTGTACCCAATAATGGAAAATTTATATAGACAAACTATTGGTTAAAAGTACACTTATGACATGATATTACATGACGTGGGTTTTGTAATTATTGAGTTGATTCTGCATTTGTATAAACAAAATTATTCGGGATACAGGGACCTACAAATACATCTGCATCTTCAGTGAGTGATGCAAGCATTGTTTATAAATTGTAGCATTACGTATACTATCATGCATGTAAATTAAGCACATACCGAAGCAACGATGTTTTAAACACAATAAAATGATCGCAATGAAATGCTTACAATATAGATTGATTTGTATACGCCATGAATGATTGCAATCTCGATTAAAGTAAAATGTGTAA
The DNA here is from genome assembly GCA_037893225.1 of Hippasteria phrygiana. Lineage (NCBI taxonomy): Eukaryota > Metazoa > Echinodermata > Asteroidea > Valvatida > Goniasteridae > Hippasteria > Hippasteria phrygiana. Next base: position 308,041 of record JAZGUH010000775.1, on the reverse strand, counting down.
CCCCCAAGGGCGGATTCAATGGGATAAATGGGGCCACCACTCCCCCCCCCCCCCCCAAAGAAAACTCCCCAAAACAAAACTTAAATGGTATTATGATTGTTTTATAAACTAACACAACTGATAACTGGTCAGCTCATGTGGTCTTCGAAAAGTTGACTTTCAACTCATCAGTTCCTGCTGTGGGAATTTGTTTTGCCCCCCCCCCCCCCCCCGCCCCCAAAAGCTATCCACCAGTGGTGTAACTATTTCAAAAATACTAAGTAGTGCCCAATATTAAGCATTTTACTCTCTGTTTCCTTGTTTAAAACCTTGTAGGCCCCTATATCATTTGGTTTTGGACCCCGGAAACTATAGGATTTTCCGGCCATTTTCAGCAAAATGTTGATCATTTTCATTAACACGGTTTGAAATTCGCGCGTTTATCTCTAGCTCGATCAAGGTGGGGTTTCTTTTTCGATATTACTGCATTCAATTTCGTTTTCGTGCACGTATGATATTTTTAGTCATTCTATTTGGGGGGGGGGGGGGGGGGGCATTAAAAACCACATTTTCATCAACACTAAGTTGAATTTCCACCATCTATTTCCAAACGGTGCAATCAAATTGAGAGTCATCGAATCGTTTGAATGTGAATGATTTTATTTGCCGAGCGGATGTTTAACTAATAGACTCCAATGACTCTTGACGATTGAATGCTGAATATTCATTTTCAAAGGAAACTGGATAAGCCGGGTATTAAAGTAATTTTTTTTAAATGACCGAGGAAACCTATATATTAGTGTTTTCTGAGTATTTAGGCTTTTAGAGTTGTTTTGTTTCCTTGAATATTCTGAATTGTGACGACTAAACCTTGCACTTGTGCTCCCGGGAAATTATCGAGAAACCTACAAGGAAGTTAGTTAAATTTTTGCAAACAGTCCAGGCCAGCATACGATAACAAACACCCACGTTCAAAACCAGGAACTCCTTTGAAATAAATACACTATTACGGATCTTCTATTTGTTGTTTTTAAAAAATGAATTAAAAACTTGCAATAAAGCAGTGAAAATGCCAACTGCTTCATTGCAAAAGATTTGCGCGCATTTATTACAGATTCTAAATGTTATTCCTTTTTAACGTTGTCAATGAATTTCTACATAGATAATTTGGAATGCTATTGCTCTAAAGAGTATCCAGTTACGTCATACTGTCACGCAGTTTTTACTTCCCACTTCAACTGTCAATCAGATAAAAATACATTGTGTTTGCATGCATATGGGAATTTCTCAAACTCTGGCTTGGGCTCGGGCTTCGGCTTCGCACATCGCGTAGATGTGTCCCCGGATTTGGAAAGATCTGGTACACTGTTTTTGTTACAAGAGCCAATGCCTGTTTATTTATCTACGTATTCAAGCCTTATCAGATCGGCAATGGGGCGTGGGAACAGCTTTAGACGAAGCCGAAGCCCAAGCCAGATTTGGGAAACGTTACATGTTGCAAGGACAGAAGCGCCGAAAATTGCAACGCGCATGCCCAAGTGTGACGTAATCGGTTATAGACGAGCGCAGTGATTGGTCGAAATGCTGTATAGAAAAGGAAAATATTCTGCGAAGTATACACATATATGAGGATGCACCAGTTGCGGACGCAACAGAAGTTTTATTGAGGGGCGAAGTTTCTACCTACGTTAATGATCGTGCATATTGTCCACAGTTGTAACTTGTTCATCGGAGGATCTTCATTTTGACTTGTTTTGGACGATTAAACTTTGTAAGTATATATTTTCACTGGATAGCAAAAGTTTCGAAAAAAATCCATCGAAGGCTACAAATCTGGAATATGCAGAAACAAAATTGTAACACATTTCTGTATTTGTATTCTGTGACAATGCTGTTGCTTTAATGTCCCTGCAGAAAGTGATTGGAACCATGCATCTATGCACTGGCACGTACGTCATTAAAAGGGGTTGGAGTGAGTTGGCCTCACTAACGGTGAAAGTTACCCCGCTTGGGTCTATAGGTCTGAAAACTGGGATAATTTCTTTGGTATCTAATGAATATTTATCCTGTATTTAGATCTGGACCCAGGAAAACTGTAAGGGTGGTGGGGCTGGCATTCTGAAATGTGGTCAACCCCCCAACACCTCTGTTGTAACCCTTTACCTATTGAGTGGCTTTTAGCCTGGTAATGGGTGACTTCCATTGAAAAATCCTAAAACACGAACGCTTGAAGTACACAATGGGTACATCTGAGGTTGGGCAGTCAGGATGGCGTGGTGATCAGGGCTGTTCGAGTCCCGATCCGCGTCCGATGCCAAAACAGAGGAAAAGTAGGTTTACGTCTTCTATATAGGAGAACTCAAATGCCGAGCTGAAATCTGGACTTGGCTAGAGCCCTGATTCGAATGTAGACTTGAAGCTGGATTCTCAAGTACTTTTTAATATGACCCTAGGACCATTATAAACATTTTTAAAAAGTTGTTGTTATAATCCAGCTTCAAGTCTACATTCAAGCAAGGGCTCTAGTCAAGTCAAGATATCGGACTCGGATCGGGATTCAACTATACATCCATGGTAGTTGTTCTGTCATCATCACCTTCCATCTCTGGTGAACCGGTTCGACTTTCTATCTAATTGTAATACAACATACAATAGACAATTAGACATAGACTACAATACATGTACATCAAAATAACCACCAGCATGGGCTAGTGGCAACAAAATTAAAAGGAAAGAAAGTACTGCAGTTAGCAGACATGTTGCCCCACATTTTGGTGATACAATAACTCATAAGAACACATTATATGTGACGGATGACGCCAAATGGCGCAAAAAACAATGGCACCAGGTCGGATGACGCCATTTGCCGCTATCTGTGCAGTTTCAATCCATTGTTGGATTATTGTGTATGTTACGCTTGACTGCACAAGCACATTGTGGCCGTTTTGCTTGGCTGCCAGGCCGCCCCGGCACCCCGGCGCCTCACTACGATAACCGTAGGGGTTAAGAACACTAAAACAAACAAGATACACATTTTAAAAATAACTCCAAAACCCCACCCCATGAACTGCACCAGATTCTATTCACACCGAAAATGAAGAAAATTCAAGACTGCAAGCGAAATATACACCAATTTGAATTAACTAAATAAGAAAAAGCCCAAACAAACAAACAAACAAACAAACAAACAAACAAATCATTCTGCTATTGACTACATGCATTACGATACTAAACCAGATTGTAAGGCCTATTTGGAAAACCAGCACTTTGAAGAGGATAATTAAACTTGGGATTTTTCAGAAAATCCCTCAAGAACATTTACCAAAATGCTTGGTTTTTAACAAAATATTTTCTGTTGTTGACAAACTGCAAATTTAACATAACTTTAATAAAGAAAAAGCAGAAAGTGCAAAAATATAACTATTGAGAGAGAAGAAAGAGATGGGCAGACCATAGTCTGTACGAATTACAAAGGTTGAAATTTGGCTTTTTTTTTCATTTACGTATTTTAGACGAAAATTGAACCATTGGCGACGGTCTTGCTTCTACTTGGCATCGGAAGCTTTATCAAAAAATTAAGAGTAAATTAGATTTAAATTAGCTTAAAATGTTTCCTCAGTAATATTGTTACAATGGGACAGATAAGGCAGTACCCGTGAAGAGTGGATTTCAACTACGAAGGAACCACTAGTTTTAGTCACTTTATTACTCAAATATTACTGGAAAATTGCGTCCTGCTTTCTGCCACTCTGCTTGTTGAACTGAATGTTTTAAATATTTCAGATAAAGATGGCCTCATTCATGCTGCTGTTGTGTCTCGGAGCTTCCATCAAAATCTCCCAATCATCACGCTGTCATGCGCAGTGTGATTACGACCGCGTGACTGCAAGGGCCGACTGCTCCTCCCGTTATCTGGACTGCATCCCCGTCAACTACCCAGACGCCCTCGTCATGGATCTAAGCCACAACAACATCTCGGTTTTGGAGCCAGACGATTTCAACGGGACTTTCACGAGTTTGGTTGAGCTGTACCTTGACTACAACTTCCTAACTGATGTGAGAACATTAATGACGTCAACTGATTTGGGAAGCCTGGAAAAACTCTCAGTGCGACACAACATCATTCCCAGCTTGGACCGTGAATGCAGACTTGATTCCCTCGAGAAATTCTGGGTGGACAACAACTCGCTGACTGATTTACCGTATATTCCAACATGTCGGTCCTTGACGCACTTTTCTGCGGATTCAAATAAACTGGCAGGTTTTATTCGTTATTTTTTAGATTTTGTACCCTCTTTTGTAAGCTTGCGGTTCAACCGAATAAATCACTTTGGAATATATCCAATGCATTCAAGTTCTAATTTCACCTTCTTATTAGACCACAATGAAATCACCCATATGCGCCTCCGTGGTTACCGCTCGCTAAACTTATTGTCGCTGAGTCACAATAGACTTACAAATATTGACGTGCCAACTCCCACTCGGCTCAATGTAGCCAGCAACGAACTGCGCGACTTGAGAAATGGATTCAGGTTAGACCAGCGTGGAGATAAGTCAATGGAGAAATTGGACACAAGGAACAACTCGTTCGATTCCCTGATACAACCCGATTGGGCAGATGGGCTACAGATCCTAAACGCTGATGATAACTTGCTGGCCAACCTGTCCTCTACAACGCTGCAAGGATTCATTAACCTGACGGAGCTCCACGTAGCAAACAATCGACTCTTGTTCATCTCCTCAACCGCTCTGAGCCAACTCACGATGCTACGGTCTCTGTATCTCGATGGCAACGCTCTGACGTCATTGTTGGGTGGAGTATTCCTCAACCAGGCTGAGCTGGTGGAGCTTTCCATCACCAACAACCAACTCACCGTGTTACATCCTGACTACTTCATTGGTCTATACTCACTGGAACGTCTGTGTCTCGCCGGCAATCAACTGTTCTACGTCCACTCGGAGATGCTAAGGCAGATGCCTAGACTGGTCACGATGGACTTGTCTGAAAATAAACTCGATGTCTTGGATCTTGGTAACTGTGACCATCTTACCGATCTGCGGAACCTGGTGCTGACTCACAATTCAATCAATGACATCAGTGACATCTTAGGTCACTGCGACAACCTGGCTATACTGGACATGCGTTTCAACCACATTGAAGTGGTTTCTGGTGATTCTTTGTCTGGGAGAAACCGCGCCCTCTCTAGACTCGAGCTAGAAGGCAACCCTCTCCAGTGTGACTGCAGGCTGACGGGTCTACGTGACTGGCTGCTCAAAAATCCACCCTCTACTCTCACTCGATGCCAAGGCCCACCACGGCATGCTGAAGCAGTGATTACAGACTTGGACATACATGACTTCTCCTGCGAACCTCCGAAGGCCGTGACAAACCCTAACCATCTCCAAATCGCAGTCGGTCAGACAGCGACCTTATCATGCACTGCAACCGGCATCCCGGCCCCCAACGTAACATGGCTGGACTTGAACGGCACGGTGATATCAGAAAAATGGCAGGGCAGGTTTGTCATTTCTCAAGACATGACTTTACATATTATTTCAATTCAGAAATACGACCAAGGAACGTACACGTGCTTGGTCGAAAATGTCTTGGGTAAGAAGGCTAGAGCTGTCGTTGACATCACTGTAAACGAATCTAAACTACCCAGCAGCAGCTCGCTTGCCGTGTCTGTTGTCCCTACCATGTTTATCACCCTTATTGTCACACTAATTGTCGTTGCCTCGGTCATCTGTGTCCGTCGGCGTTACAAGAAGAAAGACCAGCCGAGCGGGCCAGCAGAAGGACTTTCTGTCGATCCCAAGCTTAAGGTTCGCGTCCGTAAAACTAAGGCTACTCGCTCAGAAGAAGGCTATGTCAACGAAGCAGCGGATGACACTTACATGACTCCAACGATCGAGAAGGACCCAGACGACAACTACGAGGTTGCCTTGTCAACAACGACACTCCCATCCAGGTACCAGACCCCGATTCTGCCCAAGAAGGACGACGCTGATAGTTACGAGCCAATGTCCATTGGCAGTGTGGCATGAAGGGAGAGAGGGGGAAAGATGAAACCATCTTGGTAGAGACGGTTATTAAGTATTGAGTTTGCTCTATGCTAGACATGAAGTTTGTATTCCAAAGCACATGTGCAGTAGCTGAAAGAAAAAGAAAATCTGTTGAAAATTTATCAAAATGGCGTAGACTGAGACTCCCTTGTATTTTACTCCTGATGATGTTTATTCTTTTAGTGTTTGTTTTCACTAGTGCATGTGACATATGGATTCAACTCATCAACACTGATCATAAGGTTTTCGGCTTGTTATATAGTGGCAACTTGATTTATATTGTTAACGGTGATTTGATTCTTCATTTTTAGACAGTCTCTTATTTAGAGTATAAGGACCTAGAATTATACTTTCATCTTCAGTTAATGCGTATTTAGTCATGTGTGTACATTAAGCACGTACACATATTTTTTGTTGGTTGATCGGTCGGGTCGGTTCGGGTCGGTTGGTTATTTTTGTTTTACCAGGAACTGATTATATTTACTCGGCATTGAGTTGTTTGCATAATTTATTCAACTGTCCATTCCTGAAGTTGGGAAAGTTTAACTAGGAAAGTTTACCGCAAGGATTGGACAAGTCAATGTAATTGGTTATTATTTTCCTTAAGTTGGTATTTTAATTTTTGCCCTTTATTTAAAGTTTTACGTCACGCTTGGCATGACCGTTTGTTGATTTCCCGGTCAAAACAAGTGACCATTTCTTGCAAAATTGTGTCCAACTTGTTAATAATGTATATACTTATATGGGGAAATGAATGGCAACAAATCTGTAGTTCATTCCATAAATTTGGGGTCCCTGTTACATAGTGCGTTTATAAGATTTAGCAATTCCAGGCACATTCTTTAATGCCTTCTATCTCTAATAGTGATTGTGTAAAGCAAAGTACCTGCCAAACAAGTAAAAAATAGTGTGAAGTCAATTTTAATGATACTTGATGGGAAATTACACAGGTCAGGTGTATAACAGGGACACACAAAAATGTCACACTTTTGGACCCCAAATTTATGGAATGACCCCTGTATCCAATAATGGGAAATTTATATAGACAAACTATTGGTTAAAAGTACACTTATGACATGATATTACATGACGTGGGTTTTGTAATTATTGAGTTGATTCTGCATTTATTTGTATAACTAAATTGTTATTCGGGATACAGGGACCTACAAATACATATGCATCTTCAGTGAGTGATGCAAGCATTGTTTATAAATTGTAGCATTACGTATACTATCATGCATGTAAATTAAGCACATACCGAAGCAACGATGTTTTAAACACAATAAAATGATCGCAATGAAATGCTTACAATATAGATTGATTTATATACGCCATGAATGATTGCAATCTCGATTAAAGTAAAATGTGTAACCCCAAGGGCGGATTCAATGGGATAAATGGGGCCACCACCCCCCCCCCAAAAAAAAAGACTCCCCTCATAACAAAACTTAAATGGTATTATGATTGTTTTAAAAACTAACACAACAACTGATAACTGGTCAGCTCATGTGGTCTTCGAAAAGTTGACTTTAAACTCATCAGTTCCTGCTGTGGGGAATTTTTTGGCCCGCCCCCCCGCCCCCAAAAGCTATCCGCCAGTGGTGTAACTATTTCAAAAATACTAAGTAGTGCCCAAGATTAAGCATTTTACTCTCTGTTTCCTTGTTTAAAACCTTGTAAGCCCCTATATCACGAATGCTATTTGGTTTTGGACCCCGGAAACTATAGGATTTCCCGGCCATTTTCAGAAAAATGTTGATCATTTTCATTAACACGGTTTGAAATTCGCGCGTTTATCTCTAATTTGATCAAGGTGGGGTTTCTTTTTCGATGTTACTGCATTCAATTTCGTTTTCGTGCACGTATGATATTTTTAGTCATTTGGGGGGGGGGGGGGGGGGCATTAAAAACCACATTTTCATCAACACTAAGTTGAATTTCCACCATCTATTTCCAAACGGTGCAATCAAATTAAGAGTCATCGAATCGTTTGAATGTGAATGATTTTTTTTGCCCAGCGAATGTTTAACTAATAAAATCGAATGACTCTTGACGATTGAATGCTGAATATTCATTTTCAAAGGAAACTGGATAAGCCGGGTATTAAAGTGATTTTTTTTAAATGACCTAGGAAACCTATATATTAGTGTTTTCTGAGTATTTAGGCTTTTAGAGTTGTTTTGTTTCCTTGAATATTCTGAATTGTGAAGACTAAACCTTGCACTTGTGCTCCCGGAAATTACCGAGAAACCTACAAGGAAGTTAGTTAAATTTTTGCAAACAGTCCAGGCCAGCATACGATAACAAACACCCACGTTCAAAATCAGGAACTCCTTTAAAATAAATACACTATTACGGATCTTTTATTTGTTGTTTTTAAAAAATGAATTAAAAACTTGCAATAAAGCAGTGAAAATGCCAACTGCTTCATTGCAAAAGATTTGCGCGCATTTATTACAGATTCTAAATGTTATTCCTTTTTAACGTTGTTAATGAATTTTTACATAGATAATTTGGAATGCTATTGCTTTAAAGAGTATTCAGTTCACGTCGTTCTGTCACACAGTTTTTACTTCCCACTTCAACTGTCAATCAGATAAACATACATAGTGTTTGCCATGCATATGGGCATTTCTCAAACTCTGGCTTGGGCTCGGGCTTCGGCTTCGCACATCGCGTAGATGTGTCCCCAGATTTGGCAAGATCTGGGACACTGTTTTTGTTACAAGAGCCAAAGCCTGTTTATTTATCTACGTATTCAAGCCTTCAGATCGGCAATGTGGCTGGGGAATAGCTTTAGACGAAGCCGAAGCCCAAGCCAGATTTGGGAAACGTTACATGTTGCAAGGACAGAAGCGCCGAAAATTGCAACGCGCATGCCCAAGTGTGACGTAATCGGTTATAGACGAGCGCAGTGATTGGTCGAAATGCTGTATAGAAAAGGGAAATATTCTGTGAAGTATACACATTATGAGGATGCACCAGTTGCGGACGCAACAGAAGTTTCATTGAGGGGCGAAGTTTCTACCTACGTTAATGATCGTGCATATTGTCCACAGTTGTAACTTGTTCATCGGAGGATCTTCATTTGACTTGTTTTGGACGATTAAACTTTGTAAGTATATATTTTTACTGGATAGCAAAAGTTTCGAAAAAAAATCCATCGAAGGCTACAAATCTGGAATATGCAGAAACAAAATTGTATCACATTTCTGTATTGTTATTCAGTGACAATGTTGTTGCTTTCCCTGCAGAAAGTGATTGGAACCATGCATCTCTGCAACCTAAAATGTGGCCAACCCCCAACACCTCTGTTGTAGCCCTTTACCTATTGAGTGGCTTTTAGCCTGGTAATGGGTGACTTCCATTGAAAAATCCTAAAACACGAACGCTTGAAGTACACAATGGGTACATCTGAGGTTGGGCAGTCAGGATGGCGTGGTGATCAGGGCTGTTCGAGTCCCGATCCGCGTCCGATCCGATGCCAAAACAGAGAGAAAGTAGGTTTACGTCTTCTATAGGAGAACTCAAATGCCGAGCTGAAATCTGGACTTGGCTAGAGCCCTGATTCGAATGTATAAGACTTGAAGCTGGATTCTCAAGTACTTTTTAATACCATGACCCTAGGACCATTATAAACAGTTTTTTGTTTAAAGTTTTTTTTTATATAATCCAGCTTCAAGTCTACATTCAAGCCATGCAGGGCTCTAGTCAAGTCAAGTCAAGACATCGGACTCGGATCGGGATTCAACTATACATCCATGGTAGTTGTTCTGTCATCATCACCTTTCATCTCTGGTGAACCGGTTCGACTTTCTATCTAATTGTAATATAACATACAATAGACAATTAGACATAGACTACAATACATGTACATCAAAATAACCACCAGTATGGGCTAGTGGCAACCAAATTAAAAGGAAAGAAAGTACTGCAGTTAGCAGACATGTTGCCCCACATTTTGGTAATAAACAATAACTCATAAGAACACATATATATGTGATTAACCCTTGCGTACGGATGACGCCAAATGGCGCAAACAAACAGTGGCACCAGGTCGGATGACGCCATTTGCCGCTATTTGTGCAGTTTCAATCCATTGTTGGATTATTGTGTATGTTACGCTTGGCTGAACAAGCCTCTTGTGTCCGTTTCACTTGACTGCACAGACCGCCATGGCACCCCGGCGCCTCACTACGATAACCGTATACTCAAGGGGTTAAGAACACTAAAACAAACAAGATACACATTTTAAAAATAACTAAAAAAAACCACCCCATGAACTGCACCAGATTCTATTCACACCGAAAATGAAGAAAATTCAAGACTGCAAGCGAAATATACACCAATTGAACGTGGGATTTTTCAAAAAATCACTCAAGATCATTTACCAAAATGCTTGTTTTTTAAACCAAATATTTTCTGTTGTTGACAAACTGCACATTTTAACATAACTTTAATAAAGAAAACGTAGAAAGTGCAAAAATATAACTATTGAGAGAGAAGAAAGAGGTGGGCAGACCATAGTTTGTAGTCTGTACGAAAGGTTCAAATTTGGCTTTTTTTTTCATTTACGTATTTTAGACGAAAATGGGACCATTTGCGACGGTCTTGCTTCTACTTGGCATCGGAAGCTTTATCAGAATCTCTCAATCATCACGTTGTCATGCGCAGTGTGAATACGATCACGTGACTGCAAGGGCCGACTGCTCCTCCCGCCAACTGGGATGTGTTCCATCAACTACCCAGACGCCCGCATCATGAATCTAAGCCACAACAACATCTCGGTTCTGGAGCCAGACGATTTCAACGGGACTTTCGCGAGGTTGGTTGAGCTGTACCTTGACTACAACATCCTAACTGATGTGCGAGCTTTAATGACGTCAGTTTTTTTGGGAAGCCTGAAGAAACTGTCGGTACAACACAACGTCATTTCTAATCTGAGCCGTGAATGTAATCTCATAAACCTAAGGGACTTCTCGGTTGATTATAACTCCCTGCAATTGCCTATTTATATTCCAAACTGTAGATCTTTGGAGCGCTTTTCAGCAAATGTTAACTTTATAACTGGTATTTACATTTACCGAAACTTGCCCTTGCCCTCTGAAATCAGCTTGCAATTCAATCAGATAATATCATTCACCTTAAGAAAACACACACAAAATCAGCTGAATGGTAACCTCACGCTGAGGCTGGACCACAATAAAATCTATTCTTTTAAAACCAAGGGTGGTATAAAGATAAAAGAACCGTCCCTGAGTCACAACATGCTTCAAACATTGTCCCTTTCAGTTCCTTCTGAGCTTAATTTGGGTAGCAATGGATTAATAAATTGGAGCAACACATTTACTTTGCATGAAAGTGGAAATGAGTTCCTGAAGAAGCTGGACATCAGCAACAACTCGTTTAATTCCCTGATACATACAACCCGATTGGGCAGACGGTCTGCAGATACGCTGATGATAACTTGCTGGCCAACCTGTCCTCTACGACTCTGCAAGGATTCATTAACCTGACGGAGCTCCACGTAGCAAACAATCGACTCTTGGTCATCTCCTCAACCGCTCTGAGACAACTCACGATGCTATACGGTCTCTGTATCTCGATGGCAACGCTCTGACGTCATTGTTGGGTGGAGTATTCCTCAACCAGGCTGAGCTGGTGGAGCTTTCCATCACCAACAACCAACTCACCGTGTTACATCCTGACTACTTCATTGGTCTAGACTCACTGGAACGTCTGTATCTCGGCGGCAATCAACTGTTGTACGTCCATTCGGTCATGTTTCGACATGTACCCTACCATGTAACACAACCGGCACACGCGCCTCTTACGTAACATGGCTAGACCCAAATGGCACGGTCATATTTGACAAATGGCAAGGCAAGTTTGTCGTTTCACAAGACATGACGTTGTACATCATTTCAGTTCAGAAATCCAACCAAGGATTATACACGTGCATGGTCCAAAAAGTCTCGGGTGAGATGGACACTAGGGCCGTTGTTAACATCACTGTTGAATCACTTCCCAGAGAAACCGAACTCATTTTATTTGCTGTCTCTGTTCTCACCATGTTTATCACCCTTGTTGTCACACTCACTGTCATTGCTCTGGTCGTATGTGTCCGTCGGTATTACAAGAAGAAAGACCAGCCGAGCTCTGCCCCGGGGGTGCTCAGAAACAATGATCTCACGGTTGGCTACCATAAAACCGAGGCAGACCACTCAGAAGGAGTTTATGTCAACGAAGCCGATGACGGCGTCTATATGACTCCGAAGAATACGGACGATGAATATGAGGTAACCATAGAAACCAGAAAGCATTCTCCGAGGTACCAGAGGCCCATTGCTAAGAGAGACGTCGTTGAAGACTACGAACAAATGTCAGTCGGTGTCGTAGTTTGATAAGTTAAAACAAAGCTGGAATCATGGGTAACAACCTCCCTTAGAAAAGGTCAAACTACATACAAATTTGCGCGTATCGCTGTACAAATGGATTTACGAAGTGATTGCATGATTGCAGTATTTGCAGAGACCTGTACAAAGTTCCTCAGCGAGTGCTGGAACGAGGAGGGTTATAGTCCACGGAACCAGAGACTTCAAATTTAAAGCAGTGGAATTAGTGAGATATAACATCTCATGTTTGTGATTTACTCGGTAATGACGCCGATCAAAAAGATAGAATCCACATCGCGTGTAAAATGCCTATGTAAATACATTACTCACAATTTAGACCAAAATATACTGTGGTATATAGGCTTGAAGTGCTTTATCTCCAAGCTGCAGAAAGAACTGAAAGGGATTCGTTTTTTTTTCGTAGTCTAGAATTGCCAGAGTGTTTCTGTGTACTTGGCTATGTGAGCAGCCAGACAGGTTCTCGGAATTGTTTTCCCTTGATATAAAATACTCCGGGACAACGCTGAGTTTACAGTGTTTATAAAATACGTCGGTGAAGGGCAAAACCCAATTGGGTCTTTAGACAACTGTATACGGTTGCAGTAAACCGATTTGGTCGAGCTACTGTTGTGGCTATATTGGTAGAACGTAAGGATTTGGAGCACCGAGGCCTGCATTCGAATCCTCTGCCCTGTTTATATTTCTTTTTCTTGTTCTAATAGCGCCCTCGTGTGATGCTTATTCAGGTTAAAGGCATAATGGCAATTCTGGTCTACGAAAACAATAATGGCGAAACAAAATGGCGAAAGGGACACATTGCCTCGTAGGCGCCCAATTGGGCTACACAAAGCATTGGAAAGATCATTCAAAAGTAGAACATAATAATAGGCCGTGTCCGAATTACTTGGCTACGGCTTGAAATTACACACAAGTCTATGTGATGTTGCTGCAGCCACAACCATAGACTTGTGTGTAATTTCAAGCCGTAGCCAAGTAATTCGGACAGGGCCATATCCACGACCATCCCTTGAAAAGGCGCCGTTTGTTTGAAAATCATTGACCAAAATCATGCTTTCGAGGACGCCAGATTAGTTCGGAAAAATCCGACAATTGGAACATTTTGAGTGGTGCCCTTGATCTGTAGCGCTACATAGCTTTTATAGAACTGTTTCAGTACCTAAGAGAATAAATGTAGGCCTACTTTACACAGACTGATCTGCATATAAAGGTCAATAATTGAAAGACTTTTATACAGAAAAAGAAACTGTACAGGCTATGTTGCTCATCACTGTACATTAAACACTTAAACATCCACATCGACTAAACTGATTGTAAAGCTTCCGTCAAGAATGGAATTTTGATAATTTCTTTCATAATTTCCTTAGATGCCGAGAGATTTTGTGTTCGGTAGAATAAAACTAAACGAGTTTTTCGGCAAACTTTTCCGTCTCGCGTGCCCTTTTCCAATATTTTGAACGCAATTATTTGAAATTTTGGTTTTCGAAACGTAATCAACATGATACAGTGCCCTCTCCGTTTTAAATGGAAATTTATGCCAACAGCCGGCGGCCATTTATTAAAAGCTTTTGGCGACAATTTTTGCATGTCTCATTTTAAATAATCATGAATTTAGCCATGAACACAACACTCCTTTGCTGGATTTATTGAATTGATTCTGAGTCAAAGCAGGCTTTCTTTATGGCAAGTGGGGGGGGGGGGGGGGGGGGGGGAGGGGTGGTTGCACAGTATGGCGCCGGATGCGGAGCAATTTCTCGGGGGGAAGCTAAAAATCAGTTCCGAACAATCTTCTTGTCCTGGCGGAAATAGGTGACTTTGTATAGCTATTTAAACCGTGGACCTTTAACAAAGAGGACAATAGGGTCCACGATTGAGTCAAGGTCCACGATTAAAAATCGTGTACAAAACATATGGGAATCCGAAAAAGTTAGAGTATAAACAAAAGAGGAACAATGGGAGGTCCGCGATTGCCTGGGATTACACATTTGTGTGTGTGTACTTGTATAGTGGACCACGGTTCAGTTAAGGTCCACGGTTGAAAATTGTGTACAATACCAACGGGGGTTCTTCCCACTAGTTAAAGTTGTGTGGGTGTGTTGGGGGACATATGAATATCCGACTCCCATGAAATGTTGGCTTCTCTTCCCTATTATTAATTAAACCCTCTCACATGATCGGTCACTGTCCTAATTATCTTCACTTAGGCATGCGCAGTCTAGTAGAACCACTAATATAAGTCGGCTTTTCAGGGAGACGGATAATTAATCATGCGACACCGCCGGGCCACGCAGTTCTGTCGATGATCATTATCATTAATATACAATGTTTCCGGTGTCATATGAATATCCGACTCCCATGAAATTTGGGCTTCTCTTCCCTATTATTGGATAAACCCTCACATGTGACTACCAACACTCCCAATTATCGATATTATCGATCACTAGGCATGTGTAATACTAATTTCATGATGACCAAATTTCACGCTACACCGGCATAAAACCCCAATACCATTTTGAAAAAAACGAAAAGGTGCACTTTTTTTTGTGAACCAAGAATTACGGGGTTGCTCTCCGATATGTTTTTGTAGACGTTTTATATGATTCTTTTTTTGGAAATCAGAAACTGCCAAAATATCTGTCGGGGAGGATTTTTTTTTCACGATTTGGTTATTGTTCTCGCTTATTATATAGGGGGCGTTTCCGAAATTACCGCTGCATCAACTCCTTCTGTCTATAGAGGGCGGGCTATATATTCGGTAAACAGACTGGTTCCAGTTTATCGCACAATCGCATGCGGAAACAGATCTCGCGGTTGGGGTACATGTCTGGCCTATCCTGGGAGTCTTCGGGAGGAGTTTTCAGCCCATTTTTATGTGTCAGCGTTTTTGTTTTAGCGTTTTTTGTTCAATTTGTTTGAACCTTCTAGACCTGTCAACACGTTGGAACCACACTTCACTTGCAATACGCGCACTTCGTAGGAACTGAGTGATAGTGAGACTTGAACAACTTTTACTAAGACGTGTGCCTGTGTGGGAGTAGGCGTACATCGACATCGTTTCTTCGACATGTTGTCATGATCAAACTCTTGTAAATTCATGAAATTTGTGTTTGTACAGCATTAGGCCTATTATCTAACTTTGAAATCGGCAAAACTGAGGTTGGCTACAGATTGCATACTGTGTGGGATTCAGATTAGTGTGGTCATCTCAATCTGAGTTTGCCGCATCAACACTGATCAGTTTTGACTGAATAACTGACCCTGAGAAGAGATTGGTAATGGTAAGTACAGAAATAACATACCTAGGCTATTCATATTCACGTGCATTTGGAATACATCAATTTTACCAGTTTGACATTCTAACAGATTTCCACATAAAGTTCGGAATATTTCACCTGCAAAGTTTGGCGATTGTGTCGTGTAGGGCAGGGCTCATCTATCACAAGACCACACAAGACCCTGCAAGACCAGCACAAGCCCTACAAATAGGGCTGTAAATGGTTCCTTTTTTAACTTCTGGCTTTTTACTGTCACTATTACAGCCCTACTCCAACGGCAGCCCTACACGCTGAGTTTTACAACCGGTCGACTTTGATTTCAAATATCTCCCCAAATTCTTATCGCTGAACACTTTTATATACATCATTGTATTCCTGAGATGTTGGCAATTTCTACAGTATATAACAAGGCTTACTAAATGCTGAATTCGTCCGGCTGTGAGGTCTTCAAAAATGACAAATTATGCTCCAAAACCTTCCAAACCGTCTTTACATGGAGGACGCCATCTTGTATTCATCGATAGGATCGAGAGAAGTCGGGGCACCCGGCGGTTGTAGAAAATGGTCTGTCAATGAATTATGCATGAGTATGTACGACGTGCGGTTGTATCGTGAGAAGTCAGGGCACCATACTCGGCGGCTGCAGAAACTGGTCTTGTTATGAATTATGCATGAGGCGTCGCGCGGATGTATGCACACATGAATCCGCGGACGTTTTATGCATAATTCATAACAAGAGCGGTTGTAAAAAGTCGACCGGTTGTAAAACTCAGTGTGTAGGGCTGCTGTTGGAGTAGGGCTGTAATGGTGACAGTAAAAAGCCAGAAGTTAAAAAAGGAACTATTTACAGCCCTATTTGTAGGGCTAGACCAGCACAAGACCAGCACAGCAGTCTTAATTCAAGTCTTAAGCTATTCAAATAAACTGTAACAAAAGCATTCCTTTGTCATGGTTTATGCCTGTTACTTGTGCCTGTTACAAGCTGGTCTTGTGAATGGTCTTGTGAATGGTCTTGTGCCTGGTCTTAAAATGGTCTCGACTACAACACTGCTTTATTTTTGATCAAATTAGAGTCGAGAGTATTTTTTCTCATTCCAAAATGACTTGGAAAGATTTTACTTTAACCCTAACCCTGCCAGACGCAGCACAGTGCTTCTAGGTGACAGCTTGACCTTGCTGCACTCTGCACACAAGTATGCAATCTGATGCGTCTGGCAGGGTTTCTAGCCAAAATACCCTGGAGGGTTAGGGTTAATACCCCCCACCAAAATCGGTTAGGAACAGCAAATCTTGGAAAATAACCATCCATTTGTGTTCATAATTGTATAAACACTTGGCACAACCTAATTTAGCCCTAACCCCCCAAGGTGTGTGGAAATTTGTATTCATATTGATGGATTCAGCAGGGTTAGGGTTAATTTTGAGAATTTTGTTGGGACATTTTAGTGCAATATTATAGGGGAAGAAAGTTTGTGTTTTCTGTGTTAGAAGTTCTTGGCAGTTGGCACCATGTGTATATAGTCACTCCAAAGTGTTCACATACATTGTTGATTTCTTCCTCATTTTTTACAGATTTTGCTGAAATAAATCTTGAAATAACAGGTTGTGCCACATGTTAAGACATGTGTTATCAAGGAGGGTTGGTTATTTTCCAAGATTTTGCTGTTGCTGACTGATTTTGGTTGGGGGTGATGGGTATTAAAGTAAAATCTTTCCCAGATCAGTCAATGCCTGTTTACAAATATAACATAAAAAATGACTCCCCCCCCCCCCCCTCCCCCTGGTATTGTCTCGTCCCTGGGATGAGTATTTTTTTGTGAATTGTGGGGACTTTCTTTAAAGTGGAAATAAAAATCTACCCTGTAACTTTCGTACAGGAGAATTGTGCCCCAGGGGTTGGGCTTTGGTCTAGGGCTGTTCATTTTCGAATAATTTAGTATTCGAATATTTGAAACTGGGTTTGACCGAATATTTGAATAATCGATACTCACTGATCAAGTTTTTCAGTGCATGCCGCACCGGTAAAAAAAACATTGCACGTAAAAGCACGCTGGTGTTTTACGTATGGCGATTGATATTATGGACCGTTCAAACAGCATTTTTTTGCATGCCCCTGTTGTATCAAGGGTTTTACGGACGGGAACAATAAACCTCCATCCACTAAAAGTTACGATTGACAAAAATGTGGCATTTGACGCTGCTATTAAGCCTAACCCTCCAGGGTATTTTGGCTAGAAACCCTGCCAGACGCATCAGATTGCATACTTTGTCACATTGACTTGTGTGCAGAGTGCAGCAAGGTCAAGCTGTCACCACAGATGCACTGTGCTGCATCTGGCAGGGTTAGGGTTAAAGCGCCGTAACTTTTCTATTAAAATAGCATCAGAGTCGTATCTGTATGTGCATATCTTTTCGAATATTCGAACTGGCAAAATGGTATTCGAATATTTGCTTGACGATCTTTGGTCACTTCTGAGATGGCAATCCCATTTTGGGGTGGGGCAGCTGAACGGGAGGGGTCGGGAAAACCATTAGAGAATTGCATGACAGCAGAAAACATTGCGTGATTTCCATGTCTTCTCGGTCTAAACGTCTGCAGGATGAATCCACAGATCAGAATGGTGATGTTGCCGTTGACACACCATTTGAACCATGGTACCAGGTGCAGGTAACGGGGGCAACGAAAAATGGCGTAGCCATCACCTTTGATGTCCACACAAAGAAGGTAAATCTTTAATCCTCTCCCCACTTTTTTAAGGGGGGGGGGGAATTGAAGTAAGGAAACCGTGGAAGGTACATGTATGTACAGTAAAATTGCGATACTCAAACTCGATATTGTGTACATAAATACTCCCGTAACTCGAATTGCTGGCACCGGTGAATCCGTTTAACTTGAATTTTTTTCCAGCCAGTCCAAAAGAAACCGCTGCCAAAAAGCCACAAAGAAGTGTCAACCATCGCAAAAAAAATATATTATGAGTTAAGATTGCTATCGCCTTCGTCTTTTCAAGACGTACATGTACATTTGTACATTGTAGACAGTGTGCACTTGCTATTGTGATTGATTTGGTCACACATAAGCACAACAATCGACCGTAGCCGCAATTAATCCTTGTTTCGTTCTGGCCTGATCACTAGTACAGCTTGCCCAATGGTTGCCCGCACACCGACAGTCGATTAAAGATTTCCTACACACAGTTAGATAATGACATTTTGTGGTTTATTGTCATGTTTATATGTATTTAAACCATTGCTTGACGTCACACTATTGTTCAAAGTGTGGATTCGGAACTACGAATCTTTAGTAAAGTGTTATTCATTTCCTCAACCCTAATCCAGAGCTTGATTATGTAATGCCTCGAAAAACTCCTTTATGTAAATTACGTCTCTTAATAATGGCCACGATACGAGATATGCATTCCTTTCCATCTTCACTCAACTGGGTAGTTAATGACAATACATGTACTTCTGTTGACGCAATGGTTTAAGTCAGAGAATACACTCGCAAGTGTTGATTCGTAATTTACAAATTCACTCGGCGCTTCGCGCCTCGTGAATTCTTAAATTACGAATCCACACTTTCTCATGTATTCTCCCTAACATATAGAGATACTTTTAGGTAAATATAACATTTGAGTAAAGTGATGATTTTTTAACCCTCCTGTTCTCAAGGCCAAAATGGAGCCAGCTACCCTATATATTTCAACCTATCAAGTGACAGATTGAAACACACACAAACTGTGAGAGTTGTCTAGATTTTTTGATAAGTATAGGAGGGTTTTAATGGGAAAAATGCTACAGTGATACAGGAAATTGTTTCAAATAACGTGTCTATATAGCCCGGCATAGCGAGTTACGGTGGAGCCATTCATGTATACACATACTTGTACGCGTAGATGATAGAACTGTTGAAAATATCGGGACCTCGCTTGAGTCAAATTCCGGATATCTCAAATATTTTGCCCATTCCCTTGAGCTTCGAGTTATCGCGATTTTACTGTAAAGTGATTGTGCATGTTAACCCGAACAGTCCAAAATCCTCCAAAAATATGGTTTTGCATGCATCCATCCTAGGGTGTTACTCATGTATATATGTGTTTTTGATGATGTTATCTGTGCACCAGATACTCAGCTTGGGGGGATAAAAGAGGGAGCTCCGGACACGCCATTTAGGTTCTTGAATTTGAAATTCATTATGGGTGTGCATTTTAACGGGTAGTACGGGAACTGGGTACCCGATCGAGAAAAGCACGGGCACCCAGGCACCTGTTGAAGAAAGCCAATCCCAAAAATTTAATATCTGTAATTGCTGTTCATATTGTTCGAAAAGGTCTGCATGTTAACACGACCACATCGGTTGCATAAATTCAGCAAGATGCAAGTTTGTACAGTGAGCTCCATATCTTTACGGTGTTAATTGCATTTTCGCAAGCGTCATAAACATTTTGCTTTTCCACGTACCCTGGTTTTCATTTTGACTTTCACAAACTTTCTTTTTCATTGTTTTTGAGAAATTACTGAGTAATACAAAATGTATGTTAATTTTGTTACGGGTACTCATTCCATAATCTGGAACGAGTTGCTCACATAAGCGGTCAGGTCCTCTGGTACAGCCCTAAAATTTATGTTAAAACCCTCCTGTTCTCGGAGGGTTAAAATATCTGTGTTCAGAATATTAGTCTGTGTACGTAAAAACTCTGTAGGACTATGAGTGACTGATTCATGACTCATTTTCACAGTTCAGGGTATCTAATTGTGTGAATTGTAGCACTTCCAGTCAAGGCAAAACCACAACAATGAAATATTACTTTATGCATGATGACAGGAAGAATATCTTCAGAGCCCACAGTCTCTAAAAATAAACTTTCGGAGGGTTGTTTTGTCCATGTGTCACAAGTCACACGAGCCCCCCTCAGTATTGTCCCAGACAGCAGTAATATGTCCTCAATGCCCGTGGATTAGTCGCCTGTGCCGTACTTGTGTGTTTTGCTTTTGATTTTGTGGGCCGTACGACTCCAAGCAGGAAAAGAGGCAAAGTGTGTCATCGAGCTCCGTACTGTAATCCACTTCCTGTTTGTAGTAGCTGGCAATGTATTGGGGTTTAGTCTGAAGGGATATTATTAAGCAGGGCTTTTTACCATTGTTGTCAGGGAGGGAGGGGGTGGGAGGGGAACTATGCCAAGTTTGAAAAGCACACTTTTAAAAGAAGACTCATGTTCTGCTATTCGTGTACAGTATTGCCTTAATTTACTTTAAAAGGTGCGAGATAGCCTGAAAACGAAATGGATGTCAGAAATGAAGATACAATGTACATTACTTACTTTTCAACTTGATATCTTAGACGTCAGAATCTTTTTATGTGTACATGTACATGTACATGTACTACACCACAGGGATCAAAATATCCGCTGGACCGAGTCCAGTGATTTGAACGTTGGTCTAGTGAACTCTTGACCGAACTAGTCCGTTGGTCTAGTGATTTTTTTCATAAACTGTGCGAAATGCTATCACTCTAGTCCATTTTTTTCTAAATCTGGTGAACTCAAAAAGCTGCATAATTTCTGGAATGGCCATTTTTAGTTTTGTGGCAGGGAGTTTCAAAACAGCAAATTTTTGTGCTACTAGCCCAGCTGGCTAGTAGATTTTTTACTGAAATTCGAGCCCTGCACCAGTAGCTTACAGACCATTCAAAATTTTCAGTGTTTTTACATTTTAAGTAATTTTTTTCTTCAAAAATGTGGGTGGGTGGGTCAAGGAGAATTATTGAAAATTGAAATTCACTTTTTGAGATTTTTATGTTGTTTGCATTGTTTATCTTGTGTCAATAAACTTAAGATACTATCGGTTAATCCTTTGTTGACTTAAATTCTCATCTATCTTCGTTTTATTGTAGAAAAATGCCTCAGTTCTGATTCTATATCCCGTGTAACTACTTTAAAAACTTTCAATCGTGAAAAACGACCACTGCAAAGCTGAGAACGATAATAACTCGAACAAATCTGAGGCTGTTTAATTCATGATGTGTGTGATTTGTACGCACAGTGATACGCGGATGAATATGAGGCTAATCATGCTGATGATTAACCTGCATTAATGGCATCAAAATCAGAAACCGTCGTGTTTAAATCATTCGTCAAACAATCCACAAGGGAAACTGACTTGTTTAAATGATAATAATATATATCAGCTCACATTGAAGGTATTGATAAGATGATTGTTTTACATGTACTACATGTATGAAGAAGTTGATACTGCATGGCGGACTCCTTTCCGGGAACGAACGTAGCCCTACGTTTTCCCAAAGCATGCGTGTTCATGGCTGGCCTTATGAGCATCATTCTACATGTACAATTTACATGGTACATTTCATGCATAACTGCTTGCAAGTAGCACCAGCAAATCCCAGCCTGGAAGTGTTTACTTAAAACCCTAACCCTGCCAGATGCAGCACAGTGCATCCATGGTGACAGCTTGACCTTGCTGCACTCTCCACACAAGTCAATGTGACAAAGTATGCAATCTGATGGGTCTGGCAGGGTTTCTAGCCAAAATACCCTGGAGGGTTAGGGTTAGGATTACAAGCAATTGTTTGGCTAATGGATTACAAAGATAAGAAGCTGGCGAAGGTGTTGGTGTGTCAACAACAAAAGGCAGTGGAGTTACCTGTTTTGGCTCTAGTGGCATGTTTCCCTCATGAGGAAAAGAAAAAAGAAAAGCTCTGCACAATTTTTTTGAAAAATCAATGTTCAGAAGAGAAACATTTCGTCTGTGCATCCTGTTTGCCGTCAAAAGTCCCAAAGACAATGGTTTCGCCTCCGCTCAGCAGCAATGGAAACTTTTCAGAAAGTCATCAGGGCACATGTTCAAGCGGGGAGACCCACAGTTGCATCACGTCGTCACTGAACTGGACATTTCATTATTTTAAAAAATTGAATGTCAAATCAGTATTTTAAGATAAAAAATTGGGATGGGTGAGTGGGTCAAAAAAATTCGAAAAAAAAAAATTGAAATAAAAAAAAACCATTGAAAATGATGAATATATTCTTAGCAAGAAATTGATTATGTGTGGTGGGGGAGTTGGGAATATCTGTTGCCATTTTGTGCTGACCTGTATTTAAGAAATATTTGCAACTGTTCATGCAAGTTGAGTAGAGCCTACTCCTGCATGGGATCGCCCAAGCCTGATGTACAATGCCCTGCTTTGAATTGAACCCTTACAGTGCCCTGTTGGAACATCCTGCATGTCCTGTGTGTACATTTATAGCTGTATGGTAGGAAGTACAGCGTTTGAAGTGCCATAAATGATGGCCATATTTGATTTCCGACAGCTTTGACACTTCAAGGGATCAATGGGGGTAAAGTCATGGTAATACAGGTACCAGTATGTAGGAAGGTACACATATACACACACACACTCAAACGCATATCCAACGTCGAACGCGGACATCCTGTTGTTCCCTCTTTGTTTTCAGGAGGCTCCCATAGATTTTGTACACGATCTCAATCGCGGATGTTCGCTGGGAATCGCGGACGCAGGGGCGGATCCAGGGGTGTTTCTGAAATTTGCCCAGGAAAGTGACTACCAAAATGTTCTGCCTGCAAAAAAAATTTACAAGGGGTGGGGGCTGATACACTTTCTCATCGTTGGTGGCGCCATTTAACCTTTTATGACCTGTATTTGCAAGGCGTAGGCCCCTACAAGCAAAATAAAATAAAAAAAACATTGGCAACGAGCAGGGGGGGGGGGGGTTGTTTCGACCCCCCAAACCCCCCCCCCCCCCCGGATCTGCGCCTGGGACAAAATTGTTCTCTTTTGTTCTCCTTAATTTTTCTTCCGCGGTTTGAATACCCCAACACATTCACACACAAGTGTGTAAATACGGGCAATCGCGGACCTCCTATTGTCCCTCTTTTGTTTGTACTTTTAACTTTTTCCGAAGGCCTCCCATATGTTTTGTACAATCGTGGACCCTAACTCTTTTGTCCCTAGTCCACGATTGCCGGTATTTACATACCCACACAAACTCATACTCTGGGTTTGTGGGGTACTTGCATTGTGCTCCCATTGTCCCTAATCTTTACAACTTTACCTGTGGGGTGCTGTTGCACAAAGGCCAGCTTGTGGGGTACCATTGTTCCCATTGTGTGAGTACCCCCATAAGCCTCGACCTACAGGAACGTGTATGTGCACAATCTGTATGTGTACATCTCGATCAATCTCTCTGTAAATAGGGGCTGCACACAGTCACATGATCTTTTCTACATGGTCAGTAGAGGGCGCTGTGGGCTGATCCAGTCCCTAGCCCCCGGCACTGTTAGGGTTAACCTTAAACCCTCTAGGGTGCATGCGAAATCATGTTAATATTGGAAGACTGTTATGATTAATGGTTTCATATTTTTGAATTTTTTGTAAGTTGTAGTTTAGTTTTTCACTTGAGGTTAAACTGACCTCGACTAGAGTGCGTGGCGTAAACCCCTAACCATCCAGGGCATGTTTGCTAGAACCCTGCCAGACGCATCAGATTGCATACTTTGTCTACATTGACTTGTGTGGAGAGTCCAGCAAAGTGGAGCTGTCAAAACAGATGCACTGTGCTGCGTCTGGCAGGGTTAGGGTTTTTAAAAGATATCTTTTGGATTCTTGCACTATTTCAGTTGGAGGAGAGCGGTCAGGAAACAACTGTGCAGCGTGTCTATGAAGACTTTGAATGGCTCCAACATTGCCTGGCAACGGACACAGATAGCAGCGGAATCATCGTAAGTAGTGTAGACACCTCCTTAACTCCACGACCTGTTTGTGTGCTCCTAACACTTCAGACCAGTTTCCATATCCTCACAGAAATGTCGACAGCACACGACACGGCAAGACGCAGACTACCGGCCGAGGAAAAGACGGAAAGACCGATGATTATTTAGTGATGATCTCATTCTGTAAGACGGAAAGGGGTAGAGATGTTGAAAATATAACAGCCACAACAAATATGGATGGCAGCGTGTGGTACGCCATGGAGGATAAAGTGTTCTCGCCCCCTCTCTGTTCTCCCATCGTCCATCCCCGTAGAGTTTTGGAACTCATGTATAATTTGTTGCTTTACTCCAGATGCCGCCGTTACCTTCAAGGCCTATAGCATCGGCAGCAGACGCTGCAGCCAAGTCAAAGACAGTGTTGGGCTCGGATACAAAGGTCAAAGGTCAGTGTGGTGAGGAGGTTCGGATGCCGGCGCAAGCCACTCTGGGGGTTCAGAACTGCAGGCTTTTAACTATTCAGACTTTGTCCTACTTTTTCCCAAATTTTTTTTTTTTTGACTTTGCTCCTACTTTTCCTACTTTGTTCTTGAATTTCCTCCTTTTTTTGTCCTGCAACTAAAAAAAAAGAAAAAGGAATTGCATTGAATATTCTTCATAAGTGTTACACACTGTCTAAGAAAATCGCACAATGAAGGGCTTGGGTGCAGGAGTACTGCAACTTGACTTCCAAGAGCTTTAGTTGAGGATGGAGCACAAGTGTTGTGAGTACAGAACATGCCAAGTGAGGCTTGTGATGCTGTGGACATGGGTGATTATCAAAGAAAACTACTCCTGAAAGCCCGCAAAAGTCCTGATTTTGCCCGAAAAAGTCCTATTTTTGTCCACTTTTTTATCCACATTTAAATAAATGTTGATCCTACTATTCTCCTACTTTTTCACCTGGGTCTGCTTGAAAGCCTGAAATTGTTTGTGATTTGTCCAAAAAAAAGCTGACCCCAAATTCCACCCTCCGTTGTAATCATTGTGTACTGCTTCAAAAATCAAGATACTCCTTTTCCCACAGGACAAGGGATATACACGTACATGCACACACATAATTTTTCTTTCTTGCACAATGTATTATGTATGTGACTTTCCACCACAAAATGAGCTTAAAGTCGCACTATGGTTTCAAGTTATAAGCAGAAACAACAATTTTTCACTAAAAAGTCAATTTTTGGATTTTAACAACTGTATATTAACCCCAACTCCCTACATCATTTTCCCCGCATGTAACCTGAATCCTCCAACATCCTCTGATTTCAAAGTGTTAAAACTCCATATAACCTGAATCCTCCAAAATCCTCTTATGGGGATCATAGCATGAATCCTCTAGGTTATTTTTGCATACCCCTAGTAACCTCAATCCTCCAAAATCCTCATGTATCACATTGAGCCTGATAACCTGGATCCTCCATATTCCTGCAGGGGCAAAAACCCCTGGTAACCTCAATCCTGCAAAATCCTCCAATGCATCAACTTCCAAGTGCCCTCAATCCTCCAAATTCCTCCATTTTGCAAAGAGGATTTTTGAGGATTTGGGAAGGTTAGGGTTAAAGAAAAACCAATTCTATCATATCCCAAAGCTTTTTAACTGAATCGATTTAAACATATTTTTTTAAGGGGAATTCCTTTTTGAACTGGGGATAAAATGTGCACAGATCACAAACTTTGAGCTTCATTTTCTCAAAAGGAGGGGTCGAGACTCTGATAACTCTAAAAATAGTGACGGTATCGGGGGCTAGGAATGAGATACCACAACACACAATGTATCAAATTAAAGCTCTTAACCTGTACTTTCAGGAAGTTCCATAATCTTGATTTTCTAATGTTGCTACTTTACGCCTATTTTGTGCTAACAGGTCACATATATGTGCCAATAGGGCAAAGTAACTCAATTCGGTCGATTCACAACTCACTGCGCCACCAGCGGCAAGCCGGGAAAGGCCAATTTCCCACTTTCGGGGTCGACGTCGTGTCTATCGGGTTTTATTAGATGGTGGACAGTACTACTGTATTAATTTCGCGCGAATACGAGTCAATGAGTTAAAGCAATTTTTAACTATCAGGGAATACCTTATGCGGGAAAGAAGAGAGAGGAGTTGATAGATCTATTGGAGAAGGGGTGTAAGAAGTACGGTTGATGCATTAGCGATACCCACTTCCGGTTTTGCGATGTCGACTTTTTCCCATGATGCACTGCGTTATTTGGCCGCTCCCCGGTTGCCGCTGGCGGCGCACCGAGTAGTGAATCGATCGAATTGGTTGAGCACCACACGTTCTGCAATTTTTCTACCATCAATTCTCGGTATATCAATAAAATCTTGCATGTATAATCACTTGGATTTGGCGCACAGCTTTGGAGTAAATTGGGAATTTGTTTGCAAGACAAACTGATGCTGTAAACTTTTGACCGCAACTAAACAAACAAAATTAACTCTAAGCCCTTCAATGTTTTTCATATGGCCCTGCTAAATCTAACAATTTCCAACAAAACTGAAATGAGAAGCCTGCTAAATACAACAAAATCCCAACAGCAAATTGTGTTGGATTCTGCAGTGCGTACGTACCACCTGCACACCAGCTTTTTTTTTTTTAATAGACATTGTGCAGCTACCCTGCTGAATCCAACCAAAAATAGGTGTTTGTATGAGCCCTGCCAAATCCCACGAAATCCAACTGAAATTTTACTTGAAGTCTGCTTCCACCTTCCTGATATGACAAAATCCAGCAGGTATATTTAGCTTCCGCCCTGCTAAATATGAACACACCATGTAGCTTGTGTTGACAGCTAAAATCCAACAAATTACACATTTGTTTTCACCATTGTTGGATTTTGTTGGATTCAGCAGGGTTACGGTTTAATGAACAACATTTAAATATAGAAGTTGTTCTATACATAATGTATTTCACAAAAGTAATGATGAGATTTTCATTGTATATATGTGACCCACTCTGCAAAAAGGGCACATAAGTCGCTGTATGCTTTTACGAGTTATGGGCCGTTCAATGTAAAGAGGGTGAACAATTCTTCAAACAAGTGATTTTGAAGGGAGGGAATTTTGTGCATCTTTGATACCTATATTATTCTATTTCATAACCCAAATCTTTGATTTCAGTGAATAAAGTTGGAAAAAGAATGTGTTTTTGTCGAGTGCTTCCATCTATTGCTTTGCTTTTTGTTTTTTTTAAATGGCTTGTTTCTCCTTAAGTCATTTCAAGAAATTCCTGGAAACAAACATGCAAATTTCCAAATGCTACACACCTCAGACATATACCATATGAAAGCTTATAAAATGGCCTTTCCAGCTTAATATAATATTTTCAAATTTTGCAACATAAGTGCCCTTTTTTGCAGAGCGGTTCACATATGTCACGTATGTGTATAAATGGAAATTATTTGCCTTTTTCTCAGGTGATGAGTTCCACAAGGATTGCTACGCGCTGGAGAAATACTTGCAACTAGTCATTCGACATAGCTTCCTCGGAAAGAACGAATCGCTGGGAAAGTTTCTCACAGAGACAGAAGTAAGCTGGATATATTCACAGAAGCTTCTTCGCGCACGTTTTAAAGCCCACTGAAATCGAAATCACATCAAAATATATTTCATGCAGATAATTCTTCAAAATGACGAGCCAGGAATGCTTTCCAATACAAGCAAAAAGTCAAATTTGTCTCCTTTCGTTCTGCCAGCCACCAGTACGGGCCAAGGTCAAGAAGTCTCTTCTGACCAACCTGTCCAAGGCCGTCGGGGAGGTACGGAAGGGGGGCCACCAGGACCTAGACCCCTCCTTCCAGAAGGAGCGCAGCATCGTCAACGAAGTGGTCAAGATCATGACGGACACCAGCCTAAACTTCAACAACATGCTCAACCATTCCGAGAGTAAGTGACCATGCCTGGTCGGTGTGTCTCGATTTCATATTTTGTTGTGGTGAAGACTTGAAACTGGATTCTAAAGGACTTTTAATTAAATATCATTATGGTTCTAGAGTCGTACTTGGACTCGGTGAGTCTAAACTAGGCCAAGTCCAATCATGATTCCAATACAATGTAATATTATAATGAGAACTTTAGAATTCAGCTTGGAGTATACATTAGAGTCAGTGCTCTAGTCAAGTCCAGATTTCAGCTTGTTGTTTTAAATTAGAACATAGATATTTTCTCTTTTGCCCTATCCCGACGTAATTATGAAGCACTGTATACTCAGTGCTTTCCGAGAGCCTGTGTGAAAAAATTCACCGGCTTACTCGGGCGGGATTCGAACCCCCGTTGTTTTAGTTCTGGAACCCTAATGGACTTGGTGTACTTTTTCACAGATCAGGACTGAACTACAGCCCTGATACATATATTAGTCAAAAAAAAATCAAAAACAACGTGTGTTGCCCTTAAATGGAAAAATCGGGAGGGAGGGTCGGTTGGTCAATTTTTTTGTTTTTTCACTATTCATGAAACCAATACTACATGTCGTGTAACTCAAAGTCTGGAGGCAAAAAGTAAGCTTATTTAAAAGTGAGATGGCAAAATTGTGCCGTCATAGCTGTCTTTAACCCTCCGTCTCTCATGGCCAAAATGGAGCCAAACTACCCTATATATCAAAACCTGTCAAGTGACAGGTTGAAACACACACAAGCTGTGAGAGTTGGTGGGTAGATTTTTTGATAGGCTGTGATAGTAATAATAGTAGGAGGGTTAAAGACAATGATTTTAATAAAACTTGCTAATTTTTGCGGGAAAAGGTGAGATTTTAAACATTTTTTCAATTTAAAAAAAAAACAAAAAAAAACATGACTGGAATTTGGTGACTTTTAGGGTCGGTCGCGGAGGGCAACGCAACTATTTTGTTTTTACCAAATAACCAGTATACTGAACATTTGTTTCAATTTTTCAATGTAACACATAAATTCTCATCTTGTGTTTCATAACTCCCCTTGCAGGATTCTCCGCTTCCTTGAACCATCTCTCTACAGCCCTATGCTTATCCAGCATGGCGGTAGAGCAAGGACCTACGTCTGATGTCAATAAGTAAGCCACGTCACAGCTGTTAATAACGTATTCCAACTGCGCATGTGCACATCAAGGTGTTTCTTTCAGGAGAAACATTTCATCGTATGCGTGCAAAAGCATAGCGAGTACCGGCAAATTTAAAGAGATCCTCGTGTTCTGAATTAACATTTTTTTCTTCAAAAAAACATTTGGACAGCGAAGGGCTTACAGGTGTCTTGTATGTCCAAACTTTTGTTCGAACACAAGTATCCATCGTCTTTTCGATTGCACGAAAAATTGCACAGAATGCAGATTGAAAAATGCCAACTGGCTGGTTGACGTCTATCACACCAATCTCTGCATTTTCAATCCATTATTGGGGTACTGTGTACGTTATGCTTGGCTGCACAAGCCTCTTGTTTCCATTTCGCTTGGCTGCACAAGGCTGCATAGCACCCCAGCGCCCCCATATAATACCCGGGCTCAAGGGGTTAACGAGCCGGGGGGGGGGGGGGGGGGGGGGGGGGTCGGGGGGGGGGGTGGGGTGGTGTCCCTCCTTTTTGGGGTGGGGGGATGGGGTAGCGTAAAAGTGCCTTTTATTTTTGCACTGAGCCATTCTGACTTTTTCAACAATTTTGACACTAAATTTATAATAACATTTGGTGCACCGTTCTCACACAATGCAACTTTTTCTGAGTGCAGGTGGAAATTTTCTTCTTTGTTTATCAGGATGCAGCTTCACTTTGCTAAGGCTATTGAGCATTACTCCCATGGAGTGGACATCTTTATCGCCAACGATGAGAAGACACTCGGCTTCTGCCTAGACCACTATGCAAGATACTTGGAAGCGGAGAAGGTATAGCTATGAAAAAAATGATTGGACCGCCAACAGTTTAAAAGGGGTCTACATGACACCTCGTTACATTTACAGGTAGTACGTGAATCGGGTACCCGCTTAAGAAAAACCATGGATACCTGGGTATCTGGTAAAGAAAGCCAATCCCAAAAATTAAATCTCGGAAATTGCTGTTTGTATTGTTAGTAAAGTTTTGCACGTTAATACTAACACATCGGTGCATCAGTGCAGCAAGATGCAAGTGTGTACAGTGAGGTTAATCTGTTTTATTTTCCATGTACACTGGTTTTCATTTTTAAAATGCCCCACAAATGACATTTAATAACTTTCTCTTTCATTGTCTGAGGAATAACCAAGTAATATGTTAATTTGGTTACGGGTACTCGATTCCATAATCTGGAACCGGTTTCTGACATTAGCGGTCGGGCACTCGGGTACCCGACCGCTAAACTCGAGGTTTGGATGCACAGCCCTAATTACTATAAACATGTTCTCTTTTCAGAATATGCTCTACGTGAGGACATGTAAGCTTCTAGAATTCGAGAATGCCACCAAGTCACTAGAGAAGGCCAAACCCATTAAGAAGGAGGCTGTGAGTACTTCAAATCTTTGTAGCAGGGCTAGGATTGTAATCTGTAAACTTGTGACTTCCGATATTAGGACAACGTTCAGACAACAGCTTGTAGGTTTTGGTGTTGAGTGTTACGATGTAGGAAGCAGGAGTTTGTGTATTTGAATCCCCCCCCACCCCCCGAGATGGCATTGGGTTTTTCTCTCCACTGATGTTCAAAGTTCTGACGCGGTAAATAGTTGGTTAAAGCGTAACCCGGAGCCATTTTTGTACTACTTTGAAGACAAATGAACAGAGTGAACGGGATTGGATGCATGCAATTCAGCAGGGATGTAGTCGCGTCCATCACAAGTCCCTGCAAGTCCAGTCACAAGCTATTCAAATGAGCTTTGACAAAGGCATTCCTTTGTCATTGTTCATCCAGTTACTTGTGACCGGCTTTATGAAAGGACTTCTGACTGGACTTGCGAAAGGACTTGTGAAAGGACTTGCAGGGACTCGACTACAACTCTGCAATTCAGTTACAAAAAGTGTTAGCCCTAAAATTGTTTTAAACTTGGAAAAGGCGTTCGGAACAAATTAAGATTAACCCTAACCTTCCCAAACCCTCCAAAATCCTCTTTGCCAAATGGAGGAATTTGGAGGATTGAGGGTCTTTGGAAGTTGAAGTATCGGAGGATTTTACAGGATTGAGGGCATAAGAGTATTTTTGCCTCTGGAGGAAAATGGAGGATCCAGGTCATCAGGCCCAATCTGATGCTGGTTGATTTCGGGGGATTGAGGTTAATACTGGGGTGTTTATAACGAAAACCCCTAGAGGATTTTGGAGGATTCAGGTTACATGCAGCTTGAACACTTTGAAATCAGAGGATGTTGCAGGATTCAGGTTACTTGGAGGAAAAATGATGTAGGGAGTTAAGGTTTTAATAATGATCAGCTGTTTGAAGACACTGTATTCCTTTATTTATCGGACACATTTATCACCTTTTTCTGGTGGATGTTATTAAGGGCACATTCACAGTCTCTAATAATAAATATTGAAGCTAGCACTTTAAAGACTAAGTAAAATGAAAATAGATGTCATCATTTGAATTTCAGTTAGTCTTTATAGTGCTACGTTCAATCATTTCTGTATCTAGCTAACAACTTGGTTTAGTCTCATATTGTCACATTTTCAGCATTTTGCGAAGACATGCCACTCTGAACACTCTTTTTCTTTCCCATGTCAAGAGAAAAGCAGCTGAATCCTTATTAAAAAAAGGTCTAAGCATCGTCCTCACTTTTCTTTAAAGTGGTGCTAGTAACTGTTGATTTATTTATCCATCAGGCCGAGGAGATGAAAGACAAGCGAGAGAGAGAGTTCAATGCTATATCAGAGATTGCCAAGAAAGAGGTAGGCACATCAAGTCATGTTTAATTCAATACAGATCATAAAGCCGTGTCCGCACTGGACTTTTTGTTGTTGTAAAACATACGGAGACTGCTTTCAACTTTACCAAATTAAGTCCAGTGCGGACAGCCGGTAAACCTTCCAAATTGTCAAGTGTCGATCGCCGGTTGTCCGTTTCCGCAGCGGGAACCTTTACAGGGCCAACTGTGCAGCGGAAGAGTGACGTGGCCAGTTTTACGTCGCTGAAAGTCCAGTGTGGACAGCCACTGTAAATGTCAAACGTGCATTTTGACCACTGCAAAGTTTACGTGGCCAAGGACTTTTCCGCGAGCAGTGTAATCCAAGTGCAGACGCACGGAAGAATAACCCACAGTGGAATGTTAACCCCTTGGGCACGGTATTTTACGGGAGACGTCGGGGTGTCGCAGCGGTTCTGGCGGCCAAATCGAACCGCTACAATGTGTTTGTGCAGTCAAGCGTATCATAAACATAATTCAATAATGGATTGAAACGGCACAAACAGCGGCCAGTGGCGTCATCCGGCCTGGTGGCACTGTTTTTTTTGCGCCCACAGGCGTCATCCATATGCAAGGGGTTAACAATTACGCACGGTAACTTTTTACAATTGTTAGTCCAATGCGAACTCGACTTTAGCCGATAAATGGCATATTTGTAGGCATATCTCTACTCGGTATTTTTTACCTCTGTATGTCCAACTCCTGTCCCAGTCCTGAAACAGAACCACATGTTTCCATGTAAGCCCCCTGAACATTTGATCACTTTGCCATCTTCTGATATTATTAGGCTGTACCAGCTGCTGTGACTTTGAATTAATTGATATGTGGGTTGGGTTGGGTTGGGTTGGGACGGGACAGGTTGGGACGGGGCTGGGGGTTGGGACTGGGTGTTGGGTTGGGGTTGGGACTGGGGTTCGGGTTGGGGTTGGGACTGGGGTTTGGGTTGGGACTGGGGTTGGGACTGGGACTGGGACTGGGACTGGGACTGGGACTGGGGTTGGGGTTGGGGTTGGGGTTGGGACTGGGACTGGGACTGGGACTGGGACTGGGGTTGGGGTTGGGACTGGGGTTGGGTGGGGGTGGGTCTGGGGATGGGTGGGGGTCGGGACTGGGGTTGGGTGGGGGTTGGCTTATAGGCTTGGCTTATAGGCTTATACATGTACATAATCAAGCTATTGTGGCATTACAAATAATTGAATTGGTTGGTTTCGAACCCGGCACAATGCAGTAGTTGGCAAGGGAACCACCGCTGTACAAGTCACTGTACTCTCGTACCCTTTGTCTCCCGCAGATAACCAAATTCCACCAACAGCGGGTCATCGAGTTCCAAAAAGCGCTCGTCCTGTATGCCGAGGCCAAAATCAAGACGGCCCGGGATATATCAGCCCTGATTGCCAAGGACCTCAGCACCCTCAAGCAGATGGAGTTTAGCGATGGGACAACTCACCGAGGGTAAAGGGTTAAACGGTTTCAATATTTGATTAAATTCGGATACAGTAACAGAAGAGTGGGCGGCACCAAATTTCATGGGGCTGCTAAGTACAAAATAGGATTTGCTGAGCAGAAATGGGTAACCGGCCAAAGTTGTATGTGATGTATATGGCTTGTGACTGGTGCTCTGCAGATTTTTGCTTAGCGTGTAAATTAGCTAATCAATATGCTCTGCTTAGCGGCTCCTTGGAATGGGGCCCTGCTCTTAAAACTTGGACATGTTGTCAACAAAAGGATGTTTTTTCCTTGTTACTTGTGTGTGTAATGCTAAACATGGTGCGAAATGAGGTTTTATTTGATTAACCCCTTGCGGTCAGCTGTTATGGAGGAGGTGCTGGTATGCTTAAGCTATCATTGAAAGGACTGTCCAGACAAGTGTAAATGTAAACAATAGGCGCCACACTGAACAGTCATGCCCCTATTCATCAAAAGCGGAGCCCCCCCCCCCTTTTGTGGGAATGAAAGCTTTGTTTGAAAAAGCTCCATCTATTTATTGCACTCCCATTCAAGAACAATATAGTTGAATAATGAATAGATTGTGTATGTGCAGGAATGCGGCTATACATGTCTACCAGCCCAGTGGTCTCGCCTCAAACCACGGCTATGGCTGTCAACTGGCCGCAAAGGGGTTAAGCGAGCGTCTTAAAACATGTCAAGTCATCATTCTGTCCGAGATGTTCCGTTTTATATACCCAAGTTGATCCCAACGTGTTCGCATGCACACCCGCATTGACATACATTCCAATTATAGGAACACATCCCACGCTGTTGAGAGAAGACTCTGTGAGTTTCCAATCTTCATAAACTGTAACATCATTCCGACGTAAACCACACCAACTGCAACATGAACCAGATTCACCGCTAATCTGCAGTCATATGCAGTCATACGAAATTAAATTGCACAATTTGTTTTCCTCAAGATTTAAAGCTTCTGGGGTGTCTCATCCTGAAAAATAATTTTTCAAAAGTAAGATTTTATTTCGAACATATTTTGAGTTAAAAAGTCATATCCTCATTGAGTGATCCCCACATTGTCGCTTCCCAGGTTGCATCGAAAAATTGTGCGGGATCCCTGGCTATACGGCATTCTGGGTTTATGACTTCTGACTAGCGCCCACCCGAACAAAGATACTGACAATTTGGGAGACCGCCAACATAGGGCAAGACAGCTCAGTTGGTAGAGCGCCGGTACGGTAACCCGGAGGTCGCAGGCTCGAATCCCACTCCTGGCAGTTTTCTTTGTTCACTTTGACGAAAATATTTTTATTTGGCAGACATTTTATTTCATGGCAGAAATGATTGCCTGTTTAATTGTAATACACCTGAATATATACGTACAACTTCAAAATGACGCAGATTTTTCACAGCAATTGACATCCTCTTTAAACTGCAAGTGGGATCCCAAGTTTTCAGACGCTCCCTAAAATATCTCATCTTCTAAACTTCTGCGGTGCTTTTCTCCATTCTAAACTTTTTCAGATGTTTTGATACGATATTGTCGGCGTTGATAAACCTTAATGAAGAGGTAAATCTTAATGGCAGAATTTGCTCCACCAAAACATTTGTACAAATTTAGTAATTAAAAGTGAACCTACCTATTTGTACAAACACGTTGTGTGGCTGATGAGATTTTAATTGATTAATGTATTTAAATATAAATTAATACCCAAGGCACCTGATAACTCGTTTTTTTTTATTTAGACACCGATAAGTTTTATTTCACTAAAAGTTAAATTTAATGACATTGCACTTTTGCCTGTACAGGGTGAGTGGAACCTAAATGTTTCTCTTATTGAGCTTTAATACTTTTACTTCAGCTGTCCACGTCACGAAGTATACACCTGGAGTTCTGTCTCGGATTAATTCATCCGCATGCAATATGTAACCCATTTCTGTCTGTCTGTTGTTGATTGGGTATGGGTATGCCAAGATGGACTTGTGGAGCCGTGCGTAACACAAACAATATGAAAACAATGGCTTGAGTATGCACAGGAATGCACATATAGACCACAACCGGCCAGGTGGTCTTTTTCAAACTGCAGCCATGGCCGTCGTCCCTATTCAAGAGGTTAAATAACCCCTTGCGTACGGATGACGCAAAATGGCACAAGAAAACAGTGCCACCAGGCCGGATGACACCATTTGCCGCTATTTGTGCAGTTTTAATCCATTGTTGGATTATTGTGTATGTTACGCTTGACTGCACAAACACATTGTGTCCGTTTCGCTTGGCTGCAAAAGCCGGCGCGACACCCCGGCGCCTCCTGTAAATAACCGTATTCAAGGGGTTAAACATCTAGCAAAAAAGACCCCTTTTTTTGATCCACTACGGATTAGCATTGGTGTATGGAATAGTGACTGGCACAAGTATTAAGTGGTCCAAAGCCAGCTGTGGATGGGGGGTTGGGGGATGAATGAATATTCTGGATACAATTCACAATACTGGATACAATACACAGCAGCATCTGTGTTCTAAGTCTTAACCTGTTGAATACAGAAGACAGCCATAGTCAGTTTGAAAAAGACCACCTGGCCGGTTGTTGCCTTCAGGCACATTCCTGCTCATACTCAATCCATTCATGTTTCAACTATATTGTTCTTGAATGTAAGTATTATAATACGCGGCGTGCAGGCGGACTAATGCGGACCAATTACTAACTTGATTTCAAGTCTACATGCAGGTGGGCTCAGGAATACATTTTTTATATAAGCTTTGTACCGTTGCAGTGCTATTGGTATACAATATTGTTACGTAACCCTGACAGTCCTGAATCCTCCAATTTTAATATAATTTTCCACTCACCCTAGGGAGTAGGGTTGAACATAATGATTTTTTATGGTATTCAAGATCTGTGATTCATTTGGTTTTGGGGGAAATTTAACGCACCTTTAAAGTTTTAAGGCAAAAAAGAAAAAAAGTTTAGCACCCATATACCATTTCTTAATTCTTTTTTTTCTTCAAATATGCCATAAAAATAAAAATGAAAGAGGCGAAATACTTCCCAGTCGATCTCATGCATGTTTCTAATCGATTTGAGGGACTCCGATAATTGGAGATCTAGAAAAAACTGGGGGCGGCCATCTTGGAAAATATTGTCTGGAATGATCTAAAAATGAGTAAAAATTGGGGAGTTCTCGAGCTTCTTTAAAAAATGACATGACACTGAACTTTTGTTTGTTTGGGGTTTTGGGGGTTTTATTTTTTTGTTCTTTTGGTTCACCAGTCAGTTTCCCTTTTTTTTTTATAACTTTATATAAAGGTTGATATTATACACATCAGTGTTGTCTTTAAAGTATGCACATGCAAGGCCAAAGAAAAAAATAGTTGTTGCTCTCAGCGACTGATCCTAAAAGTCACACATTTTTAAATTTTTTTTTAATTTTCATTTTTAAAGTTTCACCTTTTCCCGCAAAAAATTAATAAGTTTTATTAAAATCATTGTATTTAAATACAGCTACGACGGCACAATCGTGCATTTCACCATCTCCTTTTGAAATAAGCTTACTTTTTGCCTCCCAACTTCCGAGTTAACGACATGTAGTATTGTTTGATGTTTTCATAGATGGTAAATAAAAGAATCCTCACGATTTTTCCCCATTTAAGGGCAACAGAAGTTTTTTTTTT
Organism: Hippasteria phrygiana; assembly: GCA_037893225.1. NCBI lineage: Eukaryota > Metazoa > Echinodermata > Asteroidea > Valvatida > Goniasteridae > Hippasteria > Hippasteria phrygiana. The sequence continues at coordinate 270,586 of JAZGUH010000775.1, read as the reverse complement.
TGGCATAATGTTCAATTTCTACTATTTCACTAGCTTAAGATGTTTATTCAAATGTCTGTATAAAAAAAAAATAAAAAAACCAGACGAAGGCAGTATTTGACTATGGATCTTTAAAGTGCCTGATCCTTGCCGATACAGCCTTGAATGGTCCACATAATGTATGACTAATGAATGGCAATAAATGGGCGTGGATTGGATGTAAGTGGGCGGGGCATAAACTAAACCAACAATCAGCATTAAGCATTGTGTGGTGGGTTTTGCTTATTCATTGCCTATTTGAGATTTGCAGAGGGGAAATTGCTTTTATTATTAGGTGAATTGAATTGAATTAAATGAAAGATTTGACAATTTGATTTATGTCAAGTCTGCAGCAAAAATTGACCGAGAAGTTTGTATTTTTTTTTAAAAACTATATTACACATACCATGGCTAACCCACAAAACAAGGCAGTTGATATATATTCCAAAATATATGTTATCACATGAAGTTTGAATTTGTTGTCTTTCGTAATTTCTTTGAAACCAAAATGGAGCTTCACGAAAATAATATCACTATTATAGAGATGTTACCAATTATTTGCGATTCCTGATTCTATAACAGTTTTTATCTTGTATCTCGATGTGAATTTTAATAGTTTGGATTGTAATTGCTTTATCACCACTATTACTAAAAGTAGTACAAGGGTATACTAAATTCTTCCCACGTCTGTGATATACATGTTGTCTGTTTATTTTGCTAAAAGATGTTGCACAAACCTTAATTTTTCTAAGGATTGTCTTTAAAAGGGTGCAAAACATGATGCCACACCATCACTTGTGAGCCAACAAATGTTTCTTTTTCCAAAACTGGGTATCAGGAACAATTGCGTGAAAGAGCAGCATAAGTATGCAAAAAATATACAATTATAGTGAGTGCTAATAGTATTTTTGTTAAACATTTATAGCCCAAAACTATATTCCGGTTTTCTTATTGTCAGTGTTAACATGTATCATACAATCTTGAATATTTTACATTATCATTGCCTTAACATAATTGCATTCAGATTTTGAAACCGATTTTATACCTATGCATTTGATTATTACATTCCAAATAATGTTTGACCGTCTTCATTGACCGTTGAATTTTCACATTTTTGAAGAACAAATTTCAAAATTTAAGATGATTTTTTTTTTTTTAGAGGTAAAAGAAAATGTAATGATTAATTGGTATTTTGTGAGTTTTTGGTTTTATTTTAATGCATGATTTTTTTTGTGCAATAATTTTAGATTTCACCTGCGATTGAAATCTGCATTAAACCCCTCAGATTTGCAGCAAGAAAGTGGAAATTAAAGTTGTATCTTGAGCGTCAGTTTTGTTGCAATGAGCCAGTTCGGTATTTCCACTGCGCATGTGCACAATGACATTTTATCCCGAATGACCCGCGTGACCTAACGCGCGCGTGTGAACGCAAAAGGTGGTCGCACAAGGCTCAAGTGTTAAATTCAATCAGAATGGGCGTTCGCGTAACATGGCGTGACATACGTCAGCAATTTTATCCCGAATAACATTTGACCTTTGAGATACCGAACTGGCTTATTGGAAATGGGCCCTTTTGCAAGGTGTGGTTGAAAGAGAGCCTGCATGGGCAAGTTTCCTCTACTTGAATGGATTCTTTCAACAATGGCTTAGTATCTCGCCTCATTGCATTGGCAACCAACATATAACAACGTGAAAAAGTCTTTGATTTGCATGTGGTGGTTCATTCCGTAAATTTGGGATCCAAAAGTGTGACATTTTTGGTGTCGCTGTTACGTAGTGACATGTATAAGGTTTTGCACATTCAGGGCACATTCTTTAATGCCTTCTGTCTCCATGAGTGATTGTGCAAAGCAAAGTATCTGCCAAAATAGTGTGATGTCAATTTTAATGATACTTGGTGGAAATTACATAGGTCAGGTCACTCAGGTGTAATATGGACACCAAAAAAATGTCACTTTTGGACCCCAAATTTATGGAATGACCCAGGTATAACGGACGTGTTTGTTTTTTTCCTAGAAAGGTTAAGACTCCTACAAGAAAAAATGACTAATTTTTGACATCTTAACCGTCCTGCAGAGAAAACAATTCTGTCTTTTTATTTTTTTTTTTTTTTTTTAAGGACCTTTAGCATCCAAGGATAAAAATATGCCGCTTCTTTGAATGCTCTTTCTGAACCATGCACGATTCAGAAAGGAGCCCCGAATGCAAATAGACTGGTTTTAAGAAAGATATAGGGACCCGGGAACCAATTTCCTGAGACCGCATGATAGGGGGGTAGATAGGGAGTCCATATATGATGGCAAACTTATATACCGCCCCCTATCAATCACATGAAATTCCTTCATTCTAATCAATGAAACCGTAAACATGTTCTTTCTAAAACAGTTTCTTGTCCGTATTTCGTTCTTTCCAAAACATCAAGTTTGTTCTATATACGTTCTTTTTCTTCTACATCATAAAAAAATGAAATTATTTACACAGTAACTATCTTTCTAACTTAAACCCTGAAAATGATTGAGGAATTTTCAAATTTTCCAGAAATGTACCTCGAAGTCTTTTGGCCCCGCCCCATTCGGGAAATTAATGGCCCTGTAATATTAATAATGACAGACTTTAGTCTCACCTCCCACCCCGGCCCCTCCCCCAGGTAGGCATGAGATCTTTATTGCAAATACCGCTTGGTTGAGATGTCACAATGGTCACAAAGGATTGTGGGAGGGAAAAGGGAGCGATGTTTTCTCCTGTTTCCTTCTTACGATCCATTTTTACCATTGTGACGTCGCAACCAGGCGGTATTTGTGATAAGCTTGAGGTCTATGCCCTGGGACTTGAAACAACAATGCTGAAAAGACTGGTGTACGTTTATGAAGTCCCGGTGAGCCACAGCGCCACCAATAGGCTGGAGTCGGCCATGACAAAATGCATGATGAAAGTTTGACATGTACGCGTACAGCCTCCATCCATATCCATTCACGGACGAGGTGGATTTTGATTGCAACGAAACGACGCCAAAATATCACCCCGTAACTCCCCTCCCAGGCCACAACGTTGGTGAGTTTAGCTTTCGGGAATGATGTAACTTGTCAGGAACAGCAACATGTTGGAAAATAACAGGGATGTGGTAACTTTGCAAGTGCCAACTTCATCATCATGAATATGATCATGGAGGCTGGGCGATACGACGATAAATCGCCATGATGCGATATTCTTGGCCCAAAAATCGAAATCGGCTACATGTTTTTTTAAATCGAAAAATCGAGATATCGCCGATATCGTTTTTGAAATCGGCGATTTTTTTCGGAACCCCTATTTTCCCTTTAAAAGTCGGTGATACTTTCTTTTTACCAGCAAATTTGCTAAAATTTATTTCCCTGTATAAGCGAGGTTCAAGTCGAAGTGACATCATCCTTTCGAACTTTATATTTATAGTGTAAATAATGCGCCTATCAATTGCACCCCTAGCCCTGAAACCTTATAAAGTGATTGACAGCTCAACTTTTGCGAGGTATACAATTATTTATACAACAAAATGTATATAATGGGTTCAGCTCCAGAGTTTCTTTGTGTAGTAGGGCGCCCTGGACTGCAAAGCCTGCGAAAGTAAAACATAAAAAAATATTCCATGCCAATAACATTTGGCATCTGGAGAGTACATTTATCCAGCGGGCACTGGGTGATGGAGAGATTGAAATATTGCACAAATCCAGCCATTTGGTGCTCGGAACCCCATAGTTCTAGGGGTAGTGCTCTACTACTTCCAAAAATGTAAGGCTCTCCGTTAGCCTTACAACGCTAGGCTTTTTTGGACCCCGTAACTCAATGGGATTTGCAATACGCTCTTGTTAGATCAGTTACAATGTTCTAGAATTCCACTTTCCCAAACGTTAATCTCCCCAGAAGGTAATCCAATCCCTCCTACAGATCTTTGAGACTTGTGCGGCACATTTGCGGAACATTGAAACGGACAATTTATTGAGAAATCTGAGTTTTTACTCACCAACCGACGTATTCAGCCGAGATGAACATGGCGTCACACAGCTGACTAATACAGTCCACCAGACTGCGCATGCGCGTGGAGTTTTTGAAGAGATTTGGGGCTCGACCATTTTTTGAAGGGGGGGGGGGGGCATCTTGTCTACATCGCGCTTTGGTGATGTGTGGAACGTGATTAATTAATGGCGCGCTATTATACCTAGTGTGGTTCCTTGGCCTGACAATGTTTGTTATGCCCAGACGTCTAAATTGTAGGGCAGGTAGCCACCTAGCTATTTTTAGATGATGCAACGAATCAAATTATATTAACGACTTTTCCCAAATAGGCACAACCCCTAGCTGCAGTGGCTTTAAAAATAGTGATATTTGGCATTTTGTCTGATGTTGTTTTTGGCCAATGCGAGCTTTTATTTTATGCAAATCAGAAAAAAACAGAATCTGGATCGATGGTCTTATTTTGTTCACGTTGTTCATTTGAAAACCGAAGGAATGTTCAAACACACACAACACTGTGTAAAGCGCGTCATGCACACATCACCGTTGCGCGATGTAGAAAAGATGACCCCCCTTCAAAAAATGGTCGAGCCCCACATCTCTTCCACAACTCCACGCGCATGCGCAGTCTGGTGGACTGTATTAGTCAGCTGTGTGACGCCATGTTCATCTCGGCTGAATACGTCGGTTGGTGAGTAAAAACTCAGATTTCTCAATAAATTGTCCGTTTCAATGTTCTGCAAATGTGCCGCAAAAGTCCCAAAGATCTGTAGGAGGGATTGGATAACCTTCTGGGGAGATTAACGTTTGGGAAAGTGGAATTCTAGAACATTGTAACTGATCTAACAAGAGCGTATTGCAAATCCCATTGAGTTACGGGGTCCAAAAAAGCCTAGCGTTGTAAGGCTAATGGAGAGCCTTACATTTTTGGAAGTAGTGCTCGACTACCAGCAATTAAAAGTTATCCTGAATGTTTCATTAAAAATATAAAAAATCGTCTGTCTTAAAAGGGGAACAAGGGAAATTCTCTGGTCACATCGAACATACCGATTAATAACGTACAGTGGCCTACTTTAAGTACTTATATTTTCTCATCTTACGACATCTTGTGGTTTAAAAACTCTAGATGTTTTAGCAAACATATTTTTTGGTTCGGGATCATTCTCTTATAAAAATGCTAATTCAATTTAAAAAAAATTAAATGTGATTCAACAACTCGAAGAAAAAAATATAAATAGGGTTGAAAACAATTTTTTTCCATTTAAAGTCTAATTTTATTATTATGGACAAGCTGTCAGTAAAATGCGATAAGATGCAAAATCTATTAAAACGTTCTAAATATCTAAAGTATACAATCAGCGTACTTTGCACTTCATTGTAATATTTAGTTTCATTCACATGAAAATATGCCAGCCCAGCTCTTGCCATTTGAAGCATGATATGTGGGCAAGGGAAACCCCCCCCCCCCCCCCCCCCCTTGTGTCGGTCATTGTGTTCCCGGAATCTCAGGAATTCTTTCAAGAAATCTAGGGGGATATGTTAGGTAACAATATTCTGGAGTGTATAGGGTAATGGCTCTGGCTGGTGGCGGCAACAAAGAAAAGGCTTTGATCCAGATATCCGCAGACTAAGCTTCGACTACGCTGTTTCTTAATATTGATGGCTGGCCTAAGAACGGCCTCAAACAATGACTGGCGACAAACACGTTTGGCGATTATGTAGTTATGAATGAACTTTTGCGACATTTCAATCATGCTGAAATTTGTTGACGATGTTATCGCCATATCGGCGATATCGAGAGGTAAAAAAATCGACTACGAAAAAAATCAATATGATCCACCATCATGTGATCCTTCCCTACCATACCTAGGCCTACTTCTAGTTTCTGGAAGTATTCCTTCCCATGCTTCCACAAAAGCCCTCCAGTCCTAATCCCAATCACAAGTTAGGCCTAGGCCTATATTGTGGAACTGTGAACCAGTCCAAATATTAATTGATTTTTAATATGCTAATATCTGTCGTGAGTTGAGAGATACTCTTTTCACATATCTTTGCATGGAACATAAGGAAAATAATAACCAGAAAAATCCATTTTAAATGGCAATAAAAATAAGGAAATAATTGGGGAATCCCTCTCAGGGTACCGGTAACAGGTCAACTCGTACCTTGGACAACTCGTACCTTGAACAACTCGTACCTTGGCCAACTCGTACCTTTAACTCGACAACATCGTACCAACTCGTACCTTTGCCAACTCATACCTTCGCCAACTCGTACCTCCAGTTAGGACAACTCGTACCTTCACGCGAAAGTCAAGTCGTACCGTCATTGTGCTTGATGTGATTTGATATAATTATACTATTATAGGCCTACTTTTCGGTTATTTTAGACGTTTCTAGAAAAGGAATGTAAAGTGAAATGTATTTGTTTTCTGATTGAAGGTGGATTTTATAAACAATTTACCGGTTTATAATTTAATTATGTTCGTGTTTATGTATAGGGTCTACAACTTGTCATACTTTTTTGTTTATTTTAGACTGCATTCATGTTAATTGTACTTTTTCTATTTTAGACTTCGATGGAAAAGGAACGTAGGAATTCATTTGTTTACAGTAGTACTTTGTTGAGAAGTAATTTTTTTTAGAGATGACTGTGCGCCACACTGTTGATGTTTTTCGTCTTAACTTTTCAGTTTAACTTGTAGTTCATAAATTAGCTGTTACTTTTGATAGGAAATTCATTCTGAATTTATTGAAGGTAAGTACGTGGCTGGCACGTACTTTGTTGTGGAATTAATTAATAAATCGTCTGAAGTTTGCCCATTGTCATATTTTATAGTTATAGTTCAGCCTTATTCTGTGGTCTTTTGCGGTGCCGTAGCCATACTCGGGCTCTTAGCATTGAGCACGCGTTTGCCGTTTGAACTTGATTTGATACTGGTGATGCGCGCATTTATTGCCGAAGCTTAGCATGGCGCACCATTGTTTTGTCAAAGTCGTGAATAGGATTTAATTTACTATGATCTCGCCGTACTTCCAATCGAATATTATTACTTTTTAAATGAGGTAATTTGGCATGAATTTTAATGCACACGGCACCGCGCGAAACCTGTCGCGCGGTACGAGTTGTCTTAATTAGAGGTACGAGTTGACCAAGGTACGAGTTGTCCAAGGTACGAGTTGTCCAAGGTACGAGTTGTCCAAGGTACGAGTTGACCAAGGTACGATTTGGCAAAGGTACGAGTTGACTCGAAAGCAGGGTACCAGTTACCATGGTTACTGATGAATGCAACTCTGGAATTAGAACGGCTAATAATGTCACATTATTATTAATATTAGCCAATCAGAAGAGGACTTTTGCAACCATGACAACCAACATGTGACCAATGCGACCAATCATGTCCGTTCTAATGTGCTTGCTCTTCTAATGCCAGTAAGGGCTGATGCTGTTCCCATGATGCTTTGAGAATGTCGAAAAGGTTTATTCTAATGAGCTTTGACAAAGGCATTCCTTTGTCATTGTTCACCCAGTTTCTTGTGACTGACTTTATGCATGGAGGAATGAAACTTGAAAGGACTTCCGACTGGACTTGCAAAAGTACTTGTGAAAGGATTTGCAGGGACTCGACTACAACTTTGGAAAACAACCAACCGTCTTTGATAACAACTGTCCGCTTTAAACTACTCCGAGTTGGCCTACATCAATTTCTTACCTCCATGATCATCATACTATCATCATGTAATGTAGGAATATTACACATGTAACACGCCGCTAGACCGAGTAACTAGGACCCTTTCTTTTAACCCTAACCTACCTAAATCCATCAAAATCCATACCCCTGTTTTGGAGGATTTCGGCGGATTCAGGATACCTCCATATTGAGCAGTCACCAAAACCAACTTTTTGTGCATGACAAAATAGGTGGATTTTGGCGGGTTCAGGATACTTTCTAGTAAAGTTACCCAAGTGGTTAGTGTTAATATATATCACCTTTTAAAAAAAATGTGCATGATCTGGCGAAATTAGTAGGCCTAGGGTCCGCAAAGGGCAATGGCTGCCATTGATGACTGGTAATTAACTAAAAATATCTGAAGACCTAGTCCGAGTAACTGGGACCCTTTATCACCTTTTAAACATCTGGACATGATCTGGTGATAGGGTCCAACTCACTCCAAGGCAAGTGGCTGCCATCGACCGTCCATTTCAAAATGTCTGAAGACCCAACAAAAACACCAGATTTCTCTCTTAAAACGGCCACAAAACTACATTACATGAGATACAAGTAGAGTTCCAGGAATAAGATGGAGGTACCAAGGTTTACTTACGATCTGGATCAAAGTGAAATTTCCCTTTAAAATCGCAAGGAGGCACCCGTCATTGACCTGCGAGTGCTGGTCCAGTATATGACCATTTGTTATGGTCATGTGATCATGGAACATCACGTTATGGCGGAGATCCGAATGCACACACCACCGTGTCTACATGTTGTGTAATTGCTTGCATTCGTGACCCAGAGTCGCCTTGCATATCAAAAGCGCATGTTTTATTCAACTGAATAAGTTTGAAGTGAATTTTGGTAGTCATATACGTACTAGCCCAAAAGTCTAGTGGATATTTGCATACAGTGAAATTCAATCCCTGTGCATCTGCTTGAACCTTCCTGTGCAAAAGTAACGTGCACGATCTTCCTATTAAGAACTCAATGTTGTTTTTCCCACAGTTTGTGATTACGGTAATGTTAAAGAGATGACTTCTAGGACTGCGGTGTGCACATTTTGTACGTTGTCAAGATGACCACCGCAAGGAAAGCACTCAAGATATTTGCAGGCGGCTTTGTGTTTGGCGTTGGCGGTTCTCTGACGTTCTTTGACAAAGTCGGATACTTCGCAACTGTGGACGGGAAATCTATGCAGGTAATTGTGTGATCCAGCTCAGTGAATTGACTGACTCTAACAAGGGAAGTGTGGTTCTTATCTTGGAATGCATCTTGTTTTTTTCTAAGAACCACACTTTTTAGTTACTTATAGTTATTTCACATAGTGTATCGGCAACATTTCGGTAATCCTTACTTTAAGACCCCGTTCCATATAAGAGAATGAAGGAGACAGTTTATGTTTCGGAACTTACCTCAATATTTTGCGATGATACAGGCAGGAAAAATCACTCTGTGTGCTTGGAATCATCTAAATAGTTCGCTAAGATATCATGTTGAATAGGAGCAAGCTTAATTTTGTGGAAAGAGGGCAGGGTTTTGATTTGATGAGGGAAATTATGGGGTAAAACGGCAACGTCTCTGACTGCAAAAAGAGGTAGGAAAGTCACATTTTCTTTGAAAGCGCGTTTCAAAATTACAACAAACGTGAGTTAATCTGAAGAAAAAAAGACTGCTTTAGCCTGCAAAAGTCACTTTGGTACTGTAAAGTCATCTGTAAAAGTCAGTTTTGAACGGAACTCTTAAAAAAAATAGACGTGTCCTATTAAAAGGTAATGATTAACAAAATTTCTATTACATACGGAAAGATTTTACTTTAATACCCCCACCAAAATCTGTCAAGAACAGCAAATCTTGCTGAGGGACAATAGGAGGTCCACGATTGAAGGTGTTTACAAACATGGGTGTATGTGTGGATGTATGTCGTTGTTGAGGGAACCAGCCACGCACGATTAAATGGCTTTGGATGAAGGGACCAGGGAAACATTTCTCGTCACGTTAAAATCTTCAAACAGAATCTTTTGGATCTGAATCTGACAATCAAGTGTGATTTTAGACTTGTTGATTCAGACACTTCTTCGGAACATTATTGGGGCGAGGAAGATGAGGATCTTGGAGCTCTTCCGTACATGTATGAGCCAGAAGGTGAGAGTGACAGCGAAACTACTGAAGACTTCCGAATCGGACTCCCGATGTGGAACGCAGTGAAAGACTTGAAAACAAGGATTGCTAGGCTAAATAACACTCTCTGAGTCCAAATACGACGGTATTTCGGTTCTACTGGAAAGAGGTGAAGACTGACACCATCCTTAGTGGTGTTGCTGAATCCAGCAGCAACACGACGACACTGTATTATCGATGAAAAACATTCGCAAAACACTGAAAGCTTTCCACGACACATCGAAAACACAAGTGCATGTCAATGCAACGCACACTCGGTGTACTATACTACATGTACATGTCGAGTCATGGCCGACCAGCCAGCCGGGTTCCCGGGATGACGTCACATCGGTGTTACCATTTGATGGGCGGAGCTGACCCCCTCCCGCCTTAAAAAAAATTATTTTCAAATGCTTACGCGAAATAGAAAAACACAAACAACACACAGTTGTTTCAAAAACTTTATTTCATCGATATACACAATAACAATTCCATTGCACCCACCCTTTATGTTATGCCATCCCGTGTCATGTTATGTCACTATTAGAAGCCGTATACATGTATCCCAGAATTAGAAGTCCAATTTGGTTGATTCTAGGCAAATTCATGGACAGGGACTTATTAACACGTATTATAGGTGAAAATTGATATGACGTGATGATGAAGTCATGTATCCTAATTTACATTAAACATCCTTGGATTTGATCTTTAACCCTAACCCTGCCAGACGCAGCACAGTGCATCTGTGGTGACAGCTTGACCTTGCTGCACTCTGCACACAATTCAATGTGACAAAGTATGCAATCTGATGCGTCTGGCAGGGTTTCTAGCCAAAATACCCTGGAGGGTTAGGGTTTTAAACAATACTTTCATATCATTTCGGTTTGCGGTAATACCATGTGTTTATCTCAACTAACGAGAGGTATGGGTTCTGAAAAGAACCTTATTGCACTACCTCTCATTAGTTGAGATAAACACATGGTGTTACCGCAAACCGAAAAGATATCGATATTCCACCATGCAAAGCCTCAAAACTTATAATACTTTCATACCCAGGAAACAAATTAAAGACACTGACAATTTGGGAGACCACCAACATATACATGTAGGGCAAGATATCTTAGTTGGTAGAGCGCCAGTACGGTGTTCCGGAGGTCGCAGGTTCAAATCCTGCTCCTGCCAGTTTTCTTTGCGAACTTTGAAAATTTTTGAAAAAAAAACTTGCACAGTCTCTGATGAAATGACCACATCCGCTCAACACAACCAACATGTATTCCTTCTTTTCATTTTTCCAAACACTTACCGTTGAACAACTAACATAACAAAATTGCTATAACCAAATTATTACAATCACCCTGGCCCTCTTAGCCCTAAAACAATCATCTCCATTTAATTATTATAATCATACAATAACGTATTATATGGGGGCGCCGGGGCGCCATGCCGGCTTGTGCAGCCAAGTGAAATGGAAACAAGAGGCTTGTGCAGCCAAGCATGACGTACACAATACCCCAATAATGGATTGAAAATGCAGAGATTGGCGTGTATAGACGTCAACCGGCCAGGTGGCAATTTTCAATCCGCACATAACCGTGCGCAAGGGGTTTTAAACCTTCAATCTCGAACTCCACATACAATGACTCAACTAAAAATACAATATAATCTTTATTAAACTTGGATACAAATGTTCTTGTAAGAATAAATTCGCCTTCAGTTTGTAATTTTACGTTATTCTTTTCTTTCAAATCTACTCTTTTCTATTTTAGTTTTGCGCCTGCCTTATGTGACAATCCATTCTTCCGAAATACTCTTGCACTAAACATGATTTGTGCCAAAATGTGATGTGATCTGGGAAAACCCTTCACATGGTGAAATTTATCATTCTTGTGTTGTATGCATAACATTTAATGAAGGCTCTGTGTTTTCAAAACTGTTTTATTCGTGATTCTAGGATGTCTGTAGCTTGGGAAATCAAGCTTTAAACTTCAGCATATTACTCATTGAGTTTGCACAAAAATTGTTACATTAATGTAATTTTTAGTTTGTTTTTTTCCGGAATGAGAAGTTAGATATTAACCCCAACTCCCTAGGGTGTGTGTAAAATCGTATTATAATTGGAGGATTCAGGACTGTCACGGTTAGTCATTTAATTGGTAGCAGGAACTCAAATTGTCTAAAAGAAAAATTCCAGGGGACTATTATGCCATTATCTTCAATGCAGGTTTGGCGACATGTGAGGGGTTTTCCCAGATCACATCACAAATATCCACAGTCCATGGTAACTCACATCGTATGAACAACATGCTATGTACGTCTCAAAACAATACAGACAAAGTTGAGCTCATGGCTAAGCAGAAATGTAGTGTTTGTTTGTCCTTGACAGCTACGTGTAGTAGTTTGACCAGCTGGATATAAGATGAGAAGAATAACTGCAGCTGTGCCCGGGTACGTGTTGTTCAGAAATTTGCATTAAACAAAAAAATCAAAATCATCTACTATAAAGCAGTCCACACAATCACAGATGTCAGCATCTGACAACCCTCAATAATGCTGAAAAATGATAATAATAGAGTTTGAACAAGAAAATCAAAAACACAACACCACAGTGTAAGAAATATGAGAAACTAATACTTTAACCCTAACCCTGCCAGACACAGCACAGTGCATCTGTGCTGACAGCTTGACCTTGCTGCACTCTGCACACAAGTCAATGTGACAAAGTATGCAATCTGATGCGTCTGGCAGGGTTTCTAGCCAAAATACCCTGGATGGTTAGGGTTAACCCTAACCTACCTAAATCCATACAAATCCATACCCCTGTTTTGGAGGATTTCGGCGGATTCAGGATACCTCCATATTGAAAACTGGGGGATTTTGATGGATTGAGGATTGTAAGCCTAGCGGTACTGCAGGATTTTGATGGATTCAAAATACCTCCATATTGAGCAGTCGCCAAAACCAACTTTTTGTGCATAACAAAATAGGTGGATTTTGGCGGATTCAGGATACTTTCTAGTAAAGTTACCCAAGGGGTTATGTTATAATGAGCTTAACAGAATCAGATGTCAAATTCTAATGAAGAAATTGGCTGAACAATAGCTGTGACCGAGACCGACGACCTCAAAAGCCACTTGATACCCATAATGATTTTTTTAAAGTCAACATTTACATGGCCTCACTCAGGGAACCATTGATCGATTGTTGTCACTTTTCGCACTGGGGAAAAAACACACTAGCCTGATTTTTCAAATCCGTTTCTCAAACATGTGTCCTTTGTGTAGTGTGTAAACATAGTCATCAGTGCTCGGTGACATCAATTGTGCCAGTGCACGATGCACACGGGCAATTCCAGGATGAGGAAGTGGACATGACACTTAAATTTAGAATTCTGTTGGGTCTTTTTGTGGAAAAATTGGCTTTACAACAGAGCAATATATGAAAGATTCTTGGGAAAATGCTTAGGATGTCAAGGCTTTGAAAAGAAATTGCCAAAATATATTTATATGTGATTGATGTTTTAGTATGAAATTATTTGCTAAGAAGAACTAGAAGTTGAACTAATTAGCCTACTTAATGAGAAAGAAATCAATTTATCAAATCAATCTAATCAGATTTTTAAATTGATTTGACCTAAATATCATCCGTTTATAGTCATAAGTTGTGATTTGGATTATTTTAGACCACAGATTTGAGAGACTTCTACCCCATTAACATGTATGTAACGTAACTAACCAAAACGTCCTCTTTTTTTTTGCCCAAAGAGGAAGCATTTTGTTGGAAATTTGGTTTCTTATTTTTTCATTCTTTGTCCAATCCTCAGTTCAAAAAAGCAAAGTAGATTCCTGTGTATTGCTGTATATTGAATACTGTTAGCATTCAAAATCTATAACGTAACTGACCTTGTAACGTATAAACTAACCAAGCGGTAAACGTAACTAACCCTTGTAAAATTGATGTAGCTGCTGCTGCTTTATGGAAATTAATAAAAATGTTAAAAAGTTAAGACAAAGAGAGCTGCATTACATAACTGATTACCCATGATGTAACTGTAAGAACTTTTTAGATTCATGTGCTACAAGTGGGGTGCCGCACGAAGCTAGATGAGTGGAGGCGTATACTCTACATATACAGCGTACATGTAGGTAAAGGGCTACAACAGAGGTGGTCTGGTTGGCCACATTTTAGGTTACCAGCCCTACCATCCTTAATACAGTTTTCCTGGGTCCAGATCTAAATAGAGGATAAATCTTCAATAGATACCAAAGAAATGATCCCAATTTTCAGACTTATTGAGCCAGACCTCACCTCCCCCGACCCACATGTACAGTGTAAATCGGAGGCCTATTAAATATCTATTGCCTTTGCATGCAGCCTGTGCTCAACCCGGTTCACGAGACAAAAAGAGACGTGATCTTCCTGAACCACTGGGCCGTCAGGGACTACCAAGTTCAGCGAGGAGACATTGTTTCACTAGCGTGAGTATTTACGGCTATTCTACCGGTATAGATAGGGAATTATAGACCTTTAACTTGAAATGGCAACAATAATTTTCTTTTTTTGTTTTTGGGGGGGGGGGGGGGGGGGGGTCTTTTTATGAGTACCGTCCAACACCAGGCCAAAAGGCCACTCGAGGTGTGGGCTACAGAAGACAAGAAAAGAGATAGGAGTTATCTATTCACATTTCGCTTGAATTATTAAAGATCATAGGAAGGGAAGCAGGTTAGGCCGTTTTGTTTTAATTACTTATATTACGGATTTTTGAGAATTTCATTTTTAAATTGCCGCCGAAAATTTTCGAAAATTATGGCTGCATCGAACTTTGAAAGCACAATAAACAATCCCAGCAGCGCCACACCATCTAAGACTATGGCATAGGATCATTCGCAGTGAACACAGTGACTGTTTTTGTGTGGAATACGATCCGGATGCTGTGCATACACGTAATGATGTACATTGTACGTACAATACATGTATGTTATTGCACTGGCGTGCACAAATATTTATGCACCAACTATACGATTTTCAACATGAATGTTGACTTGAAAATATGGATGTTAAATAATTTTTTCAAACCTGTCTCTTGTGTCATTATTTTAGTCAGTATTTTAGTCAGTAATATGCAAGTTTCCAACACAAAAACACCGTCTCCTTCATGGAAAAAACATGCCACTTCCCGACGTGATATGACCGAGCTGACTGCGCGACGGACAATGTTAAACTGTCTCATTATGTATTCATGAGTCCATGAATGCATTAAGTTGGGATTTAAACCAATAGGGGAAAAGGCGCGCTGTGTTGTGGGCCGTTTTATGAATATTGAACAGGTCAATCGCCGTGACCATTCATAAATATTGAAATTAGATTCCCCTGGCCTTATAAGGGAATTTTTCCGCTCGCCGCCCGACCCGGAGACCAAAAAAATCCGTAATCCAAGTTATAAAAAAAAAACGGCCTTACAGGCAAGAAGTTCCAAAGAGAGGTCAACCCTTAGTAGTGAGGATACTCTGAATAATGTTAATGTGATATGTACAAAAACTGTACATCTATAGAGTGTACATTATTCATTCATTCATTCATTCATTCTTTCTAAAAGCTGAATTACATGGTAAAGTATAAAATTAAACACAAGTAATAATCGGAATTAAATATAAATCAGAACTTCAAAATTATAAAACCAAAAAATAAAGGATTAAAACAAAATTTAAACATCAAAACAAAAGTCTAAAAACACGCAAAAGGGGTCCATAAAAATAATTATTGCTGGTTAAGAAATCTGGTTCAAAAGTTTTATCAGGAAGGGAATTACACTATTGCCATACCTATTGGTTTTGTGATGAGGAATCTTTCACCAAACATGGTGTTCAAGGCACCACATTATTACCACCGCTCATCAAGCTTATCAATCATTCCTGATACATGTAGATCAGCTCCCTGGAGAGCATGCATGCAGCCTGCCTGAGGACAGTTTAAAGGCCGTGTACATGATTGGTCATTGTTCAAAGTTTTGCGTTGTTGGATGGCGAAAAAACCGAGAGAAAAACGGCGCTCGTTTTCAACCGTCGGGCGGATGATAGCCTTTAGTCAAGGTGCGCGTGGCTTCCAGCTGGACACGTGACGCGCCCTGAATGCCAGCATGTCCAGCGCGCCACTCGTCCTGGTAGCCACGCGCGCCTTGACTAAAGGCTACAGGGCAGTTTTCCCAACGATTTCCAGCTGGAAATCGTTGAAAGATGATATAAATTGCCACTTTTCTTGACAATGACAGCACACCTGGTGCCATCATTTCACAGGATGATTGAGACTACTATTAACTTTATAGTAAGGTATTTTGTAATAATTCAGTTGAAAAAAAATTGAGGATTACCAATCGTGTACACTACCTTTAATGTGCACCAGTACTACACATAGGCAAACCTACTCATGTAGCCACCAATGACTTCACGGGTACCCATTGGCGGAAAGAAGTAAATTATGACAAAGGATCTTGCTCAAGGACACAAGCTCTATTACCCCCCCCCCCCCCCCCCCCAACCCAAAATCTTTAGTATCACCCAAAGCTCGAGTCCAGTCCACTGGACCAAAAATACCAAACAGTTCAACAAATTTAACACAATTTTGTTTTCATGTTGCTACATGTACATGCAGTCTTGGGCAGAAGATGCCCACCAATACTGAAACCCCTTTAGAAAAGTGGTCGAGAAAATAATAATCGACTGGAGATTTGCAACACGTTTTTCTACATTTGAGGAGTTTTCACACAAAAAAAGCTAGCGTCAGATTGCGATGTGAACAACGGCTGCAATAATGCCTTATCACCAAAACTGCGTGGGCGTAGGGTGAATGAGACACGTGTGTTGATTCGTGTACATTGGACTGAAACCTACTTGTTGGATAGTAGAAGCATAAATGCAGGCATTGATGAGAATCTTCCGTTTTTAACCGGAATTCCTTCTTTTTTTTCCTCCAAATTTGTGGTCTTCGAGTTCAATGTAAATTTGAAATAGAATTTTGGGGGCGAGTTGTAAAGGGGGTAATGTTGGATTACCACTCAAGCCTGGAGCTGAAAATCCCCGTTTATCCCGAGTGAAATTTCTGAGTTGAGACATCGTTTTTTTTATCAACACCCATTCTCATGTCTGTAAATGTGCTGATGCCTACCACCCCTCCAAAAACGAATTTTCTCGGAGTTGTACTTTTAAAAGACTGAAATAGCTTTAGTATTTGATTGCCTGAATATGAGGCCCCCCCTCCAAAAATGAAACACATTTCCCCGATTGTTTCCCCACAGATCCCCAAGTCGTCCAGATGAAGTTCTCATAAAACGAGTGATTGCACTGGAGGGGGACACCATAAGGTAATGCAAATAATAAACATGCAGGCGGATTTAAGCAGCAAAGTATCAGACTTGTGTCCTTTGTTTACATGTAAACCCCCCTATATTCAAATGTCCCGGCGGTATTCGCACGCATCATGTTTTTTCATGAGTTTGGTTAACCCCTTGAGTACGGTACTTTACGGGAGACGTCGGGGTGCCGCGGCGGCTCTGGCAGCCAAGCGAAACGCTACAATGTGTTTGTGCAGTCAAGCGTAACCTATACACAATAATCCAACAATGGATTGAAACTGCACAAACGGCGGCCAATTGCGTCATCCGGCCTGGTGGCACTGGTTTTTTTGCGCATATTTGCGTCATCCGTACACAAGGGGTTAAGGAGTGACATCAAATGTCACATGTAATTCAAAGGTGATCTGACCTGCGACGTCACTCTGATCCTGAACCCAATTTTACGCAAAACATGACTGTTCCATTAGCCATCATGTGTTAATACACCTCACATAAATCGACCCGACTTGACTAAACCAAAACAAGTGTTGCACGTACCTGCTCGAGGCAGGTGGCATTGTATCATGTCGGGTCAAACAATTAAGCCATCTTTTCAGTGGAATTGTTTGCTGTCAATGATTAAACCCTAATCTCACCTATTACGACAAAATACTACCAGTAGTAAACCGAAGTGTGGCCCCGATGAAATTGACGGATGTTCTGTTTGCAGAAAATCAATCATGTGCTTTTATAAATTGACACCTTTATAAAATTGGGCCTATGCCACATGGCCGAAATCGGCAGATGTTCTTAGTGGGCAGTCCTGGGGAGTATTTATTCATTTTTTTGAAGAGCAATAGGATGGGCAGTGCCTTGTTTATAAATGATTCTTCATTTTTTGTGTTGATTACCTAGGACACTAAGGTACAAGAATCGTTATGTCACGATACCAGAGGGCCATTGCTGGATAGAGGGAGATCACCACAGTGTCAGCCTGGATAGCAATTACTTTGGACCTGTAAGTGATTGTACAACCGTTGTTCTTTTTAAATGTTGAAAACATTGACGTGAAAACCAGTGGCCTGAGTGGTGGGTCGTTTGAGTCGTTCAAAAAAATGGCTGGCTGTTGAAAAAAAAAAAGTATCATTAAAATTGACTTCACACTATTTTTTACTTGTGTGGCAGGTAGTTTTGCTTTACATAATCACCCTTGGAGATAGAAGACATTAAAGAATGTGTCCTGAATTGCAAAATCTTCAATACACATGTCAGATGTAACAGGGACACCAAAATTGGAACCCTAATTTATAGAATGACCCATCCAATTTTTTTTTTTTATTTACTTGTCCACTTTGAACCTATTTGCAATGCTATGCTATGATTGGGTCTGTTTGTGAAGCCGGTTGCTCATATCAGCCCTCTAGTTTTTATAATATAACTCATTGGAAACCAACTGATGAAGCTTTATTGAGACACTCTGCAATAACTGCCCCTGCGCAACCATCTACATCTTCGTCCTTTAATCACGTAAACTCCAACCTCCTCATTTTTTACTGGGTTTCGTTCCACGTTCCTCCATTAAGGTTGCGCTTGGTCTGGTGCACGCCCGGGCCTCCCACATCATCTGGCCCCTGCACCGCCAATGCCGTCTGGAACCCAGACTCCCCGAGGACCGCCAACCCATCAGCCTATCCCCATCTCTGCTAGAGGAGTTGATGGACGACTACGAAGAGGTCGAGAGTGAAGTTCAGATATGATTCTGCACCAGGCAGTATCCCGTCTACTGCGGCTTATTTAAACGTCGCCGACAGAGAGCAAGATGGTCAAGTATTCAATTTCCTGTGAAGCAGTCACATATCCAGGTATTTTTTATCTAAAAAAAAAAATGTCCCCAATGAAATCCCACAACCTGTGAACCCATTGCAAATTAAGAAAATATAACACAAAATTTAGAAAAAAATAAATAAATCCTTTAACCCTAACCCTGCCAGACGCAGCACAGTGCACGTGCTGACAGCTCCACTTTGCTGGACTCTCCACACAAGTCAATGTGACAAAGTATGCAATCTGATGCGTCTGGCAGGGTTTCTAGCCAAAATGCCCTGGAGGGTTAGGGTTAAGAAAACTTTGCAATGATCATTTCAGGAACTGTGCTTTTTAAACACATGTATTTTTTCGTTCATGCTTATTAGTCCTAAGATTCTACTTTGATCTTCCAGTTCTTTGCCGTCCTTATAGAAGTACTTATGTACTGCCTCCATCTGAAGGAGATGTTCAGATGTTTTTTCTATGCATTTATGCCGTCAGTTTGTTAACGTTGGTGACCACAGGGATGGTTTCTGTGTTTTCAAGTTTTCCGAGTGGTGAAACAATGCCACAATGCAACACAAGAGTCTGTAATTACGCCATTATATGCAGCTGGGAATTTCAAACCCTCGAATGCTTTAGAAAAAAGCGTGGTATCTGGATCCAATTTGTACAGTGTACATGTACATGTATGAACCAATGTAGATGCACCAAACAATCGGACTAAGTTGACCGAGAGTGCCGTGGTCCGAAGAGCCGTAATTAAAAAAAAGACCAAATGAGCAAATCCTTATTTATTTACGCAGTTGTCGATTCAAGCCTTTGTAAGCGTGACGTTATTTTGGATCGGGAAGTACAACGTAATGAATGTAGTACGACCCGCATGTGTTGCTTCATGCTGTTCGTAGAGCCCCATGTATTTTCTTTCAGAAGTTAACGCTGCTTAGGAAGCGGATACAGTAATCCGACCACCATTATTTAGGCCTCTCGAGTTGGTGTTAAAGCCAGCCTGCTCGTTGCAGGCATTCTTAAATTTGAGGTGCATATATACGCGGTTTTGTTAAAGTTATGAACACATCATCATCGATCCATGGAGAACGAATTGTATCGACTCCTTATGCTAAAATGGCACGACACTGCATGTTTCAGTTAATTGAACTGCATATGTTTGGAAAACGTGATTTCTGACATTTAGCTTAAGAACCAGTACCGGCTATATTCTCTCTCATTTCAGGGTAGACTTTGACGGCATTTGTAACAAAAGAACAGAGAGCAGCCTCCAGTATTATAAGAGACAAAAGACGACAATCGTGCGAGTTATTATATATTTCCATTTTCTAATTCAAATAAAACATCATGGTTTTTAATTGAAATTTGACATAGACGGTTTATTTTCCGCATTCAGAATGATTGACAATTCTGCAAACAGGTTATGAATTAAGTTTTTCACGCATGGTTTTTCTAAAAAAAAACAAAAAAAAAAAAACAGAATGATGTAGGCTCCATGATTCAAAATATAGAACATAACCCAGAAATTTAATTTAACACACTTGGCTCATTTGTTTTCCTCTTATTTTGTTGAATTTTCCCGAATGCACAATTTTACTCTATAACCAGATTGTGTAAAATTGTCAATTTACATAATTGCTGTTCATAATGAATGCTTTAATCATGAAAATGTCTTAATGTGTAACTGGTTTTCAATAAATTGAAACGAATTCACTGAAAATTGTCCTTTGTCTCACATGATGTGTGTTGTTTTTTCCTGTTCTATCCAGAAAGATTAACCTGAGCTTTAAGAAATGTGACCTTGGCCCAATTTCATAGGGTTGCTATTAAGCACACAATGTTCTGCTTATAAAGCCCCTATCCATTTCACAAGATAAGGCTGGCTAACTTCATCAGAGGGAGAATTTACTGAAAATAAACCAGCAAACTTTTTCTGCTTTTCCCGAAGTAACCCTGTCTATGTTAATTGGGACCAAGTGTACATGTAAGTTGAGTGCCAACTGATGAAGTTCAGTTGTACGAAGAGCAAGTTATTTTCAGTCTTATATTTCATTGTCAGTTTTGAAAAAAATTTACTTAAGTGGCTTACTCCATTGTACTGAAGTATTTTCTCATTATAAAGCAGTATGTATATGTTGATTTTTTTCAATACAACAATATTTACATTAATATATTATTATATATTTACATTATTATATGTACATATTTACATAGGTTTAACCCAAGTTTCCTTCTCAATTCTTCACATCCCTGATTATGAGATGAAAGCTGGCACGCCCAAGGATGTAAACACAGCCAACACTGAATTGGGTCTGATCCCTTCGCACCGTGTTTACAAGGTGTGAAATTCGCTCAACCTAGCCTTCCTCACAACCCCCTTCCTCACAACCCCCTTCCTGTGTCCTGGTCTTG
This sequence comes from Hippasteria phrygiana, assembly GCA_037893225.1. NCBI lineage: Eukaryota > Metazoa > Echinodermata > Asteroidea > Valvatida > Goniasteridae > Hippasteria > Hippasteria phrygiana. The sequence continues at coordinate 249,158 of JAZGUH010000775.1, read as the reverse complement.
ACAACAAGTCGGCGAGACTATGCCCTGATGCGATTCTTCAATGACTGAAACAGACTCGTAAGCACGCCTGTTTTCTGCGGTTTGTTCAAACGCTCAAAGTGCATCAATGTGAGTTCTGCTAGGACTTCCTCCAAGTCCGGCCTCATGTGTGGTGAAGTGCTGGCGCATCGTTTTCCCAGAGCTTTGAGGGAGGACAGGTGGCGACTCTCTGCCGCGATGTCAAGAAACAGCTGCCCTAAGCTGTAGATATCTGACTGTACGTTATAGCAGCTGGTACACTCTATGATCTCGGGTGCCAACTGCGCACAGTCCTTGTAGCATTTCCGTTTCTGCTTGGCAGTCAGATATTGCGGAGGGGGAGGATTGTCGATGCGATAAGCATACCCAAGATCAATGATCTTCCCCTCCCACTCTGCTGATGGGTTGTCGGGATCTCGGCACACCATGACGTTATCGGAGTGCAAGTCATTGTGAGTCCAGCCAGCCTCGTGCATGTCTATCAGTCCCTTGGTGATGTCGATGGACACCTTCAGCCAATCCAGTGCCTTCATCAGGCGGGATCTCTTTTTGAACATCTGGTAGGCACTCCAGGAGGTTCGCTTGTCGAGGTTCCCGATGAACTCCATGGCAAAGGAGTAGTGGTCCACAGTCCCCAGGAACTTGGGGAAAGCTGTGCTTGAGGAGACGGCGTTCATGGCCTGGGTCTCCCTGTTGAATGCCTCGTCAGCCCTGCATTTGTCCCGGACCTTGGTCAGGTGCTTGACAGCCATCAGGGTGCCGTCCAAATGGCTCTGCATCAGGGTAACCTCGCCGAAGTCCCCCTTTCCGAGCTTGACTGAGGAGTAGGAATTCCCCTTCCGGGACATGACTGGGTTCAGGTCGCTTTTATCAATGTGGGGCAGGAGGCTTGAGGAACCTGGCTGAAGAGTCGAAATCTGGATGTTGTCATTAATCCTGGGGCTTAATTTGATGGGTGTCCGAGACCCATCCGACGGGGTGTATCTGTGGAAATAAACAGAAAAAGACCAATGTTATGTGCCTGATTGCTGCCTTTATTACTTTACGCTTTCCAGTTTGCATATTTCCTCCATTCTGTAACTCATCAGTTACATGTATCAATATCACGGAAAATGGAGATATACCATTGATTTTACTAGATTATATGGGATATTTTGGTTATTTTTGCTGTACCTTGGAGGGGAGCAGGATGTCCCTTCAGTCAATATTTGAAGCTGATCAACAGATAGCTGTTGAGCATTTGCTGCGCTCTGTTCAACTTCCTGAAAGAGATTCAGTGTGAATAGAGTGAAAGACAACGAGAAACTAGAGGTCTATGTTTTTAAGAACATAGGGCTTTTCCATATGTTTTTATGATGTTATTTCGAATTTTGTAAACTAGTGACAAATCTACCTAACCACCAAGTTTCATGACGATTAGACATGGTCTACCCTTATTTGTCTTTCAAGAAATCATGCCTTTTATGACGTCATTATGACCTCAGAAATTTTTCGCATTGATATAAAAGAATGTACGAGCTAACAAAGCTATTACAAAAAGAATTTTGAATTTAACATATGTTCTGTTGATGAGATATGGTTTTAAGAATCTTTAATGTTAAAACTTTGAAATTACTATAAAAATCATATGATGACGTCATTATGACGTCACCTCAATTTTTATTTATAACGTACTTGTCTAGCAACATACCAGGTTTGAATGCAATTGGACTTACGGTTCTCTTGATATGGGCCTTGAAAAATGCGCCTTTAAGATGACATCACGTGACACATAATGACGTCATCATGATGTCACTTTTCGGCACACAATTTCAGATTAGGGTCTATGTTTGTATTAAGTTTGAATAAGATCTGATGTTGTTTAGTGACTAAAGTGCCGTAGACAAAATTCGTGTTTAAGAAGAAACCAAAAAAGTGGGTATTGTGTAGTTTAGGATTTGTGTATTAATTGTGTTCATGTTAGCTCCTGGAGTATTTGATTATTCCAAAAGCCTTTTTTGTCACTAAAGTAGACTTCTCTGAATCCCAATGACACGTGCTTTTGTGATTTGGAAAGGTTTTTTAAGGCGGAAAATATGATTTTCCACCCGTTGTGTCATGTTTTGGCTCGGTCAATTTCGAACCAGCTCCTACTCTCCCACCAGTTATATATCCGTGTGAAGCTGGGTATTGTGCAATCATGTGTTTTTGACCTCTGAGCTAACGATTTCATTCAAAAAAAAACCTGGAGATGTTCTTGGACGTGGCCCTTTGTTCTGAATGTGGCAAAACGAACAATTTTCAAGTAGATTGTGTTCATGCCTGGGCGAAAGTGTACTAAACTACACAATCGCGCGAACAGAACAAAAACCAAGGCTTTGCTGCTGTAGCGGAAAAGCCGAAAATTTTGCGTCTGTTGTAAACATACGCATGGCTTTTCCATTTTCTTTTTTTCTTTAACATAAATTATCAGAAGGTCTATGTCTTTGCTATGTTTAAGATCTGAGATTATTTTATGATTCACATTTCGTACTCCATACTTGACCTTTAAGTTCATGTTACATGACACACGATGACGTCATCATGACGTCACTTTGGATTTTACATGCTAGTGGCACTATCTACCTACCCACCAATTTGTATGACGATCGGACGTACCCTTATATGTGTTTCAAAAAAGCACATTTTTGATGACGTCATGATGACGTCACACATTTTTAAAACTTATGTGAAAGAATATAGGAGCTAACAAAGCTATTACAAAAAGAATTTTGAATTTAGCATGTTCTGTTGGTGAGATATGGCTTTAAGAAACTTTGAAGTTCAAAAACTTAAAAATTACTATAAAATCGTATGATGACGTCATCATGACGTCATGTCAATTTTCATCTATAAACCTGCTGGCCTACTTAGATATTACATTTCAACTTAATCGAGCTTGTACTTTTGTAGATATGGCTTCAAAAACTGCCCCTTTAAGATGACGTCACGTGACATGTGATGACATCATGATAATGTCATGTCAATTTTCAGCTATAAACCTACTGGGCTACCTAGATATTACTTTTCAACTTAATCGAACTTGTAATTTTGTATATATATGGCTTCAAAAACTGCCCTTTTAAGATGACGTCACGTGACATGTGATGACGTCATCATAACGTCAATTCAATTTTTATCGATAAACCTACTGGGCTACCTAGATATTACTTTTGAACTTAATCGGACTTGTGCTTTTGTAGACATATGGCTTCAAAAACTGCCCCTTTAAGATGACGTCACGTGACATGTGATGACATCAATTATGATAATGTCATGTCAATTTTCAGCTATAAACCTACTGGGCTACCTAGATATTACTTTTCAACTTAATCGAATTTGTACTTTTGTAGATATATGGCTTCAAAAACTGCCCCTTTAAGATGACGTCATGTGGCATGTCATGACGTCATCAAGAGGTAAAAGTTCGGCACACATTGTGAGCAGTTAGTCTAAGTGTCTGCCAAGTTTAAAAGTACCCAAAGTGCCGGTAAGAAAGCAAACGTGTACAAATGCTATAAGCAATAATCTAGCGAGTGCCCCTTTAAGATGACACCACGTGACATGTTATGACTTGATCATAACGTCATGTCAATTTTCATCTATAACACCAGGTGGCATACCTTACGTTCCAACTGAATCGGACTTGTACTTTTGTAGATATATGGCTTCGAAAAATGCCCCTTTAAGATGACGTCACGTGACATGTGATGACGTCATCAGGACGTAAAAGTTCGGCACACATTGTGAGCAGTTGGGGTAAGTGTCTGCCAAGTTTAAAAGTAGCCAATGTGGCCGGTAAGAAAGTAAACGTTTACAAATACTATGGGCAATATTCTATCGACTTGAAAAAAGAATTTGTTTATGACGTCATCATGACGTCACACAATTTTCGCTTTTTAGGGCATATCTTTGAGACATACCAAAGCTATAACAAAAAGAATTTTGAAAATATCTTGTTTTGTTCGCTAGATATAGTGAAAAGAATGTTACGATTATAAAACTTCAAGAATTCAGCGACTTGAAAAAAGACTACAAATCAACCCCTTTTATAAACAGCATGCACATTTAAGCCATGGTTATCAGCCCTTCCCAGAATTCCTTTGTGTTATATTGAATTTGGTCTACATTTTGAAATGGCTCCTATTTCTTACTTGAGTGAGCCACGATCACGAAATTTTGGAATTAGGTACAGGAAAATTCAGTGTATACATTTTTGTAATCAGATTGACCCTTACATGCGTTTTAAAAAAAATATATTGTTGATGACGTCATCATGACGTCACACAATTTTCGCCATTTAGGGCATATCTTTGAGACATACCAAAGCTGTAACAAAAATAATTTTGAAAATATCTTGTTTTGTTCGCTAGATATATTGAAAAGAATGTTACGATTTTAAAACTTCAAAAATTCAGCGACTTGAAAAAAGACAAGAAATCAACCCCTTTTATAAACAGCAAGCTCATAATAGCCATGGTTATCAGCCCGTCCCAGAATTCCTTTGTGTTATATTGAATTTGGTCTAAATTTTGAAATGGCTGTCATTTCTTACTTGAGTGAGCCACGATCATGAAATTTTGGAATTGGGTACAGAAAAATACAATGTATACATTTTTGTAATCGGATTGACCCTTACATGCGTTAAAAAAACACCATATTTTTGATGACGTCATCATGACGTCACACAATTTTCGCCTTTTAGGGCATATCTTTGAGACATACCAAAGCTATAAGAAAAAGAATTTTGAAAATATCTTGTTTTGTTCGCTAGATATATTGAAAAGAATGTTACGATTTTAATACTTCAAAAATTCAGCGACTTGAAAAAAGACTAGAAATCAACCCCTTTTATAAACAGCAAGCTCATAATAGCCATGGTTATCAGCCCGTCCCAGAATTCCTTTGTGTTATATTGAATTTGGTCTAAATTTTGAAATGGCTGTTATTTCTTACTTGAGTGAGCCACGATCATGAAATTTTGGAATTGGGTACAGAAAAATACAATGTATACATTTTTGTAATCAGATTGACCCTTACATGCGTTTAAAAAAAATATATATTGTTGATGACGTCATCATGACGTCACACAATTTTCGCCATTTAGGGCATATCTTTGAGACATACCAAAGCTGTAACAAAAATAATTTTGAAAATATCTTGTTTTGTTCGCTAGATATATTGAAAAGAATGTTACGATTTGAAAACTTCAAAAATTCAGCGACTTGAAAAAAGACTAGAAATCAACCCCTTTTATAAACAGCAAGCTCATAATAGCCATGGTTATCAGCCCGTCCCAGAATTCCTTTGTGTTATATTGAATTTGGTCTAAATTTTGAAATGGCTGTCATTTCTTACTTGAGTGAGCCACGATCATGAAATTTTGGAATTGGGTACAGGAAAATTCAATATATACATTTTTGTAATCGGATTGACCCTTACATGCGTTAACAAAAAAACACATTTTTGATGACGTCATCATGACGTCACACAATTTTCGCAATTTAGGGCATATCTTTGAGACATACCAAAGCTATAAGAAAAAGAATTTTGAAAATATCTTGTTTTGTTCGCTAGATATATTTAAAAGAATGTTACGATTTTAAAAATTGAAAAATTCATAAAAAATCACGTGATGACGTCATCACGACGTCACTGTACGACATACAATTTCAGCTTAGGGTCTATGTTTGATGTAAGTTTGGTTAGGTTCTGACGTTTTTTAAGACCTAAAGTGCCGCCGACAAAATTCGTGTACAAAGTCTATGGGATTTTGGTCAGAACTAAAAGAAGAAGAAGAAAAAACTATGTTTTTAAGAACATAGGGCTTTTCCATATGTTTTTATGATGTCACTTCGAATTTTGTAAACTAGTGACAAATCTACCTAACCACCAAGTTTCGTGACGATTAGACATGGTCTATCCTTATGTCTTTCAAGAAATCATGCCTTTAATGACGTCATTATGACTTCAGTAATTTTTCGCATTTATATAAAAAAATGTACGAGCTAACAAAGCTATTACAAAAGGAATTTAGAATTGAACATGTTCTGTTGAGATATGGTTTTAAGAATCTTGAACGTTAAAATTTTGAAATTACCATAAAAATCAGATGATGACGTCATTATGACGTCACCTCAATTTTGATTTATAACATGTACTTGTTTAGCAACATACCAGGTTTGAATGCAATTGGACTTACGGTTCTCTTGATATGGGACCTTGAAAAATGAGCCTTTAAGATGACATCACGTAACACATAATGACGTCATCGTGACATCACTCTTCGGCACACAATTTCAGATTAGGGTCTGTGTTTGGGTTAAGTTTGCTTAAGATCTGATGTTGTTTAGTGACCAAAGTGCCGCAGACAAAATTCGTGTTTAAGAAGAAACCAAAATAGTGGGTATTGTGTAGTTTAGGATTGCTGTATTAATTGTGTTCATGTTAGCTTCTGGAGTATTTGATTATTCCAAAAGCCTTTTTTTGTTACTAAAGTAGACTTCTCTGAATCCCAATGACACGTGCTTTTGTGATTTGGAAAGGTTTTTTAAGGCGGAAAATACGATTTTCTTACGTTGTGTCACGTTTTGGCTCGGTCAACTACTCTCCCACCAGCTATATATCCGTGTAAAGCTGGGTATTGCGCAATCACGTATTTTGTTACCTCTTAGCTAACGATTTCACTCCAAAAAAAACCTGCAGATGTTCTTGGACGTGGCCCTTTGTTCTGAATGTGGCAAAACGAACAATTTTCAAGTAGATTGTGTTCATGCCTGGGCGAAAGTGTACTAAACTACACAATCGTGCGAACAGAACAAAAACAAAGGCTTTCCTGCTGTAGCGGAAACGCCAAAAAATGTGCGTCTGTTGTAAACATACGCATGGCTTTTCCTTTTTTTCTTTTTTATTTAACATAAAGTATCAGAAGGTCTATGTCTTTGCTAAGTTTAAGATCTGAGATTATTTTATGATTAACATTTCGTACTCCAAACTTGACCTTTAAGTTCATGTTACATGCCACACGAAGACGTCATTATGACGTCACTCTTCGCGGCACGACTTTGCATCAGGGTCTATACCTATGCTAACTCTGACTAAGATTCGATGTTTGATGACAAAAGTGCCGATCAGAAAATCTATGCACAAAGTCTATGGGATTTGGGATAGAACTAAAATAAGAAGCAGAAAAAAAATAGATATAGGGCTTTCAAAAATGCAAATTTAAGATGACGTCACGTGACATGTGATGACGTCATCATGACGTCATGATTCGGCACCCATCTCGAGTAGATAGTCAATGCATATGCCAAGTTTGAAGTTCATGGCATTTGAAGAAGTGCAAAATTTTAAGAGTACAATGAAATTTGAAACATTTACAAATTCATAAAAAATCAGCCGATGACGTCATCATGACGTCACTTCGGATTTTGCATGCTAGTGGCACTATCTACCTACCCACCAATTTTTATGACGACCGGACGTACCCTTATGTGTGTTTCAGAAATGCACATTTTTTATGACGTCATGATGACGTCACACATTTTTCAAATGTGAAAGAATATAGGAGCTAACAAAGCTATTACAAAAAGAATTTTGAATTTAGCATGCTCTGTTGGTGAGATATGGCTTTAAGAAACTTTGAAATTGAAAAACTTTAATATTACTGTAAAATCGTATGATGACGTCATCATGACGTCACCTTAATTTTCATCTATAACACGAGCTACCATACCAACATACCAGGTTTGAAGGCAATCGGACCTACCGTTCTCTAGATATAGGCTCTTGAAAAATGCACATTTAAGATGACGTCACATGACACGTGATGACGTCATCATGACGTCACGTTTCGGCTTACATTTTCAGCTTAGGGTCTATGTTTGTGTTAAGTCTGATTAAGATCCGAGGTTGTTTAGTGACCAAAGTACCGCATACAAAATTCGTGTACAAAGTCTATGAGATTTAGGATAGAACTAAAAATTCATTAAAAATCAGCCGATGACGTCATCATGACGTCACTTTGGATTTTACATGCTAGTGGCACTATCTACCTACCCACCAATTTGTATGACGATCGGACGTACCCTTATATGTGTTTCAAAAAAGCACATTTTTGATGACGTCATGATGACGTCACACATTTTTCAAATGTATGTGAAAGAATATAGGAGCTAACAAAGCTATTACAAAAAGAATTTTGAATTTAGCATGTTCTGTTGGTGAGATATGGCTTTAAGAAACTTTGAAGTTAAAAAACTTAAAAATTAATATAAAATCATATGATGACGTCATCTTGACGTCACCTCAAATTTTATCTATAACACGAGCTAGCCTACCAACATATCAGGTTTGAAGGAAATCGGACCTACCGTTCTCTAGATATGGGCCCTTGGAAAACGCACATTTAAGATGACGTCACATGACACGTGATGACGTCATCATGACGTCACGTTTCGGCTTACATTTTCAGCTTAGGGTCTATGTTTGTGTTAAGTTTAATTAAGATCCGAGGTTGTTTAGTGACCAAAGTGCCACTTACAAAATTCGTGTACAAAGTCTATGGGATTTGGGATAGAACTAAAAAATTCACAGAAAATCAGCCGATGACGTCATCATGACGTCACCTCGGATTTTACATGCTAGTAGCACTATCTACCTACCCACTAATTTTTATGACGATCGGACGTACCCTTATGTGTGTTTCAGAAATGCACATTTTTGATGACGTCATGATGACGTCACACATTTTTCAAATGTATGTGAAAGAATATAGGAGCTAACAAAGCTATTACAAAAAGAATTTTGAATTTAGCATGTTCTGTTGGTGAGATATGGCTTTAAGAAACTTTGAAGTTCAAAAACTTAAAAATTACTATAAAATCGTATGATGACGTCATCATGACGTCACGTCAATTTTCATCTATAACACGAGCTAGCCAACCAACATACCAGGTTTGAAGGAAATTGGATATACCGTTCTCTAAATATGGGCCCTTGAAAAACGCACATTTAGGATGACGTCACGTGACACGATTTTAACAATTCAAGAATTCAGCGACTTGAAAAAAGACTAGAAATCAACCCCTTTTATGAACAGCATGCTCTTTTAAGCCATGGTTATCTGCCCTTCCCAGAATTCCTTTGTGTTATATTGAATTTGGTCTAAATTTTGAAATTGCTGTTATTTCTTACTTGAGTGAGCCACGATCATGAAATTTTGGAATTAGGTACAGATAAATTCAATGTATATATTTTTGTAATCGGATTGACCCTTACAAGCGTTAAAAAAAAACCAAATTTTTGATGACGTCATCATGACGTCACACAATTTTCGCTTTTTAGGGCATATCTTTGAGACATACCAAAGCTATAACAAAAAGAATTTTGAAATTATCTTGTTTTGTTCGCTAGATATATTTAAAAGAATGTTACGATTTCAAAAATTCAAAAATTCATAAAAAATCACGTGATGACGTCATCACGACGTCACTCTACGACATACAATTTCAGCTTAGGGTCTATGTTTGATGTAAGTTTGGTTAGGTTCTGATGTTTTTAAAGACCTAAAGTGCCGCCGACAAAATTCGTGTACAAAGTCTATGGGATTTTGGTCAGAACTAAAAGAAGAAGAAAAAGAAAAAAAACTAGAGGTCTATGTTTTTAAGAACATAGGGCTTTTCCATATGTTTTTATGATGTTATTTCGAATTTTGTAAACTAGTGACAAATCTACCTAACCACCAAGTTTCATGACGATTAGACATGGTCTACCCTTATATGTCTTTCAAGAAATCATGCCTTTGATGACGTCATTATGACTTCAGAAATTTTTCGCATTTATATAAAAGAATGTACGAGCTAACAAAGCTATTACAAAAAGAATTTTGAATTTAACATATGTTCTGTTGATGAGATATGGTTTTAAGAATCTTTAATGTTAAAACTTTGAAATTACTATAAAAATCATATGATGACGTCATTATGACGTCACCTCAATTTTTATTTATAACGTACTTGTCCAGCAACATACCAGGTTTGAATGCAATTGGACTTACGGTTCTCTTAATATGGGCCTTGAAAAATGCGCCTTTAAGATGACATCACGTGACACATAATGACGTCATCATGATGTCACTTTTCGGCACACAATTTCAGATTAGGGTCTATGTTTGTATTAAGTTTGAATAAGATCTGATGTTGTTTAGTGACTAAAGTGCCGTAGACAAAATTCGTGTTTAAGAAGAAACCAAAAAAGTGGGTATTGTGTAGTTTAGGATTTGTGTATTAATTGTGTTCATGTTAGCTCCTGGAGTATTTGATTATTCCAAAAGCCTTTTTTGTCACTAAAGTAGACTTCTCTGAATCCCAATGACACGTGCTTTTGTGATTTGGAAAGGTTTTTTAAGGCGGAAAATATGATTTTCCACCCGTTGTGTCATGTTTTGGCTCGGTCAATTTCGAACCAGCTCCTACTCTCCCACCAGTTATATATCCGTATGAAGCTGGGTATTGTGCAATCATGTGTTTTTGACCTCTGAGCTAACGATTTCATTCAAAAAAAAACCTGGAGATGTTCTTGGACGTGGCCCTTTGTTCTGAATGTGGCAAAACGAAAAATTTTCAAGTAGATTGTGTTCATGCCTGGGCGAAAGTGTACTAAACTACACAATCGCGCGAACAGAACAAAAACCAAGGCTTTGCTGCTGTAGCGGAAAAGCCGAAAATTTTGCGTCTGTTGTAAACATACGCATGGCTTTTCCGTTTTCTTTTTTTCTTTAACATAAATTATCAGAAGGTCTATGTCTTTGCTATGTTTAAGATCTGAGATTATTTTATGATTCACATTTCGTACTCCATACTTGACCTTTAAGTTCATGTTACATGACACACGATGACGTCATCATGACGTCACTTTGGATTTTACATGCTAGTGGCACTATCTACCTACCCACCAATTTGTATGACGATCGGACGTACCCTTATATGTGTTTCAAAAAAGCACATTTTTGATGACGTCATGATGACGTCACACATTTTTAAAACTTATGTGAAAGAATATAGGAGCTTACAAAGCTATTACAAAAAGAATTTTGAATTTAGCATGTTCTGTTGGTGAGATATGGCTTTAAGAAACTTTGAAGTTCAAAAACTTAAAAATTACTATAAAATCGTATGATGACGTCATCATGACGTCATGTCAATTTTCATCTATAAACCTGCTGGCCTACTGAGATATTACATTTCAACTTAATCGAGCTTGTACTTTTGTAGATATGGCTTCAAAAACTGCCCCTTTAAGATGACGTCACGTGACATGTGATGACATCATGATAATGTCATGTCAATTTTCAGCTATAAACCTACTGGGCTACCTAGATATTACTTTTCAACTTAATCGAACTTGTAATTTTGTATATATATGGCTTCAAAAACTGCCCCTTTAAGATGACGTCACGTGACATGTGATGACGTCATCATAACGTCAATTCAATTTTTATCTATAAACCTACTGGGCTACCTAGATATTACTTTTGAACTTAATCGGACTTGTGCTTTTGTAGACATATGGCTTCAAAAACTGCCCCTTTAAGATGACGTCACGTGACATGTGATGACATCAATTATGATAATGTCATGTCAATTTTCAGCTATAAACCTACTGGGCTACCTTGATATTACTTTTCAACTTAATCGAATTTGTACTTTTGTAGATATATGGCTTCAAAAACTGCCCCTTTAAGATGACGTCACGTGGCATGTCATGACGTCATCAAGAGGTAAAAGTTCGGCACACATTGTGAGCAGTTAGTCTAAGTGTCTGCCAAGTTTAAAAGTACCCAAAGTGCCGGTAAGAAAGAAAACGTGTACAAATGCTATAGGCAATAATCTAGCGAGTGCCCTTTTAAGATGACACCACGTGACATGTTATGACTTGATCATAACGTCATGTCAATTTTCATCTATAACACCAGGTGGCATACCTTACGTTCCAACTGAATCGGACTTGTACTTTTGTAGATATATGGCTTCGAAAAATGCCCCTTTAAGATGACGTCCGTCACGTGACATGTGATGACGTCATCAGGACGTAAAAGTTCGGCACACATTGTGAGCAGTTGGGGTAAGTGTCTGCCAAGTTTAAAAGTAGCCAATGTGGCCGGTAAGAAAGTAAACGTTTACAAATGCTATGGGCAATATTCTATCGACTTGAAAAAAGAATTTTTTTATGACGTCATCATGACGTCACACAATTTTCGCTTTTTAGGGCATATCTTTGAGACATACCAAAGCTATAACAAAAAGAATTTTGAAAATATCTTGTTTTGTTCGCTAGATATAGTGAAAAGAATGTTACGATTATAAAACTTCAAGAATTCAGCGACTTGATAAAAGACTACAAATCAACCCCTTTTATAAACAGCATGCACATTTAAGCCATGGTTATCAGCCCTTCCCAGAATTCCTTTGTGTTATATTGAATTTGGTCTACATTTTGAAATGGCTCCTATTTCTTACTTGAGTGAGCCACGATCACGAAATTTTGGAATTAGGTACAGGAAAATTCAATGTATACATTTTTGTAATCAGATTGACCCTTACATGCGTTTAAAAAAAAAATATTGTTGATGACGTCATCATGACGTCACACAATTTTCGCCATTTTGTAACAAAAATAATTTTGAAAATATCTTGTTTTGTTCGCTAGATATATTGAAAAGAATGTTACGATTTTAAAACTTCAAAAATTCAGCGACTTGAAAAAAGACAAGAAATCAACCCCCTTTTATAAACAGCAAGCTCATAATAGCCATGGTTATCAGCCCGTCCCAGAATTCCTTTGTGTTATATTGAATTTGGTCTAAATTTTGAAATGGCTGTCATTTCTTACTTGAGTGAGCCACGATCATGAAATTTTGGAATTGGGTACAGAAAAATACAATGTATACATTTTTGTAATCGGATTGACCCTTACATGCGTAAAAAAAAACACATATTTTTGATGACGTCATCATGACGTCACACAATTTTCGCCTTTTAGGGCATATCTTTGAGACATACCAAAGCTATAACAAAAAGAATTTTGAAAATATCTTGTTTTGTTCGCTAGATATATTGAAAAGAATGTTACGATTTTAATACTTCAAAAATTCAGCGACTTGAAAAAAGACTAGAAATCAACCCCTTTTATAAACAGCAAGCTCATAATAGCCATGGTTATCAGCCCGTCCCAGAATTCCTTTGTGTTATATTGAATTTGGTCTAAATTTTGAAATGGCTGTTATTTCTTACTTGAGTGAGCCACGATCATGAAATTTTGGAATTGGGTACAGAAAAATACAATGTATACATGTTTGTAATCAGATTGACCCTTACATGCGTTTTAAAAAAAAAATATTGTTGATGACGTCATCATGACGTCACACAATTTTCGCCATTTAGGGCATATCTTTGAGACATACCAAAGCTGTAACAAAAATAATTTTGAAAATATCTTGTTTTGTTCGATAGATATATTGAAAAGAATGTTACGATTTTAAAACTTCAAAAATTCAGCGACTTGAAAAAAGACTAGAAATCAACCCCTTTTATAAACAGCAAGCTCATAATAGCCATGGTTATCAGCCCGTCCCAGAATTCCTTTGTGTTATATTGAATTTGGTCTAAATTTTGAAATGGCTGTCATTTCTTACTTGAGTGAGCCACGATCATGAAATTTTGGAATTGGGTACAGGAAAATTCAATATATACATTTTTGTTATCGGATTGACCCTTACATGCGTTAACAAAAAAACACATTTTTGATGACGTCATCATGACGTCACACAATTTTCGCAATTTAGGGCATATCTTTGAGACATACCAAAGCTATAAGAAAAAGAATTTTGAAAATATCTTGTTTTGTTCGCTAGATATATTTAAAAGAATGTTACGATTTTAAAAATTCAAAAATTCATAAAAAATCACGTGATGACGTCATCACGACGTCACTCTACGACATACAATTTCAGCTTAGGGTCTATGTTTGATGTAAGTTTGGTTAGGTTCTGACGTTTTTTAAGACCTAAAGTGCCGCCGACAAAATTCGTGTACAAAGTCTATGGGATTTTGGTCAGAACTAAAAGAAGAAGAAAAAAAAGAAAAAACTAGACATCTTGCGTCTCTTGCAAACAGACGCAGGGCTTTTCCGTTTTTCTGTTATATTAAGCACAAAGCTCCATCACTTCTATGTCTTTTGCTACTTCAAACTTGACCTTTAAGCGTGACGCCATCCTGACTTCTTTCTTGGTCATGTAATTTCCATTATAGGATATATATGACAAACTTGTTTAAGACCTTAGGCTGTTATGTGGCGCAAGTCCCGGTTAGAAATTACATAAATTTAAAAAACCTAACAATCAACATAAAATCGTAGGATAGCGTCGTCATGACGTCACATATTCGGAACGTGGTCTTGGCTTGTGTCAAGATTGCAGTCAATCTGATCAATGACAGTTTAAAAAAATTGAAAAAAATGAAAAATTCCTACAAAATCAGCCAATCACGTCACTTCAGATTTTACAAATTTTCATAACGATCCACTTACTCTCATGTGTTTTTTAAAAGGGCATTTTGATGACGTCAGGATGATGTTACACATTTTAACATACATAACTCTGACCTAATGAATTGATTACAAAAAGGAATTTCGAATTTATTATATTCTGTTAATGAGATATGGCTTAAAATTTCAAAACCTTAAAAAAAATATACAAATAATTTGATGGTCATCATGACTAAAAAATTAACAGAAAATCAGCCGATGACGTCATCATGACGTCACCTCGGATTTTACATGCTAGTATCACTATCTACTTACCCACCAATTTTTATGACGCTCGGACCAACCCTTATATGTGTTTCAAAAAGCCTATTTTTGATGACGTAATGATGACGTCACACAATTTTCACATTTATGTAAAGGAATATAGGAGCTAACAAAGCTATTACAAAAAGAATTTTGAATTTAGTATGTTCTGTTGGTGAGATATGGCTTTAAGAAACTTTGAAGTTCAAAAACTTAAAAATTACTATAAAATCGTATGATGACGTCATCATGACGTCATGTCAATTTTCATCTATAAACCTGCTGGCCTACTTAGATATTACATTTCAACTTAATCGAGCTTGTACTTTTGTAGATATGGCTTCAAAAACTGCCCCTTTAAGATGACGTCACGTGACATGTGATGACATCATGATAATGTCATGTCAATTTTCAGCTATAAACCTACTGGGCTACCTAGATATTACTTTTGAACTTAATCGGACTTGTGCTTTTGTAGACATATGGCTTCAAAAACTGCCCCTTTAAGATGACGTCACGTGACATGTGATGACATCAATTATGATAATGTCATGTCAATTTTCAGCTATAAACCCACTGGGCTACCTAGATATTACTTTTCAACTTAATCGAATTTGTACTTTTGTAGATATATGGCTTCAAAAACTGCCCCTTTAAGATGACGTCACGTGGCATGTCATGACGTCATCAAGAGGTAAAAGTTCGGCACACATTGTGAGCAGTTAGTCTAAGTGACTGCCAAGTTTAAAAGTACCCAAAGTGCCGGTAAGAAAGAAAACGTGTACAAATGCTATAGGCAATAATCTAGCGAGTGCCCCTTTAAGATGACACCACGTGACATGTTATGACTTGATCATAACGTCATGTCAATTTTCATCTATAACACCAGGTGGCATACCTTACGTTCCAACTGAATCGGACTTGTACTTTTGTAGATATATGGCTTCGAAAAATGCCCCTTTAAGATGACGTCACGTGACATGTGATGACGTCATCAGGACGTAAAAGTTCGGCACACATTGTGAGCAGTTGGGGTAAGTGTCTGCCAAGTTTAAAAGTAGCCAATGTGGCCGGTAAGAAAGTAAACGTTTACAAATGCTATGGGCAATATTCTATCGACTTGAAAAAAGAATTTTTTTATGACGTCATCATGACGTCACACAATTTTCGCTTTTTAGGGCATATCTTTGAGACATACCAAAGCTATAACAAAAAGAATTTTGAAAATATCTTGTTTTGTTCGCCAGATATAGTGAAAAGAATGTTACGATTATAAAACTTCAAGAATTCAGCGACTTGAAAAAAGACTACAAATCAACCCCTTTTATAAACAGCATGCACATTTAAGCCATGGTTATCAGCCCTTCCCAGAATTCCTTTGTGTTATATTGAATTTGGTCTACATTTTGAAATGGCTCCTATTTCTTACTTGAGTGAGCCACGATCACGAAATTTTGGAATTAGGTACAGGAAAATTCAATGTATACATTTTTGTAATCGGATTGACCCTTACATGCGTTAAAAAAAAAAAATATTGTTGATGACGTGATCATGACGTCACACAATTTTCGCCATTTAGGGCATATCTTTGAGACATACCAAAGCTGTAACAAAAATAATTTTGAAAATATCTTGTTTTGTTCGCTAGATATATTGAAAAGAATGTTACGATTTTAAAACTTCAAAAATTCAGCGACTTGAAAAAAGACAAGAAATCAACCCCTTTTATAAACAGCAAGCTCATAATAGCCATGGTTATCAGCCCGTCCCAGAATTCCTTTGTGTTATATTGAATTTGGTCTAAATTTTGAAATGGCTGTCATTTCTTACTTGAGTGAGCCACGATCATGAAATTTTGGAATTGGGTACAGAAAAATACAATGTATACATTTTTGTAATCGGATTGACCCTTACATGCGTTAAAAAACAAACATATTTTTGATGACGTCATCATGACGTCACACAATTTTCGCCTTTTAGGGCATATCTTTGAGACATACCAAAGCTATAACAAAAAGAATTTTGAAAATATCTTGTTTTGTTCGCTAGATATATTGAAAAGAATGTTACGATTTTAATACTTCAAAAATTCAGCGACTTGAAAAAAGACTAGAAATCAACCCCTTTTATAAACAGCAAGCTCATAATAGCCATGGTTATCAGCCCGTCCCAGAATTCCTTTGTGTTATATTGAATTTGGTCTAAATTTTGAAATGGCTGTTATTTCTTACTTGAGTGAGCCACGATCATGAAATTTTGGAATTGGGTACAGAAAAATACAATGTATACATTTTTGTAATCAGATTGACCCTTACATGCGTTTAAAAAAAAAATATTGTTGATGACGTCATCATGACGTCACACAATTTTCGCCATTTAGGGCATATCTTTGAGACATACCAAAGCTGTAACAAAAATAATTTTGAAAATATCTTGTTTTGTTCGCTAGATATATTGAAAAGAATGTTACGATTTTAAAACTTCAAAAATTCAGCGACTTGAAAAAAGACTAGAAATCAACCCCTTTTATAAACAGCAAGCTCATAATAGCCATGGTTATCAGCCCGTCCCAGAATTCCTTTGTGTTATATTGAATTTGGTCTAAATTTTGAAATGGCTGTCATTTCTTACTTGAGTGAGCCACGATCATGAAATTTTGGAATTGGGTACAGGAAAATTCAATATATACATTTTTGTAATCGGATTGACCCTTACATGCGTTAACAAAAAAAACACATTTTTGATGACGTCATCATGACGTCACACAATTTTCGCAATTTAGGGCATATCTTTGAGACATACCAAAGCTATAAGAAAAAGAATTTTGAAAATATCTTGTTTTGTTCGCTAGATATATTTAAAAGAATGTTACGATTTTAAAAATTCAAAAATTCATAAAAAATCACGTGATGACGTCATCACGACGTCACTCTACGACATACAATTTCAGCTTAGGGTCTATGTTTGATGTAAGTTTGGTTAGGTTCTGAGGTTTTTTAAGACCTAAAGTGCCGCCGACAAAATTCGTGTACAAAGTCTATGGGATTTTGGTCAGAACTAAAAGAAGAAGAAGAAAAAACTAGACATCTTGCGTCTCTTGCCAACAGACGCAGGGCTTTTCCATTTTCTGTTATATTTAGCACAAAACTCCATCACTTCTATGTCTTTTGCTACTCGAAACTTGACCTTTAAGCGTTATGCCATCATGACTTATTTCTTGGTCATGTAATTTTCATTATAGGATATATATGACAAGTTTAAGACCTTAGATTGTTAAATGACAAAAGTCCCGGTTACAAATTGCATTAAAAACTCAAAAATCTAAAAATTAACACAAAATCGTCAGATAGCGTCATCGTGATGTCGTATCAATTTTCATCTTTACCACTTGCTTTTATTATTCTATCAATTCCCATAAAAACAAAAATCAGATCTCTCATGGTTGATTTTCCATTGATTTTCAAAGATTAAATCCAGAAATCTTTGATTGCTTGTAATCTGATATCTGATGACGTCATCGTGACGTCATTATTAGAAAGCTCGAGAGCTATGTTAACTCTGCCATCTGAAGCAAATATCTGGATTATATCTCTTGCGGTTGATTCTTTTGCAATTTCTTAAGGTTTAAAGGTATTTTCATTGCAACTTCCGGTCTGGTGACGTCATCAATCTTTATTCCCTCAACTTGTTCTTTATAGCATGAAGCCGATTATATACATCAATTATAAAGTTATTTCAGCAAACATCGCCACACACATCGACTGATTATTCATTTTAAACATTTACAACCTGCCGCTTGAGGGCGCTCGAACATTTTATGATGTCCAGGTAATTTTTTGTGAAGTACAACCTAGGCGGAGACTAACATCGTTGAAAGCAAGTTCACATCTTTTTCCACTTTTAAATTATGAGGCACTTTCGGTTTCAACGGGAAGGAAAGGTCACGTGATTTTGCTTGTAATATCAAATATGAAGACCTGGTTTATTCTATCAGTTCCCATAATAAGCAAAATCAGATCTCTCTCGATTGATTTTATATTGATTTTCAAAGATTAAATCTAGAAATCTTTGATTGCTTGTAATCCTATATCTGATGACTTTATCGTGATGTCATTATCAGAAAGCTCGAGAACGGAGCTATGTTAACTATAAGCAAATATCTGGATTACATTTCTCGCGGTTGATTTTTGAGCACTTTTTGAAGGTCTAAATCGGCTGATTATCCATTAAAAAAAATTCAACCTGCCGCTAGAGGGCTCTTGAACATTTTATGACGTCACCGGCAATTTTTTTTGTGAAGTACAACCTAGGCAAAGACTAACATCGTTGAAAGCAAGTTCATATCTTTTTCCACTTCCAAACTATATGGCACTTCCGGTTTGGTTCGGAAGGAAGGGTAACGTGATTTGACGCACACTAGATAAAATGAAGATCCTTGTTTATACTATCAATTGACACTAAAACCAAGATCAGGGGTCTCACGGGTGATTTTATATAGCATTTTAAAGATTAAAAATATTTATCTTAAATGGCTTGTAATATGACACCGGATGACGTCATCATGACGTCACTCTTCGAGACACGACTTTGCTATAGGGTCTATGTCTGTGCAAATTTAGACTAAGGTCCGAGGTTGTTTGATGACCAAATTGCCAGTCAGAAAATCTATGCACAAAGTCTATAGGGTTTGGGATAGAACTAAAATAAGACTAGAGGTTTGTTGTTTGTGGACAAACACAGAGCTGTTTCAGGGTATTTTGTGGTAGTTTAATAATGTCGGGGATTGGATTTCAATGGTGATTAAACAAAATTTGTTTTAAATTATGTTAGATACCACATATCAACTTAATCGGACTTGTACTTCTGTAGATATATGGCTTTGAAAACTGCCACTTTAAGATGACGTCACGTGACATGTCATGACGTCATCATAATGTCATGTCAATTTTCATTCATAAACCTGCAGACCTACCTAGATATAACATTTCAACTTAATGAAGCTTGTACTTTTGTAGATATATGGCTTCAAAAACTGCCCCTTTAAGATGACGTCACGTGACATGTGATAACATCATGATAATGTCATGTCAATTTTCAGCTATAAACCTACTGGGCTACCTAGATATTACTTTTCAACTTAATCGAACTTGTAATTTTGTTTATATATGGCTTCAAAAACTGCCCCTTTAAGATGACGTCACGTGACATGTGATGACATCAATTATGATAACGTCATGTCAATTTTCAGCTATAAACCTACTGGGCTACCTAGATATTACTTTTCAACTTAATCGAATTTGTACTTTTGTAGATATATGGCTTCAAAAACTGCCCCTTTAAGATGACGTCATCAAGAGGTAAAAGTTCGGCACACATTGTGAGCAGTTAGTCTAAGTGTCTGCCAAGTTTAAAAGTACCCAAAGTGCCGGTAAGAAAGAAAACGTGTACAAATGCTATAGGCAATAATCTAGCGAGTGCCCCTTTAAGATGACACCACGTGACATGTTATGACTTGATCATAACGTCATGTCAATTTTCATCTATAACACCAGGTGGCATACCTTACGTTCCAACTGAATCGGACTTGTACTTTTGTAGATATATGGCTTCGAAAAATGCCCCTTTAAGATGACGTCACGTGACATGTGATGACGTCATCAGGACGTAAAAGTTCGGCACACATTGTGAGCAGTTGGGGTAAGTGTCTGCCAAGTTTAAAAGTAGCCAATGTGGCCGGTAAGAAAGTAAACGTTTACAAATGCTATGGGCAATATTCTATCGACTTGAAAAAAGAATTTTTTGATGACGTCATCATGACGTCACACAATTTTCGCTTTTTAGGGCATATCTTTGAGACATACCAAAGCTATAACAAAAAGAATTTTGAAAATATCTTGTTTTGTTCGCTAGATATAGTGAAAAGAATGTTACGATTATAAAACTTCAAGAATTCAGCGACTTGAAAAAAGACTACAAATCAACCCTTTTTATAAACAGCATGCACATTTAAGCCATGGTTATCAGCCCTTCCCAGAATTCCTTTGTGTCATATTGAATTTGGTCTACATTTTGAAATGGCTCCTATTTCTTACTTGAGTGAGCCACGATCACGAAATTTTGGAATTAGGTACAGGAAAATTCAATGTATACATTTTTGTAATCAGATTGACCCTTACATGCGTTTAAAAAAAAAAATATTGTTGATGACGTCATCATGATGTCACACAATTTTCGCCATTTAGGGCATATCTTTGAGACATACCAAAGCTGTAACAAAAATAATTTTGAAAATATCTTGTTTTGTTCGCTAGATATATTGAAAAGAATGTTACGATTTTAAAACTTCAAAAATTCAGCGACTTGAAAAAAGACTAGAAATCAACCCCTTTTATAAACAGCAAGCTCATAATAGCCATGGTTATCAGCCCGTCCCAGAATTCCTTTGTGTTATATTGAATTTGGTCTAAATTTTGAAATGGCTGTCATTTCTTACTTGAGTGAGCCACGATCATGAAATTTTGGAATTGGGTACAGAAAAATACAATGTATACATTTTTGTAATCGGATTGACCCTTACATGCGTTAAAAAAAAAACATATTTTTGATGACGTCACACAATTTTCGCCTTTTAGGGCATATCTTTGAGACATACCAAAGCTATAACAAAAAGAATTTTGAAAATATCTTGTTTTGTTCGCTAGATATATTTAAAAGAATGTTACGATATTAAAAATTCAAAAATTCATAAAAAATCACGTGATGACGTCATCACGACGTCACTCTACGACATACAATTTCAGCTTAGGGTCTATGTTTGATGTAAGTTTGGTTAGGTTCTGACGTTTTTAAAGACCTAAAGTGCCGCCGACAAAATTCGTGTACAAAGTCTATGGGATTTTGGTCAGAACTAAAAGAAGAAGAAGAAGAAGAAGAAAAAAAAGAAAAAAAAAAAAAATCAGAACAAAAACAAAGCCTTTTCCGAAGGATTTCGGAAAAGCCAAAAAAAAAATCAGAACAAAAACAAAGCCTTTTCCGAAGGATTTCGGAAAAGCCAAAAAAAAAATCAGAACAAAAACAAAGCCTTTTCCGAAGGATTTCGGAAAAGCCAAAAAAAATCAGAACAAAAACAAAGCCTTTTCCGAAGGATTTCGGAAAAGCCAACAACACTTAATAACACTTAAATCTTTGTCAGACCAAGCCTAATTCGTATGAAAGTGACACTTTTAAGTTTTGCAAGAAGTGATCATTTTATGCTGTTAAAGTTTCGATCAAAAATGTATCTTGCAGTGTGGTTGTGGCTTGAAGAGTTTGATAACCGAACCAAACTTTCAGGCCTCAGTAGCTGTCAACTACCATCTCTTACACATGGTGCAGGGGTGAGATTTGTCAGGATTTTTCCTGATTTCTTGATTTTTTTGTCGGGATTTCAGAATTTTTAAAGAATCTCTTCTGCAATCTGGAATTCCTGAGGTGTTGTCCTAAAAGGTGTTTTTACCTGTAAAAGTGGATATAGACCAATCAAAATTGATATTTTAAGGGGGTGACTTTAGGCAAATACAAACTATATGTTGATCCGAGGTTCTCGTGGATTTTTCGTGGATTTTCCGTGGATTTCGTGGATTTTTCATTTTTGGCCAATCTCACCCTTAATGGTGGACACAATCTTTTAGTATTTAAAATTTCCTTGAAGTCGTCTATACTTACTATGTGATGCATTTGATGTGTAGTCTGATCATCTCCACTCTCTGCTAAAGATGAGGTTGTGTCATCACTGCCCGCCTCATCTGCTCTCTCCACATCATTTATCTCGCTCTTCACCTCATCTTGAGGCACTGTGATTAAACCTACGGTGAGCGAGGTTCCTCCTGAGGAGGACTTAGATGGCACTCCTCGTGGCATACGAGCCGCAGCGTCCGTGTCCAACCCCTCACCTCCATTCCCCACAGGAGGTTGCTCATGGGAGGTGCGAGTGCCATCTTTTTGGCTGGGAAGGAGTACCTCTTGGGTTGGGGTTTGGCGAGAGGGTGAGGAACTCGCCTGAGGGGTGGAGGTACCCGTGTGGCATCCAGAGTCCTGGGATCTGTCTGAACGATTCTCAGATCGATCAGACCTGCAAAAGCAATACATTTACACGTTTATGAATGTCAAAATATTGACAGAATTATTTGAATTCTTTTTTTCTTGTGCTCTGATCTGAGATTGAATATTTATCTCTCCACTCTCAATGAAGATTGGAAAACACTGCTTATCCATTCCCACTCTCCCAGCCAAAATCTGCACACCGATGCCCATCTTGCTGCAATTGGAGCACTTGTTACCATTTTACTCACCATATAGGTAGAAGATATTGAAATGTTATTAACCATTATGTACAAAAGGGGGGCGTGTGCATTTTCTACAGGTAAACGCGGCCTGACCAATTAATTTTGTGTCACCTACACAGGTAGACAGGTTGCTAGATGAGAGCTTGTCGCTAGCTGTAATCCAGTGAAACAAAGGACATGACATTATGGAAGATAATAAAAAAGTTGTTCCAACATTTTGAATAACAATGTTTTACATCATTTGCTTTTGCTGTAATTTTCAGAAATACATGTACAATGTATTTGGGGGTTAGTATTTGTTAGCATGCTATACCGTAACACTGACCTGTTTAAAGTTGTGTGTGCATAGATGCTAGGAAAACAGAGAAAAACAAAATCTGGTTCCCTGACCATACCTTATACAAAACGGAGCAATTTATAGACGTCGGGGAATTATCAGGTCGGTGAACAAGAATACTTCCAACGAGGTGCCACGATTTCACAGGATGTTTGCTATTTAATTACAGTCTAGTACGGTATTTCGTAATAATTCAGTAGTTTTGTTTTATGATGTTTGCAAATGATGTAGGCCTATACTACCTTTAAGAAACTTTGCTTCTTTGTGAAGATATGGCCTGATGTACTTTGCTGTTTGGGGCGTTCATTTAATAACTTCTGTCACGCTCAAATAGCAGAGTGTAAGATTTCCTACCTTGTTGGACGTCCAGTGGACGAAGACTCTGGGGAAGTGATGTATGTGTGGTGGACTGGCCTCTCTCTTCGCACCACGACTTCATCATTGGGGACTTTTAATGGGGGGCATTTTGGCAACAAGGTATAAGTGCCGTCTCGGCGGGCCGCTGCCGCCGGCTGAGGCGACGCCAATCGGTAGCCGCTCAGAGATCTGAGAAATCAATCAAAGTAAATGTTATCAAATTTACCAACTTGCAAAAACCCTGACAGGTACAATATTAAGGAAAATGAGTACAGAGTGACAGTTTTGTATTAGATTGAGAATACTTTAAACACGTTTGGAAATATTTTTGTATAATTGGAAAACACGTTTTCATATTTTTCACGGATAATTACTTCAAAAACGTTGGTAAGTTGTCAATACTTATCACTTTTGTTGTTCAAAATCTTAATTAATCATCATTCTCCTATAAACTAGCAAATTTAATAGATAAAAGGAATATACTGCACCAACATAACAAATTCGTGGTCAAATCTTCAAACACAATGGAGACTTTCTTTCTGAATGGACTTTAAATTGTTCTATATGTTCCTTCCAATTTATCATTTTCATGATTGAGATAGTGTTTCTAATGTAGGTTTCATTTTCAAACATAAAAAATTAAGCAATAACTTTTATTTCTGAAATAGTGTGGTTTTTATTAATCAAAATACAAAAGAACACAAAATGTCCGTTGGTACACAGTATTATCCATTAAATTTTGAAAGTGCTTCCCTAATAGAAGTTTTAGGACAATTCTTTAATTTTGTTTATTGAATGTCACTGTTTTTAACACAGAACAAGAAAAACTCAACATGAAGCTACGAAAACTTGGCATTTCTTTTAAATGTGATATTTATTTGAAAGCATCTGTCCAATATTAACATTAGGGTATGCCAGTTGGCCAGCCCCATACCAGTCTTGACAGCCCGTTACATTATGTTATAAATAAATTATATACAGTATCCTACTAGGGTACGCCAATTGGCGCCCCATACCAGTCTTGACAGTATGTTATATACAGGATCCTACCAGGGTACGCCAATTGGCGCCCCCGTACCAGTCTTCAAACGGCCTGTTAAATGAAATTATATACAGGATCCTACTAGGGTACGCCAATTGGTGCCCCGTACCAGTCTTGACACAGCATGTTACATTATGTTATATACAGGATCCTACTAGGGTACGCCAATTGGCGCCCCGTACCAGTCTTCACACAGCCTGTTAAATGAAATTATATACAGTATCCTACTAGGGTACGCCAATTGGTGCCCCGTACCAGTCTTGACACAGCATGTTACATTATGTTATATACAGGATCCTACTAGGGTACGCCAATTGGCGCCCCGTACCAGTCTTGACACAGCCTGTTGCATTATGTTATATACAGTATCCTACTAGGGTACGCCAATTGGCGCCCCGTACCAGTCTTCACACAGCATGTTACATTATGTTATATACAGAATCCTACTAGGGTACGCCAATTGGCGCCCCGTACCAGTCTTCACACAGCCTGTTAAATGAAATTATATACAGTATCCTACTAGGGTACGCCAATTGGTGCCCCGTACCAGTCTTGACACAGCATGTTACATTATGTTATATACAGGATCCTACTAGGGTACGCCAATTGGCGCCCCGTACCAGTCTTGACACAGCATGTTAAATGAAATTATATACAGGATCCTACTAGGGTACGCCAATTGGCGCCCCGTACCAGTCTTGACACAGCCTGTTGCATTATGTTATATACAGGATCCTACTAGGGTACGCCAATTGGCGCCCCGTACCAGTCTTCACACAGCCTGTTGCATTATGTTATATACAGTATCCTACTAGGGTACGCCAATTGGCGCCCCGTACCAGTCTTCACACAGCCTGTTAAATGAAATTATATACAGTATCCTACTAGGGTACGCCAATTGGTGCCCCGTACCAGTCTTGACACAGCATGTTACATTATATACAGGATCCTACTAGGGTACGCCAATTGGCGCCCCGTACCAGTCTTGACACAGCCTGTTAAATGAAATTATATACAGTATCCTACTAGGGTATGCCAATTGGCGCCCCGTACCAGTCTTCACACAGCCTGTTAAATGAAATTATATACAGTATCCTACTAGGGTACGCCAATTGGCGCCCCGTACCAGTCTTGACACAGCCTGTTAAATGAAATTATATACAGTATCCTACTAGGGTACGCCAATTGGCGCCCCGTACCAGTCTTGACACAGCCTGTTGCATTATGTTATATACAGGATCCTACTAGGGTACGCCAATTGGCGCCCCGTACCAGTCTTGACACAGCCTGTTGCATTATGTTATATACAGTATCCTACTAGGGTACGCCAATTGGCACCCCGTACCAGTCTTGACACAGCATGTTAAATGAAATTATATACAGGATCCTACTAGGGTACGCCAATTGGCGCCCCGTACCAGTCTTGACACAGCATATTAAATAAAATTATATACAGGATCCTACTAGGGTACGCCAATTGGCGCCCCGTACCAGTCTTCACACAGCCTGTTAAATGAAATTATATACAGGATCCTACTAGGGTACGCCAATTGGTGCCCCGTACCAGTCTTGACACAGCATGTTACATTATGTTATATACAGGATCCTACTAGGGTACGCCAATTGGCGCCCCGTACCAGTCTTGACACAGCCTGTTAAATGAAATTATATACAGGATCCTACTAGGGTGCGCCAATTGGTGCCCCGTACCAGTCTTGACACAGCATGTTACATTATGTTATATACAGGATCCTACTAGGGTACGCCAATTGGCGCCCCGTACCAGTCTTCACACAGCCTGTTAAATGAAATTATATACAGTATCCTACTAGGGTACGCCAATTGGTGCCCCGTACCAGTCTTGACACAGCATGTTACATTATGTTATATACAGTATCCTACTAGGGTACGCCAATTGGCGCCCCGTACCAGTCTTCACACAGCCTGTTGCATGAAATTATATAAAGGATCCTACTAGGGTACGCTAATTGGCGTCCCATACCACTGAACTTCAAATTTTCAAATGAGACCAATTTTACAATTCCAGCCCCTTTGACAACTTTACCTTAAATGACCGTTGACCTCAGTACTTGACCTTTGACATGGCCATCATATGAAGGTTTAAATATTGCATCCAAGACCCAAGTTTATTTCCATTGGCTTCACCTTTGTCAGGTGAGACAAAAAATCTTCACTTCAAAAATTGATACAAAATCAGCCAATAATGTCATTGTGAAGTCACTTTATATTTTGCATATTGTTAATCCTCCCACCAAGTTTCATGATGATTAGACCTATCCTTACACATAAACAGTGTAAGTGTTTTGAAAAATTGCATTATCACTGTGTGCATTCCTTATGACCAAACAAACCCATTACAGAGAAGAATTTCAAATTTAGCATGTTGGGTTCGTAAAATAATTACAGTGATAATCTCCAAAACTTCACAAATCTACACATGACCTTATTTTTGTTTACCTATAACACATTACGGTCTACTTACATAGGACGTTTCAACCGGACTTATGGTTCTCTGGATATGGGACTTTAGAATATGCACTTTTAAGATGTCACGTGAAATTTTAAATAGCACGTATACAAATGTATACCAATTTTAAGCAGAAAAGCGAAAAACAATCATTTGGATCATGAGATTACACATGACACTATGGTCACTTTTTGTATGAAAATACAAATTTTGTAATTTGATTGTATTTGTTTGCTTGTAATTTGATTCCTGATATATACCATTAAGTCAGAATATATGCTCACCTTAGGAATAGGGTTTATCTTGTTTCAAATTTCATTTTAAAAAGTTGTGTAGAATTTTATGTAATGACGCCATGAAGACATTTCACCAAATAATTGTCACAATTTTAAGCCATGGTTAAACTTAATATCATATACCGTAAACCGTTCAGAATAAATGTTCTTTTACTCTCATTTCAGTTTGGTTTATTCTTATGTCAGGCTTTTGTTTATATTTTGAGTTCAGCTAACTCTGACATTCCGGTAACTCTGGGTGTTTAAGTTTTCCTTGAAAAATATGGGCAGATATCATAATTATAACTAATCCTGTACAATAAAATTTGTTATACATGTATACATGCTTTTTAAGCAGTTCGTGTTGGATGATATGTATACATGCAAAGGTTTTGCATAATTCAGAACAGATAATGGGTAAACACGCAACGAGCGAGGCTGGAAAATATGTCAGCTCCCCACAGCCAATGACCAAGGCTGGAACCCGGCTTGTAATTTGGCAAATCCATGAATGGGGGCAAGCAAACTGGCATGATACACCATCATCATTCTCCTTATCCATCGTGTCTTGTGGTCAACTTCCAGCTGGCGCACCCAGGTGTTGCGTGGTCGGCCCCTGGGTCTCCTCCAGGAGGTGTCAGGGAGGAGTCCCCCTCGTACGTCGACACTCAGCTTAAGGGCGGCGTGGGCTGGCGTGTCATCCGGCAGCCGTCGGATGTGGCCAAAGAGGGAATGACGCCTCCTTGAAATTGTTGCACAGATGTCCTCAAGACCAGTGGTCTCCATAATAGTAATATTAGTGACGAAGTCAGACCACCGGACACCGAGGATGCGCCGTTGGCACCGCATGTTGATACACAGCACTCTATTATTACTGAGAATAGTTTGTTCAGTGGGTGACATTATGCAGCTACAATTGGCTTAAATGGAAATCACGTCCCGAATACTGATTTCCAAATTGTGTCACAAGAAAGTACAATTCAAGTTGTGACTCAGTAACTTGTGAAATGAAATTGAGATCAAGAAGATTACGTTTTGTTGAAATATACAGCATTCACCGTCTTTAGATTTTGAACTTTTTGTTTCTTCAAATGACAAATCAAATGGTCCACCCCACCTTTAAATATCTTAACCCCTTGAACCCGGGTGGCGCCGGAGCACCAGGCCGAGTTATGCAGCCAAGCTAAACGGAAACAAGAGGTTTGTGCAGCAAGCATAACGTACACAATACCCCAATAATGGATTGAAAATGCAGAAATTGGCGTGTATTATAGACGTCAACCGGCCAGGTGGCAATTTTCAATCTGCACGTATTTGTGTCAACCGTATGCAAGGGGTTAATCAGAATCTGATGGATTGTCCAACGCATCGTACTTTCTCCTTAATTCCAAGGCAGTTGACTTACTAAGGTGTCCCTTTTTAGTCAAGCTGAATTGCCAAAGTATAACAGACTCCAACATGACAGAGTCAATGTAGGCCTTGGCATGTCTTCCATTGCCAATAACCCATGGTCTCCACTCTCTCAGCCACTGTATGCTGATTGTTGCTTCTTCCCTTTCCAAGACCTTGGCAATAAATGGTCTACCTTCCTTTTCTTGGAGGTGGATGGCCACCAAGTCACCCTCTTTGATGGACTCCCTGCTTGTCTCTATTGACACCTCCCCATTCCTTCTCTTCCCTTGTTCACCGATGATGACCTGCAAGCACAGAGAACGAATGGAAATGTATTATTTAATTAAATCAAAACACAGCACTTTTTAAGGCGAATAAAAAAAAGAAAATCTCAAAAAAATTCAAGTTCATGGTTTAAATAATAAGGTTACAAAAGTTCTTCTTTTTTTAAGCTCACACCTGAAAACAAAGAATAATGCAAAGCTTTTTAAGTTGCCTACTGGGCATACATAAACATGTAATTAGAATTGGTTTTTATTTGGGTTTTATATTTAATGGGCTGTATTGTTTAACGCAGTGGCGTAAAGAGAAAACTATTTGGGGGGGGGGGCAACTTTACAATTTTCTTTTGTTACTGAAAAATGTATTGTTTATCAAGCCGCTTAATCAATATCAGTAATTACATTTAAAATTAATGAACTGTTGTACCTTTGTAATAAGTAAAAACAGTTGCAAAGTGTTCTGCTTTAGTAAGGCTTTCCATCCCTAACCTGCCAAAATCAAACACCCCATTTGTGTTGAATTTTGTGTGATTGGGTACTGTAGAGCCTTGGCACCATCACTTTGCATGGGACTTGGTGCCCTGATTTTGTCTAAGTACAAAGAAAGTGCCATTGGTTTACTACACAGTGTTGGAGTTTGTGTGGTTAGGGAAGGATTCTAGTAAAAAGCCTTGGGCTGTTAGGGTTGTTAAAAGTTTTATTAAAATCCGTTGGGTAATAAAAAAAGTATGGCACTTTTTAGTTCAGAACTTCCCGAAAAGGTCACGACTTTTTCTTTGTTTTCTATGTTAAAAACCTAGTTAAAACAATACCAAATCAAGCCCGTCAATTAAATCTTAAAATATTCATAACTTTTTAAATAATTATACCATTGCAATGCTTGTTCTGAGCTCTTTCCAATGGTACTAAAATTATGCCAAAATGTTGAATTTGAAACTTTTTGTCACATACCTATCCCATGTCATAAGCCTAGAGCCGGTCATGCGCTATTTAGCGTCAACAAACCCGATCAGCGTCAACAAAGCGTCAACAAGCTCAAAATGCACATTTAAGCTTCACAAAAGCTATACTTGTATTCAACAAACTCTCGCATCTCGTATTATGTAAGAAATTGGGCGAATTCTTTTTCACAATCCCACATAAAAACACAATTTTATGACGACAAAATTTTGATAAATGGGCGCCGCCATCTTTGTTTTCTATTTTGCGCATGCGCGATTGCACCATGTCCCAGAAAAACAAGATAGCTGTCGGGAAAAAGCACCGTTGATGTCGTACTTTTTCGCTTAAAATCACACATTTTAAGATACTTTTACTTTTTAGATACTAAATGATACTTTTTAAATAATCATCCATAGGAGCCAACTAAATATTGTGAATAACATGTTTAAGCTTAACAGTGCTTTTAATTTGTATAAGTTGTTGACGCTTTGTTGACGCTAAGTACAAATTAGCATGACCCGCCTAACGCGAACGTTAGAGAGCTGGAATTTTCAAGCCAAGCACAAGTCAAAAAAGCTCCATAACGTTAAACTCTATAAAAATGCCATCTGAGAAGTGAGATACAATTTAAGAATTAAGATTGAGGTACTAAAGTTTACTTACGATTTAGATGAAAAGTGGAATTTCCAGTTGAATTTCGAAAGCTTCCTCAGGCCATGGAGTTTACTACCTCCATGCTCAGGCTCAGCCTCAGCAGGCCTTACATCTTTGCTGTCGTCGTTGTGTTTTTTAAAATGGCGCGCGGTATATGACTCGACCCGATCTCGCTAGCTGGCCGTGTACTTGGCGGGCTAGAGTATATTACTATAGTCTATGGGGGTCATATATGGTAGCATGTAGCTGCAGCCACTTCACATCATGCATGGAGTTACTGTTAGTTGGAGGTACCTCCAATGTTCACATAGGCCTCGCAGGAATCTTCGCGTTGATCGCTCCTCACACGATCACACCACTGCTTTCGAATACAACCACTTTGAAAATGCTGGCACTGACGGTAGTGACACGTTGACGGTCGTCGGTGCACACAAATCCTTACAAAAATGTCTTCAAAAGATGAAACTTTACTTTCCGTTTCGCATCCAACTTTTTACAATCACGATGTTCTGAACAAGTGTGCTAATTTAGAACGTGTACTTCATGACAAAATTCCCGTCACGCTCTCTGTGCGTACGACGTACGTACATGTACTACTACTATACTACCTTGAAATTGTTCCAACACGAAAGGGGTTGCCCCATTATGCTTTGTAGGGGGTTTAAATAATTAAAGTCGCTCTCAAATGAGTAAATATTATGATTTTGTTTTATAATAAAAAAAAATAATGTATTTAAATTCTGCTTTTATTTACAAAAAAGGCCTACATGAACTATTTCTCTAATCCACGTTTATAAAAACTGAGCAAAAAAACTTTGCAGAATTGACTTACCAAGTAACTTACCCGGTTATTTTAAATCACTCAGCTTCCACCAAAACCACTTGCCGGCGGTTTATAACTTGCGCATCGTGCGTGTGTGTGTGTTTAGTATCCGGACCATTAACAGCATAACAGGCTTATTTTGTTTGCAGGTTCTTTTTCTCGAAACCCTAGCTTCGTCACCGTCTTCGGCTTCGGCTTCGGCTTCGGCTCCGACTTTTGAATGACTGAGAAGCAAACCAAATGGAATTATTCTAAATTGTGGTGCATGTTCTGCCTCGGGAACATTCATTCGGTTGATTATGAAAGCAAAAATTTGAATATTTCCACTTGGTTTGCTTCTCAGCAACGGCAGCGGAACAGGAGGAGGGGGGGGGGGGGCGAAGGGAGCATTCCCTCCCCCCACCCCCCCAACTTTTTCCACTTTGGGGAAATGCCTCCCCCCACCTTAGCAGTTCAACATAAAGCAAACATAGAAAGTGGAAGCATTTTGCCTCCCCCACTTTCAAAAGTGTTCCGGCGCCGTAGTTCCTTGCTCTATGGTTTAAATACCGGAGACGAAGGTTTCGAGAAAAAAACCTATAATATGACGTACGAACAACAGCGCCCTCGTGTGGCACGCGGTGCTCATGGCCACTTTTCGACCTCGTCTTTTTTTCACTTTTCAACCTAAAACACAGAACAATAAATGTATAAAATATCGGTTCACGGGAAAAAATATCTGAGGTCAGATGTTTAGGTCAAAATAATGGTAAATTTTTGCATAATTTGGCACTTGAAGTTGAAGGAATCCTAAAGGGATCAACAAAATGGTACAAATATTCAAGTTGTATCAGTTAAAATTTAAGAATTTAATTTAAATTTTAATTAATTGAAATTAAGGATTGGATTCTAAATTTCCGAAGGGGGCGGAGGGCATTCTAGGATAACTCAGGCCAATTTTTGTGCAGATTGGTCCCTTGATTCTAATTTAAGGTCAAATGGTCAATTTTCAGCAATATTTGGCACAGGGCATAGATGATAAAATTGTAGTCAATTTTCCAAGTTGGGGTTAGTTAAAATTTACGGATTCGATTTAAATTTTATGAAGGGGACGGATGATGTACTAGAATATCTAAGGTCAAATTATGTGCAAATGGGTCACTTGGTTAAAAAATTTGGGTCAAATGGTCACTTTTGAGCATTATTGGCATGTGGCATGATAAAATTGTATAAATTTTCTATATTTGGGTTAGTTGAAATTTACAGATTGCATTTTAAATTTCCAAAGGGGGCGGAGGGCATACTAGGATATCTTAGGCCAAATTTCGTGCAAATTTGTCACTTGGTTTAAATGTTTGGGTCCAAATGGTCACTTTTGAGTATTTTGGCATGTGGCATAGATAAAATTGGAGTAAATTTTCCAAGTTTGGGTTAGTTTACATCTACAGATTAGATTTAAATTTTCATGAGTGGACGGAAGGCATACTAGGACATCTCAGGCCAAATTTTGTGCAAATGCGTCACTTGATTCAAATTGTTGGGTAAAATGGTCACTTTCGAGCATTATTTGGCACGTAGCATAGATGATAAAATTGTACTAAATATTTCAAGTTTGGGTTAGTTGAAATTTACGGATTGATTTTAAATTCTCATGAGTGGACGGAGGGCATAATAGAATATCTCAGGCCAAATTGTGTGCAAATTGGTCACTTGGTTCAAATTGTTGGGTCCAATGGTCACTTTCGAGCACTTTTTGGCATGTGGCATAGATGGTAAAATTGTACTCAATTTTCCACGTTTGGGTTAGTTGAAATTTACGGATTGATTCTAAATTCTCATGAGTGGACGGAGGGCATAATAGGATATATGAGGCAAATTTTTTGCAAATTGGTCACTTGGTTCAAATTGTTGGGTCCAATGGTCACTTTCGAGCATTATTTGGCACGTGGCATAGATGGTAAAATTGTACTAAATTTTTCAAGTTTGGGTTAGTTGAAATTTACGGATTGATTTTAAATTCTTATGAGTGGACGGAGGGCATACTAGGATATCTTAGGCCAAATTTTGTGCAAATTGGTCACTTGGTTCAAATTGTTGGGTCCAATGGTCACTTTTGAGTATTATTTGGCTTGTGGCATAGATTATATAATTTTATCAATTTTCCAAGTTTGGGTTAGTCGAAATCTATAGATTGGATTTAAATTCTCATGAGTGGACGGAGGGCACAATAAGATATCTCAGGCCAAATGTTGTGAAAATTGGTCACTTGGTTCAAATTGTTGGGTCCAATGGTCACTTTTGAGTACTATTTGGCTTGTGGCATAGATTATAGAATTTTATCAATTTTCCAAGTTTGGGTTAGTTGAAAGCTAAAGATTGCATTTAAATTTTCATACGTGGACGGAGGGAATATTAGGATATCTCAGTCCAAATGTTGTGCAAATGCGTCACTTTGTTCAAATTTTTGGGTCAAATGGTCAATTTCGAGCATTATCTGGCACGTGGCATAGATGGTAAAATTGTACTTAATTTTCCAAGTTTGGGTTAGTTGAAATTTACGGATTGATTTTAAATTCTCATGAGTGGACGGAGGGCATACTAGGATATCTCAGGCCAAATTGTGTGCAAATTGGTCACTTGGTTCAAAGTGTTGGGTCCAATGGTCACTTTTGAGTATTATTTGGCTTGTGGCATAGATTATAGAATTTTATCAATTTTCCAAGTTTGGGTTTGTTGAAATCTATAGATTGGATATAAATTTTCATACGTGGACGGAGGGACTATTAGGATATCTCAGTCCAAATGTTGTGAAAATTTGTCACTTTGTTCAAATTGTTGGGTCCAATGGTCACTTTTGAGTACTATTTGGCTTGTGGCATAGATTATAGAATTTTATCAATTTTCCAAGTTTGGGTTAGTTGAAAGCTAAAGATTGCATTTAAATTTTCATACGTGGACGGAGGGAATATTAGGATATCTCAGTCCAAATGTTGTGCAAATGCGTCACTTTGTTCAAATTTTTGGGTCAAATGGTCAATTTCGAGCATTATCTGGCACGTGGCATAGATGGTAAAATTGTACTTAATTTTCCAAGTTTGGGTTAGTTGAAATCTATAGATTGATTTTAAATTCTCATGAGTGGACGGAGGGCATAATAGGATATCTCAGGCCAAATTTTGTGCAAATGGTCACTTTTGAGTATTATTTGGCTTGTGGCATAGATTATAGAATTTTATCAATTTTCCAAGTTTGGGTTAGTTGAAATCTATAGATTGATTTTAAATTCTCATGAGTGGACGGAGGGCATAATAGGATATCTCAGGCCAAATGTTGTGCAAATTGGTCACTTGGTTCAAATTGTTGGGTCCAAATGGTCACTTTTGAGTATTTTGGCATGTGGCATAGATGATAAAATTGGAGCCAATTTTCCATTTTTGGGTTAGTTTAAATTCACGGATTGAATTTAATTTCTCATGAGTGAACGGAGGGTATAATAGGATATCTCAGGCCAAATTTTGTGCAAATTGGTCACTTGGTTCAAATTGTTGGGTCCAATGGTCACTTTTGAGTATTATTTGGAATGTGGCATAGATTATAGAATTTTATTAATTTTCCAAGTTTTCGTAAGTGGACGGAGGGCATACTAGGATATCTCGGGCTAAATTTTGTGCAAATGGGTCACTTGGCGCAAATTTGTGGGTCAAATGGTCATTATTCAGCATTGTATCAGTTTTTCAAGTTTGGCTTAGTTGAAATTTACGGATTGGATTAAAATTTTCATAAATGGACGGAGGGCATAATAGGATATCACAGTTCAATTTTTTTGAAAATTGGGGACACGGTTCAAATATTGGGATAAAACGGGGGATTTTAAGCAATAAAAAAAACCCAACTTTGGATGTGACATCGATCAGCGGACCCCACTTATTGCCCACAAACATTTTGCCTTGGCTGAAATGACTAGTCAAGATGTGGGTGGTTTTCATGCCATTAAGACACTAAAATGGAATTGTGCCGAGGGAAACATAAAAATGATTTCAGTCATGTACTGTTACTGTTAGCTGTTACATGTGTTACATTATTCCTCCATGGTTACATGTATACAAATCAATGTTCAATTGTTAAGTTTTCAAACAATATAATACTCGGCATGAACAACAGCGATTATTTCCCTTTGCGGTTTATTTGCAATTTAACGTCTCTATGATTTTTTGGCTTTTGCGTTGGATCAACATAATCCAAATGTTAGGGAAACTCAAACTGGTTTTTGTAGTAAAATAGTGAGTAGTTTACAGATTTTGTTTTTTGTTTTTTTCCTTTTTTCCTTTTTGGGGGGTGGGCGGTGTCGGCGCTAGATGAATCACCAAGCAGGTAATAGTCCTTGTCGTATCATCCATCCTGTTCCTTGTTCTACATACATGTTGTTGCTGATTTCTTGGTAAAGATGCTACCGGTATGCATTGTATGACGAGAATAATAGTGTGGCATTTTGAAGTTTCACCGCGTCTTCCTGTCTGCATTGACAATTTAGCACCTATCATCAATTTAGCATGGGCGTTGTTTTGTGGCTTTTTTAGATAGCCTATTGTATAGCATAGTCTTGCCCACAGGAAAATCGAATACATTAGCAAGGCAGTTAGTTCCTCCATGGTTATACCATGGAGCTATAGCTCCATGGTTATACACTGTGTTTACACTCGATCCAGCAAAGAGGTAATCGGATCCTGCGGTCGCAATAAAACCAAGCTGTGCCGGGGTTTGATAATAGACTCGCAGGGTGCGTGGTCCAGGGTGGTGGGGGTAGGGGGGGGGGGGGGGGGGTGGAACTAGCCGACCAACCGAATAATACTAATTTGTTCATCTACAGTATATTGTAATCGATAGGAGCAACATTTTGTAAATAATCTTTTCTTATATCGCAGTGGTCGTACAATTTCCATTCCATTTATCTCTATTATTCCCAGTTAAACAAAAAGATCTATTTACACTTTTCAGCGCTGTTGTAATGTTTTCCGTAGGGCGAAAAAAAACACTGTTCGGAACAACTGTCGTTGTTTTGGTAATATACGAATACTACATTTATTTCAGCAAATAAATGAACAGTGAATTAAGAACAACACCAGAAGTTCTGTTTAGAGGAAATACACGTCCAGACACGTTTTGTGTGAGCGTCATGAAGTTAATTGAGTAATCAAACATCATCCAAATAAACAGCAAATTGTTAAACTTGATGCCGCTGTCACACCAAAAATATTTGAACCTCCGAACGTTTCTCGAATAAAATATTTTTACTTGGTTCAGAATAGCCCGAATAAACGAGGGGAGGAAAATGCTTTCCGCATGCTCCTATAGCATCCTCCTCGAATGCTTTCCGAATGCTTTCCCGGCGAACGGCTCGTTTGGTTTAATATCACACCGATTTCAAATGGAACGCTTTCCGATTCCTTTCCAAACGCTCTCCGAATAGGTCGGACGCTTCTCGAATAGCCAGTTTCCTTTCCGTTTACCACAAGTTGAATGAAATCATCGTCGAAACCACTGGCTTTATATCAGGAAACGGCGGACGTTTGGAATGGATTCGTTCTGTTCGAGGTAGGTACTATCTGGGTTAGAGCATGGAGGTGCGTTCGTTATGTTCGAGCTCTGTTCGAGGTACGTTCGTGATGTTCGGGTCACTCGTTAAGGAATCGGAAAGCGTGCGACAAGCGTTCGGCCAATTCGAGCTACGTTCTACCTGTGTTCGAGTGGGGGACAGGTGCCGAAAACATCAGGAGAATGTAATTCTCATTTTTCAGCAAAAAGGGTCGAAAGGTCTCCCCAATTCTCTCTTGCAAATAATTGTAAACGGGTGACTCCGAGTTTGTGTATTAAGCCTTTTTTCGATCAGGCTGCTTTTTTGTTGTTTGTAAATACTTCAACGATTGTTCATGAGCAACAGTGACATACTTTCATAATATAGGCCCAAACAGGGGCACCCGAAGGTGAACATAAACGTAAAAGGGGCAGGGACACGTTGTAGTTTTATATAAGCCACTTATGTAACGCGTGGGGAGTATGAAATCCACCCCTGTTAATAATCTGCCAGTGTTTACCGTGTTGAAAAATGCTTGATATCTGTTCCTTCCTCCATGATATAAGCATGGAGGAAGGATGATATAAGCATGGAGGAAGGATAAGACAATGTTGCCACCTGGGTTCTGGCCTGGAGTGTGGTTGTTTATTTGCGATACTGCGGTTAAAAACTTGTTGTCTGAGTCTAGGAATCCGGCGATCACGTGTGGTCCAGGACGTATCGAGCAAGATAACAAGGGTGTAAATAAACATGTTGTGGTGAGCTTATTTGTGGATATAAAGCCGACTCAGATTATACCACGTCTGCCGTACTGTGAAGTTCTCTTCAGTCGAAGTCAGCCGAACCATACGAAAGCTAAAGCCAACATGACTCGCAGTTTTGGTGGTTTGAAAAGGTCAACAGGGAAGTTTTCATCAAGTGTGACAGCTCTAGTTCTCCGGGACCAAACGACGGGAAACCTCTTTCCCAAACAACCGGGAAGCCTTGCAGTTCTGTCAGGAACTTGATGCAGCATTCGTCTTAGGGTAAACTAGAAGATATCAAGGTAACGTGTTTACTGTTCCATGTGGGTGATCTTATAGACCTATACATGTATGTAACTCGGTCGCATATATATTGCTTTTTGACGTTTGCTAGTTTATTTCCTATTGTTACGGCATGGTGAAAACTGTCTAGTTCCCCGACGTAATGGTTTTGAATGTGACGATGTTTGCTGTTGGAACCAGACTATCAATGGTCTCTGATTTTATTTCCCTTTTAACAAATTTCTCCAAAAGCACTCAAATCAAAGGGAAGAAAATTAAATCTACTGAAATAAAAATTGATTCAATACCTAAAACTAGTAAAAGGCTAAAACTTAAAAAATCTTTTCGAATTTTTTTTTTTTAAATCAGACAGCACGGCATGGATTCGAACCAAGGTCCCTAGCCATCAAAACCAACGCCGAAGCGCTTTGGCAGGATCGGCACTCTGATCTGATACGTTTGCATTGTGTTTTTACCATGCCGTAATAATTATGCATTTGAAAGTCGTGTAATAACACGGCGCGGCTGACGTCACTGTGGCCAATCCTTGGGATTTTTCCCAAGATCTTGGGAATTTTGGTGGGGAAAATATGGATTGCACATGCGCAAAGTGCTTCTTCCCGTGCTCTGTGTTAAATGCATTGCACAGTGTTGGGAATTCTTGGGAATTTTACTGGCTGAATCTTGGGAATTTCAAATTTCATGAGTGGACGTAAAATAGCCACTGCGAAAATGAATACATATAGAATACAACATGATGAGGTGTAGGTAGGTAGGTAGGTACACTTGTACTTTGTAGTTGTTGTACGTACACATAAGCACGGAGGAAGTTTGGTCATCAGGTCATGATTCCTTACTCACTTGGCCATGCTTGGACCTTTCTTGGACTTTCTCAAGTAAGAAAAGACCTTTACCTTGGCTAATGAGGACGACAGAATTCAGAACGCAACGCGAAAACAAAGATGGCGATCACCGCGACGTGTAGTATTGAAACACGCAAAACCGCATTGATTCGAATGGCAACTGCCGTAAAGCGCGTAAGAAAATTGCATTTTCTACCGCAATAAACTGTGCAAAATTACCAAAAACGATGTAAATATAATTAAGAGAAGTCTGCTTTAGGTTGAAAAAGTAATTTTGGAATGAGAAAAAATACCATTTGACTCTAATTTGACCAAAACTAAAGAGGGGCCCTACACAAACAAAGGCTTAATACAGTCACTTCGCCCAAAAACCACATCGCCCTCAACCACTTCGCCCTCAACCACTTCGCCCAAACGCCACTTCGCCCAAACGCCACTTCGCCCAATTACCCCTTCACCCAAACGCCACTTCGCCCAAATG
Source organism: Hippasteria phrygiana (assembly GCA_037893225.1). Classification (NCBI taxonomy): domain Eukaryota; kingdom Metazoa; phylum Echinodermata; class Asteroidea; order Valvatida; family Goniasteridae; genus Hippasteria; species Hippasteria phrygiana. The sequence goes on along the minus strand of JAZGUH010000775.1, from coordinate 209,440 downwards.
CCACTTCGCCCAAAAACCACTTCGCCCAAAATCCACTTCGCCCAAAATCCACTTCGCCCAAAAACCACTTCGCCCATGCCCGATCCGTATGCCCTTTTTTCATTTCATTAGTTTGTTACATAAATTGTACATCATCCCTCATATCAGTTAAGATGTTAGAATATAAATGTTTGTAAAAAATTACGTTATATATTTTACGAATTTTTTATAAAAACCTCCGGAATACCGTACCAGCGCTCTATACTACCAACTAATAAGCTATCTTGCCCTATGTTGGCGGTCTCCCAAATTGTCAGTATCTTTGTTTGGGTTGGGCGCTAGTCAGAAGTCATAAAATCGTAATAATTTGAATGACCACTTGATAAAAATAATTGACCTATCGCGGTGGAATCGCGTCAACGCAGCTTATGAATTATTGTCCAATCACATCAATTAAAATTCCACGTGGAACGCGCAAAATCTGAGACAAACAAAAATTACCACACAAAAATCCCATAGGGTTGTCTAAGGGGCGTGGTTAACTCGTAAACGGCGACAGGTCAATTGCCTATAAACTAATAAGAAAAGAAAAGCATGGTCACAAAAAGGATGTCACAACGCAAATAAAGTTTTGAATGCACCATCAAAACGAAATAGAAAACGAAAACGAACACATTGGGAACAAAATCTTGGGTGCTTAAAAATTGGGCGAAGTGGTTTTTGGGCGAAGTGGTTTTTGGGCGAAGTAGTAATTGGGCGAAGTGGTTTTTGGGCGAAGTGGCGTTTGGGCGAAGTAGTAATTGGGCGAAGTGGGATTTGGGCGAAGTGGCGTTTGGGCGAAGTGGTTGAGGGCGAAGTGGTTGAGGGCGATGTGGTTTTTGGGCGAAGTGACCGACAACCAAACAAAGTTAATAATAGGCTAATCCATGTTACTGCTACTACTACTACTAGTTTGAGTAACTCCAGCTTACATGCTCATGACATTGCCATTGGGAATTCGCATACATAGCATGCGAATTCCCAATTTCATGAGCATGTAAGCTGGAGTTACTCGAGCTAAATCCATGTAAGCCTAGGCCAACATATACACCATGTGCGCGGATCATATTTCCGACAATATGTTCGCCCTATGCGTATTAAACTATTTTGTCCGATTTGTAGGCTTAAGTGTATGATATAAATTAAATACAAAATTTTTTTAGTACCGATTATGCTTAGTTGTAGGCCTATTTTTTGTAGGCCCTAACTCGTCACTTTCATGACTGAAACCCTAACTCAAAAAGTGTCAATGTAAGGAGACTCAAGACTCTGTACAAAATATAAACCCTCCTATGGAAACATACATTCTGTGTCGATGTCAAGTAAATTTGTAGCCCCTTTTCTGCACATCAAAAGTGAATGTTTCTTATTATTTTGTACCTAGGTTGTCTTCAAAAGCCCTGCTGACAAGCCGCGCATCCTGTTAAGTCGTCAATTTCTGTGGCAAGTGAATAGCTTTTGTAAGATTTTCAAGCCGAATCCAGCATCATTGTCCCCAGTACATGACTTCATTGAACTATTTGCTGTCAACTACCTAGACACCGCTAAAACTTCCATGCCTGATGACACTCCCAGCTCCCTGGAAGTGTACAGCTTTGAAGAAGGTGACCAGACTGAGATACAACCCCCCAGTCAGAGGTGATTAACTAATCATACAGTCAGTAAAATTTCTGTTGGTTTGGAAAAATCTAAGGGGTGAAGGGAGAAGGGCCATGCTCCCCTCCTGGTCCCCCTCCCCCCCAAAAAAGGAAAATGTGAAACTGAATTTCCATGCCATAATATTTCATTCCCTACTGAAACAGTCTAAAAATAGCCACATGCCTTAGAAAAACCATGTACAGATTACACAAAGAAATCATCCAATGTTTTAGAAATTCCCTAAAAAAAATGTTGTGAGTGGCACTGCATTTCTTTTATCTGCAAGCTCTGAATCCTTTCTGTAATATTAAAACTTGATGGGTAAATTTCTTTTGTTAAGCTGCTCAGTGCTTGGTGATCAGCGTCAACAAACTCAAAATGCACTCTGGAGCTTTAAAATAGCTATTATTATGGCCATTCAAAATTGATTTTTAGGTTTTTATCACTCAGATCGAACAAAAAATTCAGTCGAGAGGGGAATTTATATTTATATTTTATATTTAAGGGGAAATGCCAGGCCAACACGGTCCATATCCCACGGTAACATCGTGGGTGGGCTGCCATGTGGACCGGCCCCGCTGTCAGTGGTCAATGGCACACAGCGATGGGCACACAGAAAACCACGTTTCACTGAATACTAGAAACAAAACATTGAGACCTAAAACAAAAGTCATGAAAGCATAAAATACATATATGCAGAAAGAGGGACCAAGTTTTGTTAATTAAACCTTCATTCATAAATACCTGCATGTAAGACAGTTTACCCTTCCTATTGGTCACATGGCCGGTCTTAAACGGATGATAAAGACTTGCTGGCTGGTCTTAAACACTTTCCAGTGTTGCATGAAATTTGGACGCCGGTGAAATCTAGTCGCTTTGCCCTTTTATTGGTTGAAACCTCACAAGGCATGCTCAATACTACAAACGAGTCTGTATTTCATAATAGTCCTTAACCCAAAGTCCTGAATCCTCCAATTTCAATATGATTTTCCACAAACTCTAGGGAGTTGGGGTTAATTCACGCTGTACCGGCAACTTGCATTTTGGGGTTAATTCACGCTGTACCGGCAACTTGCATTCTGCGTAATATCGCGCAGTACGCGGCACGCATGCGCCAATGCCCATATTATGACTGATCACGTCATGTGGGACTGATCATGTGAGTGAGGATAACCGAGGAACATACATTGTACCATAAACATATCTAAAGGGGTGTTTAAAAAAATATGAAGTATAATTATTTGACAAAATCGTTGGAAACTTATATTTTTGGCTTGTTTTGGTGTGTTTGACCCAAAAGTTATTTTTGAATGGAAATAACTATGTGGTTGGCTGGTATTAAACGTACGTTTAAAACCGGCCATTTACTTATTCCCTTATTAAAGATTTTCATAGTTCCAATCTTTTCCAATGCTGTTTGCCTCAGAAATCGTTCACGTTAAAGTTTTTGAAATCTGTTTGCGCATGATTTGGACATGTACCATGCTGGCTCCTGCCCTTTCATTGTTGTTCTTGCTGTTCTAGCCATGTATAGCAGTGGGAACCAGAGTCCGCCTAATGCGTGCATACTAATGCACCATGCGATGTTGGAAAAATGGAGTTGCCCGAGGATTTGCAAGAAATTTTTCTGAAATAAAAATACACTTTATTGGAGAAAATGCACACTTTACAAAAAAAATCAGGACGGGCATGAAATTTGGGACGGGCGGAGACGAAAACCTAAAAATCTATTTTAAATGGCCTTTTACATAGATTCTCATTGGTGGTACTTTATTTGGTAAGAAAATAGTGGAATTTAGGTTCATAATTGCACATAAAAACATTTTTTTGGGGACAACAAATTACAGTGACTTGAACTGATCTTCATGCATCTTTCAACGTCTGCATGGACTCCACACTTATAGTCTCCTGACAATGAACAGAGCATACGTACTGTCCAAAACTTAAAGTTTGTCCCTGTTCTTTGCAGAACCCCACAAACTCAAAAAAGATGTTCTCACATAGTGCCACTGTAAATGTTTATCTTGAACTTCTGTAAACCAATAGTATTGCCATGACATAACATTTATTCTCATTACATATCGATTGGTCAATTTTCAGTCGGCCAAAGAAGCGAAAGCAAAGTGACATCAGTGTTCCACCTCTCCTGAATAAACAACGCAGGGCATCTCAGCCATCGACATCTGCCCCATCCTGCAGTCCATACAAAACAGAGACTGACAGAGCTTTTCTAGGTAAGTTCCAACCATTTGTTACTGTTATTGCGTGTCAATGTGAAAGCCTGCATCCCCATAAATGCTATGGGAAGGATGCTAATTACTACTATAGGAGAAACAAATATGTTTGTTGCCAGTTACAATTTGTATTTAGGAACAAAGTAGAGTTAGGAAAAAGAGGTTTATTGTAGATCACAGAACATCCTAATGAGTTGTAAACGCAAGGCATTGATAGTTTCCTTGTAATCGCATGGTTTTCATTGAAAACAAACACGGTTACTATATAGGCCTATTTCTTTACTTTCTTTGGTAACCATACCTTTTTCAGCATGCCTGCTATGTTTCTTGTAAATGTTTCTGCATGATCAATTCACCTCTTGCATTAATGACAGTAATATTTTCAGTTTGCGTCATTGTTTTGAACGATATAAGGGGTTTATACAGTTTACTTGGATAAAGTATTGTATCCACCACTAAACCTATAGACTAAGCCGTGTCCGCACTGGAATTTTTTTTTTTGAAGGTTTTACCGAGACGATGGTAAAATGAAAAATGGTCAAATGTGATCCGCACTTGGACTTTCGACACTGGAAAATTTTACTGAGACCGTGGTAGAAGTAACCGAGCTGTCGATATAATGACTCATGAGGGCGCTTTCCGTGACCTTTCTACATTGACGCGATTGACCCAAATCACGCGTGCCTTTTCATTTTTTCAGCTGATGTGCACACGCAGGCCTACGTCTTTGGCACCAATCAAACTTCCAACTTTATCAATAATAGTATCTGCCATGATTGCGACCAAAAGAGGAACAACGCACTGCAATTTTAAATTTTGCCACATCTGCACCGCACTGCGGTGTAACAATGCAAAGCGCATGCATGGTTTCCCTGCGAAGCATGACCTTGCACTTGGGCCGGATGTACGCTTTTAAGTTTTACCAAAAAAAGTCAAGTGCGGACAGGGCTTTATTCTCTCCAGAAAAGTAAGGGGAAGAAAGTACATGTATATCAGTTTATAATTGCTTGTAGAAACCAGCTCACAACAAAGAGAGAGAGAGAGGATGGGGAAAGTTGGTTGAAGCAAAAGCAGCCAAATATTCATTCAACAGGAAACTCATTAAGTTGCTTGGAGAATTCCAAACCATATCTTCTCTCCATGGAGGCTACCCCCATACCCTCTCTACATGTAGGACCTAGCTCTATTATGCTCTAGGACAAACTAATTAATCAAGTGTTTCCTTGGGAGTGTAACTGTAGAAACATTGACCTCTTGTGGAGCATAGAGGAAAGAAAACAGATGGGCCATTAACCAAGGCTGACCATGAGCTGTGGTCACTGTACATGTACATGTATATGTATGTGTGTACATGTACATGTAATTTGGCAAACAGAGTACTGTCATGAGAAACATATTTGGCTATAGGGCCATCGCGGATTTGTCCATATTTGTCCAAGTACAAATCTGTGATGGCCCTAAAGCCAAATATCGTTCCCATGACATACTCTTATTACTTTGTGCCAAATTCCATGCTTTTAATAATTGTGCAAGCTGCCTCACTATAAATTGGCAGAGTCTGAGTTTAATCCGCTGCCAATGTTTCACAAAGATTTAGTTACTTTAAATGTTTAACTGCTCTCATTTAATATTCTCTACCATGCAAAGTCTCATATCACATTCATGATTTAAAGGTAACATATTCTTTTGTCTTTCACTTACAGGCTATGTCAAGATTTCGTTGCAGAATCTTGAGGTTGGCAAACAAATAAGACCAGTACGTGACGACTTTGTTGCCAGCCTACAGCAACGCATGCAGAGGTTTTCTATGTACGCCTACCAACCATTAATGGTCATCACCAAGACACTCAAGGACAAGAAGCACTTCAATGAAGCTAATGTAAGTCTACTCTATGAAGTTGTTATTGGTTTAACAGCTAGAATATTTTCCTGATTAAATAAATACAAATAAATTGAAGTGGTATACAACTTTATATTGTATCAACAATCTCAAATCGCTGTAATTAGCCCATTCGTCAGGTCAACAGATCACACAGCCACTGATATCAGTGCAGGTCATCAACCCTCATACCTCTTAGACAACACTATGGGAATTTTGTGTGGTAATTTTTGTTTGTCTCAGATTTTGCTCGTTCCACATGCAATTATAATTGATGTGATTGGACTTAATGAGCTTCAAATTCACAAAGTTACTTGCCGGCACAGTTACCCTAACAAAAATAAATGGGAAATCACGTGAAAAATTAAAACATCTTGATATTTAGCCCAAAAAAATAAACGGGGGGGAAATGTGTTTGTGCAGTCAAGCATAAGATAAACTGCACAGACGGCAGCCAATGGCGTCATCCGGCCTGGTGACACTTTTTTGTTTGCGTCCACAGACGTCATTTGTACGCAAAGGGTTAAGCAACCTAGCTGATTTTAAGCACACTTTTAAAATCCGGCCAAGTACATGTATGTTTATAATCGGTAAAGCACATATTCCCATTCCTGAATACTTTCATTTGAAAAGTTAAGAAAAAAGCTATTAATAATGCACAAATTTAATTATTTTTTCAATAATTTTACTGCATGGGATGTTTGTGAAACACACCTCTGGTCATGTCTATGGTGTACGTGCACTGTATATATCTCCGAGGACAAGAGAAGAAAGGAAACGCAAAGAAACCTTTCAGTCCTCGAACGTTGAGTCTTTTGTTGAAATCGGTCCTCGAATGTAAGGATACGTGCTTAGTCTTTGGGGGTTGGTTATATTAAAGGAACAATAGGAAACACAAAGCATTGTCCTCGGACGTATTGGGGAAGTACGACTGTGTGTGTGCATTGTGTAACAATTTTACGGCACGCACAGTAAGTACCGCACTTTGGTGCAGCGGTGTTTACCTGAAATCTAAAACCACCTATGTGACAGACTCTCCACCAATATGAAGAGGTAAACTGTTTCAGGTATTCATGAATAAGGAGAAATTCAAATCAAGACGAAATAAGTCCAATAATTTTAAACAAATTGTGCACTCAAAATTCATATCAGAATAATATCCTTTGTGACAAAGCAACTTAAACAACATGACGACAAATGCACAAACCAAGTTTTAAGTTTAAGTTTTAACAGAATTAGCATTTGCAAAACGCAAAAAAAAGCATACGTAAAAAAGAAAGAAATTCCAAACTGCACCTGAATATTTTTGGATTAAAGAAAGACTTGAATACCTGTGTTGATGAATATTTAATTGCCGTAAATGCCGTCTTTTTATATTTAGGTACAGGTTTGCTTGCAAGCCTGAAAGCGGGAAGAAACTGTATTGCAGTGGAGGAGGATGGAGAGAAGCTTTTCCATCTTCAGGCCAGGTACAATCTGATGGCAGGAGACATGACAAGCCAAGAATCTTCCAGCAGTGAAGAGACCCAGATTGAAGAAGACAGTAACAGTGAGAGGGTTTTAGATGACATGGAGGAGGAAGTTGTGTCATTCAGTGAGATTTCTCCAGTGCTACATCTGAAGGTTCCATGAAATGAGTTTTTGTACTGTACAAAATAGCTTTAAGTTATTTTTCCAAGTGTCTTTGAACTAGGCCGTTTGTATGAAATTCGGTATTGCATTTTTGGCCTTCACTGACATTTTTATAAACACTGGATACTCAGGGTTTTCCCAACTGTTCATGGGAAAACAAAATCATAACCTACTCTGGAGGGACTTAAACCCACGACCTGTTCAATAGTCTTTCTTGAGATCTGTTCACGAGAAAATTCAATACTCGGTTATTCATGTGATAAAAAGTTGCAACTACCCGACTAATATTACAATTAATTATTTACTTACTGGAGCATTACAGTGATACAGCTTGGCTAATCCATACTTAGAAAACATTTTGGAAAATGCCATGACCATAAATTTCTTGTCCGTGGAGTTTTGATTAAGTTTTTGCAGAGCAATCGTCTTTGATGAAATGTTCATTCAATTTGATTCACAAACGTGGAAAATACTTAGGCCACCATCTGAAGAAGCATGACAAATCATGTCGTCATGATGACATCAGGTGTCATGTGACATGCCCATACAGATGCATATTTTGCAGGTAGATATCTTCTGAAGCGCTCCAATTGAAACTTTACATGTACCTATACCCATGTGTTATACATACATGTGAAAATTGAGGTGATGTCGTCTCCCTGGGCCTTTGGTACAATGTCAAAGTCCAGCAACAAGTTGCTAATGTTTGGTAACAAACCTGCCAAAATTTAACAAAACCTGCTGTTGGAGTTTGATGGGTTTGAGGTAGTTAGGGTTAAGTTAAGCACTTATTACAAGGAAAATAAGTATTATTATGGATTCAGATATTCATAATGGCTTTAAATTGACAACAAATTAGGGGCAGGGTTTTAAGGCACCAAATGCATTTCGACACCATTTTGTTCAAATTGTGTACAATGTAGTTATGACCTGTATAACTACAGTGTCAAGAAATCGTGCAATTTACTTATACATGTATAACTTCATGCCAATATTTCTGAGATCCGATTAGGTTAAAACTTCAATACCATACAAGGAGGAGCAATATCGCAATACATCAGACTTGTATTCGAGTCGACCAAACATAGTCTGAGTCCGAGTCCCGAGTCATGCAGGTTGAGTCATGAGTCACAAAGGTCAAGTCCGAGTTGCAAGTCACCTTTAATATATAAGTAAATATTAAGGTACATGTACTGCTAAAACCTCACATTGTAAATGTTTCATCATTTACACTTTTTCTCTAATTTAATGAACCGGAAATACACGATTTAAAGACTGGTACGGGGCGCCAATTGGCGTACCCTAGTAGGATCCTGTATATAATTTCATTTAACAGGCTGTGTGAAGACTGGTACGGGGCGCCAATTGGCGTACCCTAGTAGGATACTGTATATAATTTCATTTAACAGGCTGTGTGAAGACTGGTACGGGGCGCCAATTGGCGTACCCTAGTAGGATCCTGTATATAATTTCATTTAACAGGCTGTCAAGACTGGTACAGGGCGCCAATTGGCGTACCCTAGTAGGATCCTGTATATAGCATAATGTAACATGCCGTGTCAAGACTGGTACGGGGCGCCAATTGGCGTACCCTAGTAGGATACTGTATATAATTTCATTTAACAGGCTGTGTCAAGACTAGTATGGGGCGCCAATTGGCGTACCCTAGTAGGATCCTGTATATAACATAATGTAACATGTTGTCAAGACTGGTACGGGGCGCCAATTGGCGTACCCTAGTAGGATCCTGTATATAACATAATGCAACAGGCTGTGTTAAGACTGGTACGGGGCGCCAATTGGCGTACCCTAGTAGGATCCTGTATATAACATAATGTAACATGCTGTGTCAAGACTGGTACGGGGCGCCAATTGGCGTACCCTAGTAGGATCCTGTATATAACATAATGCAACAGGCTGCATGTGTCAAGACTGGTACGGGGCGCCAATTGGCGTACCCTAGTAGGATACTGTATATAACATAATGCAACAGGCTGCATGTGTGAAGACTGGTACGGGGCGCCAATTGGCGTACCCTAGTAGGATCCTGTATATAACATAATGCAACAGGCTGTGTCAAGACTGGTACGGGGCGCCAATTGGCGTACCCTTGTAGGATCCTGTATATAACATAATGCAACAGGCTGTGTCAAGACTGGTACGGGGTGCCAATTGGCGTACCCTAGTAGGATCCTGTATATAACATAATGTAACATGCTGTGTGAAGACTGGTACGGGGCGCCAATTGGCGTACCCTAGTAGGATACTGTATATAACATAATGTAACATGCCGTGTCAAGACTGGTACGGGGTGCCAATTGGCGTACCCTAGTAGGATCCTGTATATAACATAATGTAACATGCTGTGTCGAGACTGGTACGGGGCGCCAATTGGCGTACCTTAATAGGATACTAGTGTATAACATTGGTCAAGGTTAACCAGTTTATCAATTCAAATATTGTTTTTTGTTTCTTTGCCCATATGAATTATAATTAAAAAAATTAACGTGTCTTGATTCAAAGAAATTGTCTGTCTGTTGCCTTTTCTCATTGCTGTTGGTGAAAAAATTGTTTTTGTGGTTTAGCTTTTGTTGTTTTATAAATATTGTTTTTTTGTGTGATATAGTTAACAATGAATGGTTTTACTTCTGAAAGTACCTTTTAACCCTTTATATTAAAAGATACAAAAGTAATTTGCGAAAAAATGATTTTTTTTGCTGAAATTTTTACATCTCTTCACTTCCAATAGAGAACATGGAAAAGTTTCAAATTAACATAAATAAATCCAAGTGTTGGAATATTTCTTCCATTTTATACAAAAAAAATCCAAAATGTTGATTTCCAATTTTACCAAAATATTTCCAAACTCGTTTTTATAAAGTGTTGGTAGTTTATAGAAGGTCACCCCCCCCCCAAAAAAAAAAAAATGGGTGATGCTCAGTATTTTCTTGATGACGACCACAACAAGCTGGTCGAAACGTCGAGGATACAAGTTACTTTTAGGCTCAAAGGCTACATTATAATACATATTATACACTATAGTCCATCTTATGAATTATGATACATATTTGTTTTTAGTGCATGCACAGTCTAGGCTTAATACTAAAACCTATATATTTTGTTATTGAAATATGAAACTCCAGTCGTTACAGAGCTCTCATACAGTGGAACTGTTTCAATGAAACTTTACAATGGCCAATTGTGTGTTTTGCAAATATACGACGAAGTATTACGACAAAGTATTACTGCTGTAAACTCGGTCATAACACCAGTGGTCTGCTATTGAATTATAATAGACTTATGAACATAATTTGCATTTACTGTTTGTCTACTTGGATCCAAACAAAATAACTCACCGGAATTTAACCGAAGCGTACTCCGAAGCAAAACGAAACATCGTGCAACTTAGCAGATTCCTTCACTCCAAAATCGCAAGTAGAATTCAAGAATATCTCTCGAAAAGAGTCGCTTTTTGTTGCATTAGAATAACGCACCGAAGCAAGAATACGTGTTCACACCGCAAGCTGTAAACTCGAACTCAACCGCGGTGTGTTTTGTAAACTTCCCGTCGTCGTGGACATAACGCGCAGTTCGAAATTCGCGCGCGAAGTTAGTGTGACGTCACAAGGCCAGCTTTTCGATGTAGAAAACAAAGTTCGAGAGGCGCGTTTTCGGCTTGCGTCATTGGTTGAGCGTTTGCGCAACAAATAAACGCTCCATGGACGCGTTCAAGCAAGCGAAAGCCAAAATTAAATTTGGCGACCGTTACTAGAAACGTTTGTGACGTCAATTTGGTAACCTCAAACGTTCATTTGGACATCGACATGACAGCTTTGACTTGTTTTGGGTAGACAACTCGTGCTCAGTAATGCGTGACCTGGTCTGGGTGAATGACCTATTATTTTAAACAGAAGAATGCGCGTTTGGTGATATCAGTTGGATTGTGTGATATATTTTGGTTCAATAAAGCGTTCATGTTGACTTTAAATCCACAAGATTTTACTAGAATACATACATCGGGGCACATCGTAAAGCAGTTACAACGTCGGTGCGTCCTATTTTATGAAAGTGTTTTGTTTTCGACTGGGTTTAGCTGGGAAAAGTACAATAATGTTTCGTACATTGATGACCAAAATAATATTTGACCCAAACTTACGATCAATCCGTCATCCACATTGCTTTCACTATGAACATCTAACAAAAGAAAACCCACGCAGTCCTTTGTTACAAACAAAGGACTGCGTGGGTTTTCTTTTGTTAGATGTTCAAATATAGTGTTTATGGTAAAGAGTGTCACTAGACACGTAAGTGTCCGGTTTGGTACCCAGACGTTCACATAAAATTGGCTTACCGTGAAAATCAAATGGAGTTTTGGCTATAGTAGTAAAGCAAAACTGTTCATGCTCAGCAAATTTTTGTGCTTAATAACAGCACCATGATATTTGTCCAAGGTCAAACTCGTACCTAAGCCGGGATTAATATACCATACCAGTGTTGTAGGTCTTTAGACCGGTGTCGGTACCCTGTGGTCTCGGTACCCTGTGGTCTCGGTCTTGGTCTTGGTCTGGGTCTCGGTACCCTGTGGTCTCGATACCCTGTGGTCTCGATATTTAAGAAACCAGAAAAAATGCACGCCCCTGTCGGATTGCTAACAAGTAAACCAAATATGGTGGTAGCTCTCCTATAGCGTCACTGAAAATCAAATAAATTTTAAAAGCCACCATACATTAAAATACATTTAAATTGCACTACTGCACTGAATACGATTAGAAGGGAAAAAACCACCACGAACCCAGAAATGAGCTTCGTCAGCTTCAGGAAGTTGGACCATATACAGGGTGGTCCCCCCCCCCCCAAAAAAAAGAGTAACCGACAAACAAAGGGGAAATATATGAACTTGTGTACCTTGTGGTCATTAGTTTGGTTTTATCATAAACTAGCGGCAATAATATTTCCGTTCATATACATTTTGTACCTTGGATGCATTTATCTGATTGTGCATCACTGACTTCCATTAATTTTGGGACATGTAAAAGGGCCTGTAGTGCAAGTGGTACCATTTTGCCACGTCCTGAACAACCAGCGCTGGAGAAATTTTCTTAGTCCAAATTTCAAACTAACTAAAATGGACAAAAATTAGCCAAAACTCAGTATAGGCCCCATGTCGTCAAAGTAAGCTTAGCCGCTCTTTTTATTTTTGCATTTTTGCATTTTATTTTTACTCGCGAGACCTCAGCCCCATGGGCATGGAAAGAACGATAGTGGTATACGAACATGACGAAATGTCATTTGTGTATGCGACATTTTATGCTAATGCTACATCTGCAATGGGATATTTCCCCCATACCCTTATGATGTCACATCAAAATTAATGTCATTGGTCACGCACGGCTATATACCGGTCTAATCTTGTTGTTGAGAACCCTTATGAACAAACTCGGCATTTTTAGTTTCGCATTGGTGTGCAGTTTTTCTTTCCTTTGTTGAAATGCAATTATACTAAACATCTGGTGAAGGGCGCCGTGTCTGGCTGTTATGTTGTGTACAAATTGCAATTTATCGATTGCTAATTTTTTTCTTGACTAGGCCTATATAATTCGTAGCATTTTGTCCATACTGACCAACAAGCACTGAGCGCGTTTCGAGTAACGCGGGTTTTAAGCTGGGCAGTTTTGAGAAACCATTGATCGACTTCTTGATGGCGTAGCATTTGTTAAACATTACCAACATCGTCTCGAGGGATACCCATTTTAGCTGTATGTTTATCTTGGGGTGTTCAGCGGTATCCGTCGGTATGGAAAAAAACAATTCACTTAAATTAAATTACTGCGCGTGTAGTTATTCGTCACTGCGTGCCTTGTTCGTCACTATGGAAAAGAACTACACACCGTATCATACTGCGTTTCTTTTTTCTCATAGTGACGAACCGGGCACTCAACCTGCAAACCTTTACGGGAAACAGTAATTCTTTCATGCTTGCGTACTCTGTTAATTTTTATGTTTTCCCCCAGGGCATCCTGAGATTGGAAACATTTACTAAAAGATAAATAATATAAACAAAAAATGCACACTCCATATATGGGAATCGTTTTTTTTTCCTGTTGCGTGTGAGTGACACAATTTGAATATTGGTTGCCTCGAGAACTACAGCAAATCAAATTGGAACATGGGAAGAAATGAAATGGGCAGTTTTTATTTCAAATAGTGTCCGAACTACGTGCGCATGCTCAGAATTAGCAAAAAGGACCGGTATGTCTGCTGCCACCAGCGCTTCAAAAATCTGGCATTAAGAAATAAGTGTGACCAAAAATCTCTGTTGATGACGTCCCCCCCCCCACCCCTCCCCTTGTTGAAATAATGTCATAAATGCCTTCCTTGTTCTGAACCAATTAGCCCAGGCCTCGCACTTCAGGATATGACAAATAAATTATGACTAACGGGCGCTCGCTATAGCGACCAGGCGAATTATTACTTAGACTTAGTATTTCCTTGTTGAGCATGCGCATTAGGCAAGGCGGACGTCATCCATTTGGTTTTAATAACATACTTCAGACAAACAAGATCAACAGTAGAGTCGTTCCTAGTCTCTCCATTGTGGATTAGTAGCGGTAGTTATTTTATCGTACACCAGGATCAATTCCTCCTGGGCATATGCAAATGAGATATTTTGTATTGGGTGTGTTGATATACCCATAATGCATTGCATCGTTTTCAACTGAAACTAAAATTGGTCAAACCATCCACAAGGCAAACTGACTAGGTAAATTTGAATTCATTTTCAAAGTGAACAAAGAAAACTGGCAGGAGCGGGATTTGAACCTGCGACCTCCGGAAACCGTACCGACGCTCTACCAATTATAAGATAGCTCAGTTGGTAGAGCGCCGGTACGGTAACCCGGAGGTCGCAGGTTCGAATCTCGCTCCTGCCAGTTTCTTTGTTCACTTTGAAAATGTGTTCAAAATTTACCTAGTCAGTTTCCCTTGTGGATTGTTTGACGAATTATATGTTAAAAAGTCGTATCCTCATTGAGTTATCCCCACAATGTCGCTTCCCAGGTTGCATCGTAAAATTGGGTGTGATTCCTGGCTATACGGCATTCTGGGTTTATGACTTCTGACTAGCGCCCACCCGAACAAAGATACTGACAATTTGGGAGACCGCCAACACGGGGCAAGATAGCTCAGTTGGTAGAGCGCCGGTACGGTTTCCGGAGGTCGCAGTTTCGAATCCCGCTCCTGCCAGTTTTCTTTGTTCACTTTGAAAATGGGAACTAAAATTTGTCAGAACACACGGGCATTCAAAAAAATTGGTTTCTCCTTGATTCAAACCTGTTAACGAAAACGAAAATAACATGCAACTCTTGAAAAAAAATGGCAAAAAAAAATCGGCGCTTGCGCATCAGACGAGGGGTAATCGGCTACCGTTCCCAATGATGTTAGAGCGAGAACCAGTCTAGGCCATCGGGACGTTAGTGGCAGAATCATGAACACGCGTAGATATAGATCCCCGTTGTCGCACTATTTGTGCGATACGGCCCTTTCACCCACATTAAGACTTTTGTCTGTTCTGAACATTGCCGGTCAAAAGTCATGGATCAGGACCAGGACACGGAAATTGTGTCTCTCCTTAACACACGGAGGACGAAAGTCAGCCAGGTTCAAGCTAACCAACCAGTTGCCAGGTCGAGTCAAGCGTCGTATCGTCGCTCTTTGAGCTCCGTCATGGTGGTGTTTCTGTTGTTTGGAATAGGAGTAAATCTCGGAATTTCCCTACGTTTCCCGTGGAATACCGTAGTACGAAGGGTAACGTATTAAGGTTCAGTTTAGTACAAATGATGTAGTTTGTTTTACTGAATAGTTTATAACTTCAGGACCCTTTGTGTCAATACGTTTTACTGTTGAAAGAGTGCAAAGCATAAATAAGTGGAACTACTCGAATGTTGGGAAATCTTTTGGGAAGGCGGTGACCGTTTCCGCGCTGAATAATGTCAACTCGTCATGCACGTGTATGCGGGCCAGTCGTCTGCTTCGGTAATGTTGGGTGTGCTGATGTATTAGGTGATAGTCAGAAATACCTGACGTACTTGGGCACTTTCCTGTCATTACTGTACCTCATGTTCATGAGGAAAACGGATTGGCAAATCACTGCCATGGCAAATCACTGCCATGACAATGAAGTTTGTTCGATATTCGATAATAAACCTTTTCGACATTCTCAATGCATTGTGGGTTTGGAGGCCAGACAAACCATTTAATTTATACACAAACCTATGGCACTGTGAACCAGTCCAAATATTAATTGATTTTATGCTAAATATCTGTCATGAGTTGAGCGATACCCTTTTCACATATCTTTGCATGGAACATAAGAAAAATAATAACCAGAAAAATCAATTTTACTGATGAATGCAACTCTCTGGAATTAGAACAGCTAATCATGTCACATTATTAGCTAATCAGAAGAGGATTTTTGCAAGCATGACAACGAACATGTGACCGATGCGACCAATCACGTCCGTTCTAATGTGCTTGCTCTTATAATGCCAGGCCCTTTTCCAAACCCTGGCTTGGGCTCGGGCTTCGGCTTCGCGTAATTTTATGTCCCCAGATTTGGCAAGATCTGGGACGTTGTTTTTGCTACATGTACATCAAAGTCTTTTGTTTTAACCAAGAGCCAGATCCTGTTTATTTATTTACACATTCAAGGCTTCAGATCGGCAGTGGGACTGGGGAATAGCTGGAGACGAAGCCCAAGCCAAGGTTTGGAAAAGGGCCTCAGTTACGCTGATGCAGTTCCCATCATGCTTTGAGAATGTCGAAAAGGTTTATTGATATTCACATGGGTTTGTCAAGCGCAAATGAGTGTTTCAACAGACATATTCGATATTGGACATTCACATAGGTTTGTACAGCGAATATGAGTGTTTCAATTCAACCAATGTGAATGTCTGAAAACCACTGTACACAATTTTCGCTGTATACAACCTATACGTGAATGTTCAATTTCGAATGTCTGTTGAAACACCCATATTCGCTGTACAAAAAACAAACCTATGTGAATGCCCAACATCGAATGTCTGTTGAAACTCGGATTTGCTGTACAAACCTCCAGTGACATTGTGATGATGTCCAATGAGCTCCGTGCGCACAACAAAAGAGGGCGCTCTTTCACCTATAGCAATGAGCAAGTTCGGGCGCGAAAAATGAGCAAGTTCGAGCGGCGACACAGAGCAAGTTCGATCAAGGATTATAGTTAACCATAGTTCGACTAACTCTGATGGAACGCACGCTCGTCGACGATGGTTGGACTAGTCTAGTCGACGATTCGCGACCAGCCTACCGAGGTTGGTAGCATCGCTGGTTACCAATAGCCGTTTTAAAACCCCTTGCGTACGGATGACGGAATTTGGCGCAAAAAAAAACAGTGCCACCAGGCCGGATGACGCAATTGGCCGCTGTTTGTGCAGTTTAAATCCATTGTTGGATTAAACAGTGCCACCAGGCCGGAAGAGGCCATTGGCCGCTGTTTGTGCAGTTTCAATCCATTGTTGGATTATTGTGTATAGGTTACGCTTGACTACACAAACACATTGTAGCAGTTCGCTTGGCTGCCAGAGCTGCTGCGGCACCCCGACGTCTCCCGTAAAATACCGTACTCAAGAGGTTAATAGCACAGTACAGAGAGGACCAGTTATCAGAAAAATGGCGGAAAAAACGTAAATATTCAGCAGCAGTGAACGATCATTTTTTGTTACTTTGTCTTTCTTTGAACATGTTGAAATAATGCACACGTTACCACTTGTGACATTGTTGATATACTGAGCAAATATCGTCCGTCTCGTTTTCATCTATGAACTCGTCCAAAAACGTAAACAAACTAGCCACCGCCATTTTCTCATGGTCGGCCTGACATGACAATAGTTCGACTAGAGTCGTTGGCACTTCAACTTCAGTGCGCATGCGCTACGTACGTCATGAACCAACCACTAGTTAACCATTGGTCCCTGATCGAACTTGCTCATATTTGTCAACCGCTAGTCGATTTTCTATGGTAACCTGTACACGAAATACATATTGGGTACCAGGAAAAATCGACTAGTGTTCGACAAATGGTCGCCACTCGAACTTGCTCCATGGTTGACCATAGTTCGACTAACGTCACTCGAACGCAGGATGGTTGGACTACTCTAGTCGACTATTTGGAACCAGACTCCAAGGCACGGTTGCATCGCTGCTTATCAATAGCTCTTTGTATAAGAAAACACGGAGAGAAAGAACCAGTGACGTGATACGGTCGCCATCTTTTCAACAATAGTTCGACTAGACTAGAGCCGTTCGAGCTGACTGCATTTGCGCATGCGCGTTGGTAAGGAGAGATTGACTAATGGTCGAATTATAGTTGGCGCCCGAATTTGCTCATAGATGTCCTGTGGGCGGTTTTCACACACGCCGTTCCTCGTTCATGTGATATACGTATACCAGGGGGATTGGATGGTCTGTTCGCGGACTCTCTAAATACGGTTTTGATTCTGAATAATAGAGGTGGGAATCAGTCGGGCAAGATCGCGTCGATAGTGACTCCCCGACTTTCCCTTTCTTTCCGTTTAGTGGGTTAGGCTTACTTGTGTCCGGAGCCAATAGGCCTATTCATTATGTGAGTTAAAACACTGATATTCGCTGTAATTAAACCATCTCCATGATTAAACCTATGTTAATATCCAATATCGAATATGAGCTGCGACACTCTTGGGGCGTTTCTCAAACCGTGGCTTGCGCTTCTGCTTTTTCTCCAGCCCCATTGGCGATCTGAAGTCTTGAATACGTAAATAGATATACAGGCTCTGGATTAAAATATAAGATTTTGATGTCGCAAAAAGCAGTGTCCAAGATCTTGCCAAATCTGGGGACATAAAATTACGCGAAACCCAAGCCAGAGTTTGAGAAATGTCCCATAATTCGCTGTACAAATCTATGTGAATATCAAATATCGAATACATGTATCGAACTAACTTTACACTCATGGTCTATACCATAATAGGCCTACAACATTATGTTCGATTTACTCGATGTGCATATCCACGATTCTGGGACAATATTATGTGCTAGTGTAGAGGTACATAGCCTGGATGTATACAACTTGTAACCGTGCATGAACTAATAACAGCTTCCTAAAACAATGGCTTCGATTAAGAGGTGCATCATCAGGGGTCAATTTCATGGAGTTGCCCCGCACAAAATAGATTGCTGAGCACCAGACGATTTGGCTGAGTAAAAACGGATTACCGGCCAAAACTCCGTGTGATTTTCATGCTAAGCAAACTTCAACTGAATACAAGTAGTAGTACAAAATACATAAGCAGATGGTTCAACCCGGTGTCGTATGAATATCCGACTCCTCTAACCTATTATTGGTTAAACCCTCTCACGTGACCGGCCACTTTCCCAATAATCGATTCATCGATCACTTTCCTACAGTATTTCATGGTGACAAATTTTCACGCTACACCGGTAGTCCTTTTTTACTGAGGAAAACGTTTCATATACTAAGCAATTTATTGTTGTGCTTCAGCGGCTCCAAATTAACCCCAGGTGTCATCGGTAGCAACTCAGTTCCATTCCTATTACAAGATATGTCATTTCCACGTAGGGCCTCTTTGGAACTTCTACAGCCTAGTATTAAAGTGAAATTATCGGAAGGACAGAACGATGTGGAGACAACGAGGCTCGTTATAAACCGAAACGGACAATGCAATGCAAACTTATTTTAAATTGTGCGCCGTGTAAACAGTCCGCTTCAATTTCTGCACAGGTATGGAAAAAACAACCTGCACCGTTACAGACGGTAAACCGGGTGCAGAAAAACACCAGGGATTACCCACCCTCTGCGGTAATCCCCCCGCCCTCGCTGACTAACCCAACTGTTGCAGCCAACTCATTCTTCTACATCAAAGATCTGAAAACTTCTTACAAAGTGTGCGACGTGCTGGAATTGTACATAGAGGCTAGGGATGGGCAGAATGTGACGAAAGCGACGGGCGGCGATGTTCTGTGGCCTTTTCTCCGATCCACGGCGCTGAAGGCGAGCGGCCCGGCTGACCAACTGACTGACCACGGGAATGGGAGCTACACCGCCCGCCTGACGCTCACCTGGGCCGGGCTGGTAGAGCCCGTCGTCCCCTTCATTCACAGCGGGGAGTACGCCGCTGCCCTTCGGGGAATCATCCAGCGAGTTCCCATCAGATTCGCTTTCGTCGCCAAGTTCATTGCCAATGGTATCACCGAGTACACGCCCTGCCACGTGACAAAAATCATCCCGTACATCGCATCCAACCCTGACATGCCTTATTCCTTTTCGTCCGTGTCAGAGATCTGCGACTTCTCCGATGCCATCGCCGGGACGAATTGGTACTGCCTGAAGCCGAAAACGCTGCCCTGCTCGTCTGTTTCTGAGCACAAAGGCGATCTTCGGGCAGCCAAAGAGTTCATGGGAAAAGTCAAAACGCCGGGAGAGGCCATTGCCTTGAGAGCGTATGTATTTTCCCTAAGCATTGGAAGTATCAACACCTGCTAAAGCGCAGCTTCGGGCAACTTTTAATATAAAAAAACCTTCCTGGCATCAGTATTGTAGTCGAGTCCTGGTTCTAGTCCGAGGCAATATCAGCAAAATTTTAGTCCGAAACTGGACAAACAGTGCAAGGTCCGGACTTGACTTGAACCATGGATCTTGATCTTGGACTCCAGAATACTTTTGAATGTCTTATTGGTCTTAGAAGCACGCCCGAAATCGGACGAGTCTGGACTCGACCGAGTCCATGAATAATTCCAAGCGCAACTTAGACCATTAATTATTATACAACATACTTTGGAATCTAGAATCAAGTCTACGCTTCAGGACTCTCGTCAAGACCAGATTTGAACTCGGTTTGTGAGCTTTTAGCTCCTGGTGGAGTTCAGTCTACTTGTTCACTGTTTTAGCATGGGGGGGGGGGGGGGGGCGAATTGGACTCGACTACAACACTGTCTGGCATCACTGCAGTCACGGATGACTGATCACCATTGATTTTATTAACTAGTAAAAACAAAATCGTCTCTTTCCAATTTGGCATGATGCCCAACCTGTATGCTTTGGGCGCATTTTGGCGGGAATACATAATTTTAAATCTTATACCGTGCAATTATTTCAAAACACTGTTGATGGGTTATTACCAGACAAAAATAGCGCCCTCTTGCTTGACTACGCTGCAAAGATTTGAAAAGAAAATAACCACCCTCTGTTTACTTCAAATGAAAGCGAGCATTAGGATGTGGGTATTGTGCAAACAAACGGAGCCGATGGGTATTTGAGTATCACGTGGTTCCTTTTAAAAACTTGCCACTCCTTTCCTTTGGCAGGGTTCTGGAAGAAGGCGTCTTTCTTTCAAATACTGGCTCCGTAAAGACTGTGGAAGTGATACCACGAGGTGAGACGGTTATTGTTTTTGTTAAATGTCTTGCTGACCTTTTTTCACCCACATGACCAGAAAAGCGTTAAATGTAAACAATGCTGTATACTACTTGGACCGCCATGGAGCGACCACACGCGAAAAATGGACCGTCTCGGTCTCCTGGGCTCTTTCCCTATCAATACTCGTTTTAGTAGACTAGATTTGCAGGTATAGGTATTTGTCGAAATTGAATGCACTGAGGATATCAGATCCATATTTAACACCAAAGCATTATTTTCGGAGGTGTTCTGGGCATCGACATGAACAGTGATGGACCCCTTGGGCGGGAGGGGATGGAGGGCTTGGGGCCGGCCAAGGGGAGGCCCTTTTTTGCAGTGTAAAGTGTCACTGTATGCTTCGATAGCTACCCATTGGGTAATACAAAAATAGTTTCTATACAAACGCCAGAAAATTTGGTGAGCCCCATACACTCGCAGACAAACTTTGGGTACGCCACGGCTAACGTAGCAATGCCTATTTAAGCATGAGTCGATCTGAGAGACGGTGTTTCCATTTTCATTTTAGATGCAGGGAAGATGACCGACTCCTGCGTGAGTTTGCCAGAGTGCACGCAGGGACTACCTCCCAAACCACCCACACTGGCAGCCGGTTATTACTACCAAGACTCGTGGAAGTCCAAGGTGTGCCGAGAGAGGACCTTCCATCTCCCGGACACCCTCAAGTGTCTCCGGGGCAAGAACCTTTACTTTTACGGCGACTCGACCCTGAGGCAGTGGTTTCAGTTCCTGGTCAAAAATCTCAGCCCAACCATGAAACAGACCAGAATAGCAAGCGGCTCGGCCGCAGCTATTGGTCCACTGCACGCCGTCGATGTCATTAACAACATCACCCTGACCTTCCGTCACCACGAATTCCCCATTCGCAACAGATGGGTCAATTACCGTGACGTCAAATTCACGGTGAACGAGATCGACGCTCTACCCGGCGGCCCAGACACGGTGGTCTTGTTCACGTTCTGGGCACACTTCACCATCACCAACTTGGCCTACTACAGGTCGAGGATGGAACGCATCAAAGCGGCTGTCGAGAGGCTGCACCGGCGTGGAACGGGCCCCAGCCCCGTGTTCTTGAAATCGGCGAACACTGGGTTGAAAAAGCCCACGGATACCTTCCTGGCTAGCTTCAACACTTACGAGTTTGACCAGGTCTTGAGGGAGGTCTTCATAGGGTTACCAAATGTGACCATCATCGACGCATGGGACATGACATTGAGCCATAGAACAGGGTATGGACTCCACCCAAATGAACTAGTCATACGCGAAGAAACCAAGATGGTTCTCAACTTTCTGTGCTAATGACATATCTCTTGCCACAGTTTCTGGTTATCTCGCAGAAATGCCATCAAATGCTATTTTTGGAAGGGCCAAAAACCACATCTGTTTTTAGGAAATCAGGGTTTGTATCCCTCCTGGACCGACATGTGGATTGGGTTTTCAGTCCCTCTGTGATTCTGTTTCCCATAAAGAATTTTATTTTCCCCACCTCTGTAGCTGAACATTCGTCTTCGTCTTCACCTGTTTCTTGGGAGCTGCAGTGCGTTCGAGCGACCATCGCTGGAAATTGATACAAAAGTCCAACTTTTCTTGAAAATGACAACACGCCGTCAGGTGCCATGCTTTCTCAGGATGCTTAAGGCTATATTATTTACTTACTGTCAAAGCGATTTCATGATAATTCATAAGTTTATACTTTGATGTTTGCAAAGGTTTGATTATATAGCATCGGCAGAGCTGACAAGTTAGTTGGAGGCACTTGTGGGATTCAACATGTGAAATGACAAACCTGTGAAAGTTTGAGCTCAATTCGTCAACCGAGTCGCGAGAGAGAAAAAAACTGTTCTGTTTTAACGGTCCTTTTGTGCGCGTTCATGTGCGTCTTTATATTTGGATTTTTAAAAATAAAAATAGGACACGGTATTTTTGGAGGTCTTCGTGTACAATTTTCTCGAAGATGGCAATATTTCAGTCGGAAATATTTCTCAGGGGTGGCTGTATTGTTGCTATCTTTATAAACAATCGACTTTCAGATGGAAACTAATATTTTTTATTACCAAACGTAACATTTCCAGGTGTATTTATTGTTGTAGTTTATAGGCCTGTAAGTATTTAGATTTTTATCTGATTTCTTTATGGAATTGCTTCATTTTTTGAGAATGTTGTTTGAAATGAGTAATCTTTATGTAGTCCTCGTGCGCATGTGTCAGTTGTTTTGCGTGTTGTGTGTGCTGATCGTTGGAAGCACGTCCTTTTAATAACGACATTGCTCCCCCAGCACTTTCGTTGACTCGTGGTTAAATTCGCCGTACTATAATATACCCGATACTTTGAAATGAAAGACATGAAATTGGGTAGATATTGTCAGAGGGTCATCTCGGAAACAACAAGAGTTTTACTAAAGGTTTACGTATATAGAAGTTTTTTTTTTACAGGCAAACTTTCGTCCAAATCCGAGACGGCCTCGTGACAGCTTTTCTGAAATTTAGGCGATTTGTGGCTAGGAATGACCAGTGTTGTAGCCGTCGAGACTGGTCTTGGTCTCGAGACCAGTTTGAACGTGTTCTTGGTCTCGAACACGCATGGTCTCGGAAAAACCGCTGGTCTTGGTCTTGGTCTCGCACCTGCTGTTCTCGGAATTTTGGGACGAGACCAGCACGAGACCAATTTAAAAATGCACTTTGCACCTTCTCGTACCTGAAAAAAATCTTGCAGTTGCCTTACGAAATCGAAATCCCGCGAGAACACGTACCGCCGTTAACGTTCCAATCACAAACATCCTTCATCGTTCTACTGTACTGACATACCTGACTACGTTCGACTTGGCTCGGGTGGCTTTGACAAGCGACCATAAGAAGTACAAAATTACCTCGTGCGTTTGCGTGATCATGCATACGCATACATGGATGAGTGAATGAATGAATGAATGAATGAATTTATTTCATCACATTGTAAAGTACGTACAAATATAATCAAAAAAATAAATAACCATTATGGCAAACACAATGGGTAGGATACAATGGGTAGGATACCGGTGAGCAAATAATTGCTATCAAAGCCGGTCTCCTACATTAATTAATCATTAATAAGAAAAGCAATAGACATCAAAATTATTATACAAACATTAAACAATACATAAAATAACACTGGTGCATATCCGACAATGCTGTAATGGGGAGGGGTATAAAAACAAAATATGATAGATACAATAACAGGCTCAATAAATTAGAGGAATTTCTTCAGTAATTTTTTAAAAGTTCTAGAATCGTTTGTTGCTTTTATGTTATTAGGTAGTCTGTTCCAATAGGATACTCCAAGGAAATTTACAGATGATCTTCCTATGTTTCCTGAAATGTTAACTGGGTAAACTAGATTAGAGTGACGGGTGTTGTAGTTGTGTAAAGAACAGTTAAATATAAAGTAATTCATAAAAACTTCAGAAGGATTGTTAAAGACACAATTATGTACAAAACACAAAACTTTATATTTATACAGGTCAGCTACTTTAAATTGCCACTGGTTACCCGAAATATGCGTATTGAATGCATGGTTGGTTGGCAGGGCACCGGTACCCAGTAGTCACATATTGCGTGGTCCGGTAACTAGACGCGTGTCGTATGCACTGTTGGTCGATCTCGAACTTGACTAGCAAGGCACCATTCTAGGATAGTGTACGTACGTTGACGTGTGGGAAGCGTGCGTGCCTGATTGTTTGTCGCTTTTTCTAGTTCATCGATACGTACGCACATATTTATACAGTTGTCATGTCTGCCAATTCGGCGATCATATTATGTTGGGCGCGATCGGTCGATCGTGCTGCGCTGTCAGTCGATTCTGACGGATATCTTGGATTAAAAAAAAATCCTCCAGAGCCGTGAATAGAGCGTGTAAGTTGACCTCGAGAACGTACGAGAGTTTACGAGAAACCGAACTTCCGGGCACCTCGAACAGGAGCTTCAACGTGTAAAGCGAGTAGTTTTCTTTAAATAATTTGTTTTGACGCTGTTCATTTTACTGAAAGGTAGATAAAAACTTTTAGCAAAATATTATTTTTCATTTCAATTTACAAAATGTGAACGATATATCAAATTAGGGAAAAGGATAACGAAAACAATCTACTACGTCATACGTACGTCATTCGCCATTGTTCAACACGCGCCAGTCTTAGACCATGCAGTATAAGGCGATCGTCGCATATGTACGTACGTTAACTTCCGTCCACAGCGGGCGCATGCAGTACAGGGGTTTTGGGGGCCGGGCTTTCTCTAAAGTCCTATGACGTTAGTTAATACTAATAAACTATATTCCTGTACGCAAATTAAGCCCCATGTGTAAACCACGGGGTGTCTGGGTAAAACACCCATGCGGTATGGGGGTTCTGAATCGTCCTATCCTATCCCATGCATGTTTCATCGTGGGAAATAACCTATGGCACGTGGTGGCCAAATCGCCCCCCCCCCCCCCCCCCCCTTGTGATAATGATGGTCCGTAGGCCTATAGGTTGAAGCAAGTAGTCCATGGGACGAGAGGCCGAAAGTGCTTTAGTTTTTGAGTTACGTGATCTGGTTTGCAGAAGTTTATAAAAATATCCAGTTCTATAAATTATGATGTACTTAATCGAAAAAACTTTGTTCCCACATCCACAAATTGTTTGGGAATGAGAAAATTTACGACAAAAAACAAGCCCGAAATGTGCCTGAGAAAAAAGAAATAGCGCCCTCTATTGACACAATAGTCAAACATTTTGCACGCATTGCATGCGATCGAGGCGGGTGCGCCTGTCTTCCAGTAGGTTTATTCAGTTAAATTTTGGCCTTTTTTATTTCAAAACCAAGGTGCCTCATTAAAGTTATTTTTAGTTTGAAATAATCACGGAGACCCTAAATAATAGGATCTCTGGTAATTTACTTTCCTTTATGAAAAATGTACTGCGAATTGTGAAACCCATGGCCTACAGAAAACTGTCGATTCTTTGATCTATAGATCATGTTATCAGCTTTGAAACTGGGTTTAATCGAGTGTCCCACAAAAACCATAAATCAAACCAGTTAATATCTATTCCTTGACTAAATTTACTTTTGGAGTTTCCTCATATAATATCACGTTATCAGTGACGCAAAAGTAAAAAAAAAAAATACAGATATAGCTGCCAGATATTAACTGATCATAAAATCCCTTAAATGGGTCAGTTCTCATAATTCAATTTAACTTGAATTTTGATTAAACTTTGTAAGAACGATTTAGAAAAATCAACAATTACAAAACAAAGACTGTTTCTGTAACATTATTTTATTCCAACTTCAACCAAAATAAATAGGGCCTATGTACAAAGATGGAAAATAGTAATGGCCGGTCCCGCTTGGTAGAATTGACATTGAGCAATATAGTTTGTTCATGCTCATTTAAAACAGGTACTAGTTCATATTTATTTCGTTTTGATAATTTAACATATAAAAGATGAAAGTCCCCATTAAAACATGTTCACAAAGAAAAACATTTTATCCATACCATTTTTCTATGGACAAAAAGTAGTTTGTCATTTACTTTTGCCAGTTTCACTTGGTTTGTAAATTCATGTGTTTCAAATTAAATAACAGAGAAACACCACAAACAGAACAGCTTTTAGTATTACAAAATGTTTGTCACGTGTGAAGGCATACCACTATAGAATACTAGAAAAAGAAATTGGATTCGAAACTGTCTGGCAGTTGTTACTTGAAGCTTATAATAAAGGCTGAAGTCATAAAATATTTAACAAGTTATTACACCTTCAAACACTCCCAGTTCGGCAATTTGATTTTCGGCCTTTATGGAAAGGGGGGAAAAATTCATACTTTCTCAATACCAGTGTGTAAACATGTTCACAGACATAAATGAACCCGACCATGCCAATGTAATGTCACTTCTTTAGTGGAACTACGTGAATTATGACTGTCAAATACATAAAATATGGTTAGGAAAATACACTTACACTTCTGAACACTTCAGTTTGGGATTAGACAGTGTACACTATTGAACAAAATGTACATGTGTGTATGTCTGAAGTTGGACTCCAAGTTCACTCTATTCTGTTGACATGTCTTATTTACAGATTAAACAATTTACAAAAATTCCCATTCATTTACTGTAAAAGACATTCAAAAATAGTTCTCTGCACCAAGTTTTTTTCTTATAACTATCACCGCCTATTAATAAACCAACCCATTTCCTCTCTCACAGTGTGTGTTACAACCTGTCAATCGATAGGTTTTGATAGATAGGGTAGTTGGGTCCATTTTGGCACAGGGAGAGGGAGCTGGACAAGGGATGAGATTTGGCTATAAATACAAAAAAGGTACAGTACAAATGATACAAAGAAAATCTCAAACATCTCGCGCGAAATCGTGATAGGCCAGCTGTGCTCTCATCAAACAGCTGTCGGCAAGCTAGCTGTTTGGAACAGTGTGATGTCACTTCAAAATGGCCGACACCAGTTGAAATCGTTGCACGGAAGACTATGGAGTCCAAGTTTACTTTACCCTAACGTCCTAGGCATTCATTTAGGGTCCAGTACACTGTTATATGTACTACAAAATACTACTGAATTCTCATTGACATAGACCAGTGTAGTAATAGTACTCCATACTGCAGTTTACTGAAGTAGTTATTTTGAATTTTTGTAGTTAGTCCCACGGACTAAAGGCCTGACCTCCAGGATATGAGCAATAACTATACTATGAGTAATCGCCACTTGCCAGCTTCAAGCAAAATGAAGTTATCCTCGTCCACGAGACA
The DNA here is from genome assembly GCA_037893225.1 of Hippasteria phrygiana. NCBI lineage: Eukaryota > Metazoa > Echinodermata > Asteroidea > Valvatida > Goniasteridae > Hippasteria > Hippasteria phrygiana. The sequence continues at coordinate 181,767 of JAZGUH010000775.1, read as the reverse complement.
ATTCATGTCTTAGTGAGAATGCGTATGGGCATGTCGCACGTCATCTGTCTTAATATATATTTTTAATAACGTTAATGATCGGCGATAGTGCATAATTGGCCAGAGACACAGGGTTAACCATTCTCGGCAGATACAGGGGCATGCCTATAGATCGCTACAGCAACAGGTGCCACTGATTCTGCACACGTCCCTTATAAAAGTACTTTGTGGATGTTTGGAGAAACAACCGGTCAGAAGTCATGGATCCCAATGTAGAAATTGTGTCTCTCCTTGTCAAGACACGGAGGAGGAAATTCAGCCAGGTCCAAGCTACCCAACCAGTTGCTAGATCGAGCCTGTCGTTTTACCGTCGATCTTTGAGCTCTTTGATGGCAGGGTTGCTGTTGTTTGCAGTAGGAGTAAACATACGGATATTGGTGAATTATCCGTGGAGTACAATATCCCGGCAGGTAATGTTATAGATGACGTCGGCTCAGTTTTCCTTTACTAAGGATTAGTTTGTTGTTTTAAGAATCTTTGTCTGCGTATTTATTTAATGTCGGTGCTTGAAAACCGTTAGCCGGAGTTTTGAAAGCCAGTGCCGACATAATAAATAACTGAAACTGTTTGAAATTAATTTATTTTGCTTGGCCACGGGTCTGATTTGGGCAATACGGTGACCATGCCTATATGTAGCTCACAACTATACTGAACGATGGCTGTGATTTAGCCATCAGTAATTTGATCGATAACCGAACCGGTGTCATCGGCAGCAAATCGGTTAAACAAATCCTCAACACGAGGGCCTACAACTGAACGCCATTGTTCCAACATTTTGTAGCCCAACGTGATACCGGTACTTCATATTGGAATAGTCCGCATGATCGTTTGCAGTCATCACCCACTCCATCCATTTTTAGAACAACTAGAGGGACGTGCTTGTTACAAAAGTTTATATATAGGTGATCGGGCATGTTAGGCATGGCGTTTTGCAATTGTTGTTCAGTTGAATGACAATTAAGATTATTGTAATAAAGAAGAATGTGGACATTCAGCATTTGTTTTGAACGTTGGATGTGCAAGATGTAGGATGACGTCACCAACCCGTCTTTTGTGTTTGGCGCGACACTCTAAACATCTGAGTAATTTAGTTGGTTGTAGCATGGAGCTATAAAAAGGAGTACTTCCTTTTATAAGTCATTTATCGTTGCACTTCCGGTAACCCCGGAAGTAAAAGTCAAGCAACTAATGTCTGAAAATGTAAATTTTTGCCCCGTGACATAATATGTAATATCCTCACTAGAGTCTTCAACGGGGGATCATAGCTTAGCCTACAGAGTCTTAGAAAAAAAACCTGGAAATTCAATTATAATATTTAACTAAGTAAAATAAATCGTCAAACAAACCACAAGGGAAACTGACTAGGTAAACAAAGAAAACTGGCAGGAGCGGGATTTGAACCTGCGACCTCCGGAATACCGTATACCGGCGCTCTACCAAGACACTGACAATTTGGGAGATAGCCAACATAGGGCAAGATAGCTCATGATCAGTTGGTAGCGTCGGCAGGGTACTTAGTCGGTACGGCTGCATTACCCGAAAAAATTACCGTCAAAATGCGACTAAAACGACAGCTAAAACGTCGGAAAGACTTAGTGCGCAAAAAGCACACTCTTGCGAAAAATAAAGATTCGGGCCCTGGCTTTTTGGGTGTTCAAGTAAGAGAAATTTGTTGCAAACGGAATTTCCCGTGAAAATTTCCCCGAGGAATTGTATGCAGTACAGACTGTCCTTGCGCCGTTAGAAAAAGATCCCGCTTCTATTTCTGCGCAGGTACTGGGCAAACAACCTTCAGCATTAGGCCTACAGTCAGTCAAAATGACCCAAACGATCGTCAAGACTGACCCACTATGTACGACAATCGTCCGACCATCCACAAGTGCCAACCCCTTGCTGACCAACATGACTGTTGCAGCCAACTCATTCTTCTATATCATTGATCCAAAAACTTCCTACAAAGTCTGCGACGTGCTGGAATTGTACATTGAGGTCAGGGATTGGCAGAATAGGACGAAAACGACGGGCGGTGATCTGTTGTGGCCTTTTCTTCTATCCACGGCACTAAAAGCGAGCGGCCCGGCTGATCAACTGACTGACCACGGGAATGGGAGCTACACCGCCCGCCTGACGCTCACCTGGGCCGGGCTGGTAGAGCCCGTCGTCCCGCTCATTCACAGCGGGGAGTACGTGGCTGCCCTTCGGGGAATCATCCAGCGAGTTCCTACCAGATTCGCCTACGTTTCTCAGTTCACTGCCAATGGCAGTACGGAGTACACACCGTGCCACATGACCAAAGTCATACCGTTCATCGCTACCAAACCCGAGAAACCTTTTTCCTTTTCGTCCGTGTCAGAGATCTGCGACTTTTCCGATGCCAACGCCGGGACGAATTGGTACTGCCTGAAGCCTAAAACGCTACCCTGTTCGGCTATTGCTCTGCATAGAGGTGACTGGCGTGCTGCAGACGAGTTCACGGGCAACGTCATGACGACAGATGAGGCTTCTGCTTGGAAAGCGTACGTATTTCTCGTTAACATAAAATTTTACGTCCCGAATGAATGAATGAATGAATGAATGAATGAATGAATGAATGAATGAATGAATGAATGAATGAATGAATGAATGAATGAATGAATGAATGAATGAACGAACGAACGATACCCTTACTCTTGAAGCCTGCTTCACCGTTTGTAAGAATACCCTTTTCCATGAGGACAAGTCTTGAATATATTTCGTAAGAGGAAAACCACGATGGTTCCACTGCCAATATCTGTACCCAACCCGTATTCTGTCATATATAAACGGCATTCTCGCAGAACGGGCTGCCATCCCGAAAACATGATTTGATTTTAAAACGATGTTGATGCTTTCCTTTGTCAGGGGCATCAAAGAAGGAGCCTGTCTTGCCAATTTAGGTTCTGTGATAACTGTGCAAGTCATCCCACGAGGTGAGATTTTCTTTTGGTTTTTGCTTTTAGTTTGCTGTTTTGCTTTAAGTTTGCTGTTTTTGTTTTTGTTTTTGTTTTTGTTTTTGTTTTTGGTTTTGTTTTTGGTTTTGGTTTTTGGTTTTTGGTTTTTGGTTTTTGGTTTATATGATATTTCATTTTTGACCCAACCCAACAAAATGAGTCACAAGTCGGTCGCCAGAGTTACTTTTGAGTTACATTGACTTATACAGTGGAATTCAATAAGAACTGTCAAGGTTTTCACCCAGATAATGTCCATATTCATCAGGATGTCAAACTGAGTGATACATTAAAATGAGGAGCAAAGTTTGCTCTTTCCAACGCAAGCAAAAACTGAAAAGTCCAAAAATGTTACCTTAAGACTCATTTTGATGTTAATATCACTTTGAGTGGCAGGGCCACGACCTTGTGGTCCAGGGCACTAGACTTAAGATGTTGGTGATGCCACAGATTGTGTCCCAGAACAAGACACTTGGTCACAAACTGCTTCTCTCCACCCACGAGTAAATGGGTTTACCTGTGAGCGTAGTGGTGGTTGTGCGTCTGCCTCGTAGCCGGGGTTTTGTATATAGGCAGGTTTCCGGTCGGTCTAACTTCGAATATGGGGACCGCTAGCGGGTACAGTAATGATAATTAGCATACACCTGGACGGGGTTTTTCAAATGATATACCCATGGTGCATTGCGATGTTCCCAGTCGCTGCAGAAACTTGCCGAACACGTGCATTCAACAAAATAATGAGTGGTTGAAAGTCATTGACAAGAATGAAAACATCACCCAACTATGAAACAATTGACGACTTCAGGGATGGCTTAGTGCGCCCCAAACTCCTGACACAGCGGGTGCGCCACACTGAACACGGACGAAAATGTTGACAAATTTCAATACACGCTCGATTGCGTTCGTGGGACACCGGAGTTTTTTTTTTCTGGAAAAAAGGGGCGATTATATTAAACAATAGCTGTCATAACAATGTGGCCACGACTGCGGTGTCTCGGAGTATGCAGAGATCCCTTACTTTGATTCGTGTTATGTACGGCTTCAGTGATTATTAATTTGCAAGTGGCGGTTTCTATAGCTCTGATGATACCTGAAACACAATCTTTCTATTTTTTTGTCTTCCTTAGATGCAGGAAACTTGACCGATTCCTGCGTGAGTTTGCCAGAGTGCACGCCGGGACTGCCTCCCAAACCACCCACACTAGCAGCCGGTTATTACTACCAAGACTCGTGGAAGTCCAAGGTGTGCCGAGAGAGGACCTTCCATCTCCTGGACACCCTCGGGTGTCTCCGGGGCAAGAACCTTTACTTTTACGGCGACTCGACCTTGAGGCAGTGGTTTGAGTTCCTGGTCAAAATTCTCAGTCCAACCATACAAGTCGGACCCATGAGCACCTCGTCTAAAATCATTGGTCCACTGCACGCTGTCGACGCCGTCAACAACATCACCCTGACCTTCCGTCACCACGAATTCCCCATTCGCAACAACTGGCTCAATTTCCGCGACGTCAAATTCACGGTGAACGAGATCGACGCTCTACCCGGCGGCCCAGACACGGTGGTCTTGTTCACGTTCTGGGCACACTTCACCGCCAACAGCTTGGCCTACTACAGGTTGAGGATGGAACGCATCAAAGCGGCTGTCGAGAGGCTGCACCGGCGTGGAACGGGCCCCAGCCCCGTGTTCTTGAAATCGGCGAACACAAGGGCAGATGGGTCTGCTGGATTGTACCTGGCCGACTTTTACACGTACGAACTGGACCAGGTCATGAGAGAGCTCTTTATTGGGCTACCAAATGTGACCGTCATCGACGCATGGGGCATGACGTTAAGCCACAGGACTGGGTATCGACTCCACCCAAATGATCTAGTCTTACGTGAAGAAATCAAGATGGTCCTCAACTTTCTCTGTTGATGACAATCATGTTTCCTAAACTTCTGCAGTGTACAAATGCCAGCAGGTCCAATTCTTGGCGGAAGTCCCAACCCCACATCCTTGTGTGTTTTTTTAATTAAATATTTTAACTTATTTTTATTTTCGGGCAGTGGGTGTCTAGACACAACGCTGCATTTGTTTTTATGTTACTTTGATGTACTTCGATGCGATTTAGTTCCTTGCTGTGAGACGTTCTGGCGTAAGTGTCAGTCAAAGTCGAAAATCATTTCGATTGGGTCAGGTTTCTATGTCTATGATATTGCTGTATTTCCTGTTTCAGGATCCCACTTTGGACTGGTGTTGCCAATCGGCGTGGTAGATTCAACAATCAATTAAACAAAATTATGCTAACAGTACAAAATCCTTACAAATTACGAACCATTGTAATATTCCAGTTCAACAATATTTATACTTAAACTCCAATAATGGGGAAACGGAAAATACGGAATGGTGTGTGTATGTCACAGCTTCAAGCAAGTTTATTTCAACAAAAAAACTTTCGAACCGGATACCAAAAGTGGGCAAACCGGTTATTAAAATATTTTTTTCTTAACAACACAAACATTAAAGGGGATTCTCATGGCCCCCACAGTTACCACAAAGGTGATACCCATGACCACCACCACACAACGGCCGTTGCTGAATAATGTGAAACATCACAACCAACACGAAAACTACCTTACCTTAACTGACTTCGTTAACTTTGAAAACGTCGACCGCTTAAAGGTCATGAACTTACAAAATGTACTTTTGTTTATACCAAATCATAATTACAATAATGGGCCCCCGCTGGAACATGCGGTAGGGTATAGTCCGAGAGGAACTGCACGGAGCTATTAATTATCCAATTATAGTGTGTTAATTACCTGCCATTGGTACGTATGGCAGGGAATAGCCCGTGTGGCACGTCACGGCGCTGTCATTAAAGTCCTAAATTTTACATTGTCAAGAGTTATTGGTTCCTAATTTAGAGGTACATGTAAGAAAAAGCCCCAACCCACTGAATTAGCAAAGCCCCTAAAGACAAGCTTGGGAGTTTGATTTCTACCCCCCCCCCCCCTCAAAAACTGCCACCCGCGAGGAACGCGACCCACAGTAAGAGAAATCAAAGGCCCAACATGCGCTACGGCAACGAATCTCACAGCAATGCTAACACGCAAATGCACAGGTTTGCTCGGAAGATGAAATTACCTTCAGGAGAGAGTTGAACCCCGTCCCTGCGGTATAGGCTACAATTAGCCCAGCTAAACTGCGGGTGTTCGAGCAACCTGGCCCCACGCCTACGGCACTGCAGGGCTCTTGCCCATCGGTTGGCAGCACGCCGCACCTGCTCCAAAGACGGCTGGGAATTTGCGCCATAGTAAAAAGACGCGGAATAATGTTTGACCACACAAGTGTGGCATCTGGGAACTGGTCTCGGCAGTACGCTATCGCCAATGCGATTCGCTGTCGGACACGCGCGCACTTAGGTGTGTATCCACCGTCGAACGCGGACATCCTATAATGTTCCCTCTTTTGTTTGTACTAACTTTTTCGGAAGACTCCCATAGGTTTTGTACACGATCTCAATCGCGGACGTATTTTGGGAATCGCGGACGATATTGTTCCCTTTGTTATACGTCCACGTTCGTTTGGGAGATCGAGAACACACGCACTGGGCAGAGGGTGGCATCTACCGACTGGCCAATATGCACTTCTTGTGGGGGACCAAGCTGATTATTCTTGCTGTGGTTTGGCGCCATGGTTGGGCACCGTGAAGTGGATATCGTCCACTTGTAACGCATTTCCTTGCACCATTGTGCGGGAATGTGCTGCAAACTCGCCTACCGCAAAAACCCAAAAAATGCTAGTAGCATCGCTGCCTAAAAAAGCTTAATTTCAAATGCTGATAAACAAATGAGTGGTAAAGCCGCGATAAATAATTTTGACAGCAAAGGCACCGAAATAGGGGATCTCCTATCCTGCCTGGCGCCTCCCCGCCTGCAACCTTCCAGCAGTTTGGTAACCACAAAAGCGCCTGTTGGGTCCCATTCACCCCGAAGTTTAAAGTGGCAACCCACACCCGCCACGTATGTTACAATGGTGGATGGGGAGTATAGTGTAAGGCTACGGCTGGATGTTACACACATGTTTATGGTAGCGACTGCAGCCACTTCCCATGGACTCGTGTGTAATTTCAAGCCGTAGCCAAGTAATTCGGACACGGCCTTAAGCCCGGTTCATACTTCATGCGAATGCGCACCTGTAATGATCAGATGGATTGGATTAAAATGAAAAGACACTTGAGTATATTTGAGCCAGCTACCGGTAATGTATTATGTGTATACACAAAGAGAACTCTCTCAGTCTCACATGGTGTGTGCACTAGACAATAGAGGGCGCTGTGCGTTATTCGCAGGGGGAGGGGACTAAAGCCCGGTTCATACTTCATGCGAATGCGAATGCGAAGCGAATTTCATGACGTCAACAATTGAAGTTGCATTGTGACCTTGACGAATTCGCTTCGCATACGCATTCGCATGAAGTATGAACCGGGCTTTATTAATTCGTTGCGAAAATGACGTTCATACTCTCTGTCGTGCATGCACCCTAGGATACGAATGAATGCACACGGTGCAAACAATTTATGTGGTACAATATCAGATGCAGCAATAATTTGTAGTAGTTGGCCTACTTTGAGGTTGTTTGGAGAAATAAATGATCAAACGTCATGTATCCCAATGTAGAAATTGTGTCTCACCTTTTCAAGACACGAAGGAGGAAATCCATCCAGGTCCAATCTACCCAACCAGTTGCTAGATCGAGCCTGTCGTTTTACCGTCGTTCTTTGAGCTTTTTGGTGCCAGGGTTGCTGTTGTTTGCTGTAGGAGTAAACATATGGATGGCGAATAATCCGCGGAATATAATATCCCGGCAGGTAATGGTATGGATAACGTCTGCACAATTTTCTTTTACTGAGGATTGGTTTGTAGTTTCAGGAATCTTTGTCTGCGTATTATAATGTCAGTGCCTGGAAAACGTCAGCTGAACTTTTGGAAGCCAGTTCGATGTGTTAAACAGCTGAAACTGTTTGAAATAAATCCATTTTGCTTGGCCACGGGTCTGATTTGGGCAAGACAGTGACCATGCCTATGTAGCCAACTGCTGCTGAACGGATATGACTGTGATTTAGCCATCAATAGCTTGATCGATAACCAAACCGGTGTCATCGACAGCAATTCAATTAAACAAAATTATCAGTGGCGGATCTAGCCTTTCATTTAGGGAGGGGTTGTACCATTCACCTCGGGGGCGGATCTAGGTTTTAACTAAGGGGGGGGGGGGGGGGTTACCTGAGGTGATTGGCCTACACACCCCAGCGTGCCGAATTTTCGACACCCGACACTGGGTTTTTTTTTTTTCTCAGCCCAAGGGGGGGGGGGGGGGGGGGGGGTTTAAACCCCCAAATCCCCCCGTAGATCCGCCACTGCACTTACCAAACGTGGAACGTGCCGAAGGGGGTTCCGGAAAATTTGGAAATCCTGGGGCTTTCTCCTGCAATCTAAGGCATCTCGGGCAACGTTTGAAGCTGCATAATTTGTGGTTTTCTAAATAAGAATTTGTTCATATTGCAGTGGCGGATCTACGGGGGGGGGGGGGGGGGGGGTGGGGGTTTAACCCCCCCCCTTGGGCTGCCCAGTGAAATTTTTCCGGGGGCATGCTTTACGGGTTTAATGCCCTGGACCCCCCTAGCAAGGCGTGCCTTCGGGTAACCCCCCCCCCCCCCCCCCCCCCCCTTAGTTCAAACCTAGATCCGTCCCTGTATTGGGCTATAAAATTGCTTATCACAACTTTGCTCAGCAGCCCAAGAGGGGGGTTGCAACCCCCACCCCCCCCCCCCCCCCCCCCCATGTCCGCCTCTGATACAACAGAACGTCATTGTTCCCAAACAGTGTAGCCCAGCGTGGCACGTCTTGGAATAGACTGGATGATTCTTTGTAATCACCACGCACTCTATATTTATAGAACAAGAGGTACGTGTTTGTTGCAGTTATTAATTTGGTGATCCAGGCATGTTGGGCATGACGCTTTTCAATCGTTGTTCAATTGAATGACAAGTAAGATGATTGTAATAAGGAAGACATGTAGACCATGCATTTAGACATTTAGACATGTAGACCATGTAGACAGCATTTGTTTTGAACGTTGGATAGTCAAGTCAAGTCAATCTTTATATCCACATGGGTAATATAAAGCTCGCATACCAACAAGTTTTGCTGAGTCGCAAACCGACCAAAACTCCGTGTGGTTTTCACGCTACGCAAACTTCAACTGAATACAAGTCACAAGCAGTATACAAAATAGGCCTACATAGCATTTAGTTCTTAGTCCTGTTTTTACGGAGGAAAACGCTTCATATGCTAAGTAAAACAATTGTGCTGAGAAGCTCCATCAAATTAACCCCAGGTGTCATCTGTGGCAATTCGGTTTTATTCCTGTCACAAGATATGTCATTCCGCACATCACTTGCGAACTTCCACAGCCTATAGTAAGTGAAATTATCGGAAGGACAGAACGATGTAGAGACAACGAGGCTCGTTATAAACCGAAACAGACAATGCAATGCAAACATTTTAAATTGTGCGCCATGTAAAAATTCCGCTTAAATTTCTGCACAGGTATGGAGAAAACAAACTGCACCGTTACAGACGGTAAACCTGGTGCAGAAAAACACCAGGGATTACCCACCCTCTGCGGTAATCCCCCCGTCCTCGCTGACTAACCCAACTGTTGCAGCCAACTCATTCTTCTACATCAAAGATCTGAAAACTTCTTACAAAGTGTGCGACGTGCTGGAATTGTACATTGAGGCTAGGGATGGGCAGAAGGTGACGAAAGCGACGGGCGGCGATGTTCTGTGGCCTTTTCTTCGATCCAAGGCGCTGAATGCGAGCGGCCCGGCTGACCAACTGACTGACCACGGGAATGGGAGCTACACCGCCCGCCTGACGCTCACCTGGGCCGGGCTGGTAGAGCCCGTCGTCCCCTTCATTCACAGCGGGGAGTACGATGCAGCCGTTCGGGAAATCATCCAGCGAGTTCCCATCAGATTCGTTTTTGACGGCAAGTTCACTGCCAAAGGCATTACCGAGTACACGCCCTGCCAAGTGACAAAAGTCATCCCGTACATCTCATCCAAACCTGGCGTGCATTATAAGTTTTCGTCTGTGTCAGAGACCTGCGACTTCTCCGATGCTATTGCCGGAACGAACTGGTACTGCCTGAAGCCGAAAACGCTGCCCTGCTCGTCTGTAAAACAGTTCAAAGGCAATGTGGGGGGCAGCTAAAGAGTTCACGAAAAAGGTCAAGACCCCAGAGGAGGTCATTGCCATGAAAGGGTATGTATTTTCCAAAGCAAGGAAAGTATAGTCACACCTGCTGAAGCGCATGAGGTGCTCAGGCAACTTTTAATAGAGACCTTCCTGGCATCAGTATTGTAGTCGAGTCCTAGTGGTACTAGTCCGAGGCAATGTCAGCAAAAATGGAATTCAAGTCCGAAACTGACTATAGGTCCGGACCGTGAGTTGAGCCCAGGTTCTAGATCCTGGACTAATATTTTTGTGAATGTCTTAATGGTCTTCAAGCACGTACGTCCAGACTCGGTCGAGTCTGGACTAGTCGAGTCCAGGAATTATTACAAGCGCATCAATACCAGTATTATTTTAAAACATAGGCCTAGTTTGGAATTTAGAATCAAGTGTACGCTTGAGTCAGGGTTCTAGTCAAGACCAGATTTGAACTCGGTTTGTGAGTTTTGAACTTCTGGTGGAGTTCAGTCTACTTTATATCACTCTTTTAACATGTGACTCGAATTGGACTGGACATCCTTGGCATCCCTGCAGTCACGGATGACTGACTGTGCTCTTTGCACAAGGAGCTCCTTCCATCGCCAAAAACAAAAATATCGTCCTCTTGCTATAGACTACGTTGGAAAGATTTAACAAAAAAAAATAACATAACTACCTTCTGTTACTTCAAAATTTGAAAGCGAGCATTAGGACCATGCTCGTATTGTTAGGATTTAGTTATTATGTGTGCAAACAAACGGAGCTGATAGGTATTTAAGTATTAAGTGGTTCCTTTTAAAAACTTGTCACTGATCCTTTCCTTTGGCAGGGGTCTGGTAGAAGGCGTCTTTCTTTCAAATACTGGCTCCGTAAAGACTGTGAAAGTGATACCACGAGGTGAGACGCTTATTGTTTTTGTTAAATCTCTTGCTGACCTTTTTCACCCACGTGACCAGGTAACGTTAAATATTAAATGTAAACAATGCCACACCACGTGCGGACCGACATAGAACGGCCATGCGCGATTTAGCAAAGGACCCGGCTCCTGCATCGGCTCTACTCGTTTAGTACCTGCAAACTGACCAGAGTTGCAGGTAAAGGTATTTTTCGAAATTGAATGCAATGAGGACATCAAATCCATATTTAATCCTAAAGCATTATTTTCAGAGGTTTCCAGTGTTTTGACGTAAACAGTAATGGACCCAAGGGCCCGGGGGGGGAGGGGGGGGGGGTCGGATAGCTTGGAGCCGGTGTCGCATGAACATCCGTCTCCCTGAAAAGCTGACTTAGTGGTTCTGCTGCGCATGCCTAAGTAAAGATAATTAGCACAGTTACCGGTCACGTGAGAGGGTTTAACCAATAATGGGGAAGAGAAGCCAACATTTCATGGGAGTCGGATATGCATAATACACCGGCCAAGATTAAGTCGTGCAGTTTGAAGGGTCAATGTGTGCGCCGATAGCTTCCATAATTAGATACATGCCCAAATGTGGCTATATAGCGAAAATTAGTTCTCGATCTGAGAAGCGGTGTTTCCATTTCCATTTTAGATGCAGGGAAGATGACCGAATCCTGCGTGAGTTTGCCAGAGTGCACGCCGGGACTGCCTCCCAAACCACCCACACTGGCAGCCGGTTATTACTACCAAGACTCGTGGAAGTCCAAGGTGTGCCGAGAGAGGACCTTCCATCTCCCGGACACCCTCAAGTGTCTCCGGGGCAAGAACCTTTACTTTTACGGCGACTCGACCCTGAGGCTGTTGTTTTGGTTCCTGGTCAAAATACTCGGCCCAACCATGAAACTGACCACAACAAAATTGTCCTCGGCGCGGATGATTGGTCCACTGCACGCCGTCGATCCCGACAACAACATCACACTGAACTTCCGTCACCACGAGTTCCCCATTCGCAATTATTGGTTCAATTACCGCGACGTCAGATTCACGGTGAACGAGATCGACGCTTTACCCGGCGGCCCAGACACGGTGGTCCTGTTCACGTTGTGGGCACACTTCACCACCACCAACTGGGCCTACTACAGGTCGAGGATGGAACGCATCAAAGCGGCTGTCGAGAGGCTGCACCGGCGTGGAACGGGCCCCAGCCCCGTGTTCTTCAAATCGGGGAACACGTGGGTGCAAAGGCGCGCGGATAGATTGCTAGCTAGCTGCAACACGTACGAGTTAGACCAAATCATGAGAGATATCTTCATTGGGTTACCAAATGTGACTATCATTGATGCATGGGGCATGACTTTGAGCCATAGGACAGGGTATGGACCGCACCCACATAATCTTGTTATACGCGAAGAAATCAAGATGTTACTCAACTTTCTGTGCTAAACCTTACAGATTTTTTTTAGAGCTTGCAGGTAAGCTTGCAGGGTTCCAAAAATGCGAATGAGGCACTTCAAGCTTGCAGACTAGATTGCGGTAAGCTTGCAGACTAGATTGCGGTAAGCTTGCAGACTATAGATTGAGGTAAGCTTGCAGACTAGATTGCGGTAAGCTTGCAGACTAGATTGAGGTAAGCTTGCAGACTGGATTGCGGTAAGCTTGCAGACTAGATTGCCGTAAGCTTGCAGACTAGATTGCCGTAAGCTTGCAGACTAGATTGAGGTAAGCTTGCAGACTAGATTGCGGTTAGCTTGCAGACTAGATTGAGGTAAGCTTGCAGAATAGATTGCGGTAAGCTTGCAGACTAGATTGAGGTAAGCTTGCAGACTAGATTGCGGTAAGCTTGCAGACTAGATTGCCGTAAGCTTGCAGACTAGATTGCGGCAAGCTTGCAGACTAGATTGCCGTAAGCTTGCAGACTAGATTGCGGTAAGCTTGCAGACTAGATTGCGGCAAACTTGCAGACTAGATTGCGGCAAGCTTGCAGACTAGATTGCGGCAAGCTTGCAGACTAGATTGCGATAAGCTTGCAGACTAGATTGCGGCAAGCTTGCAGACTAGATTGCGGCAAGCTTGCAGACTAGATTGCGGCAAGCTTGCAGACTAGATTGCGGCAAGCTTGCAGACTAGATTGCGGCAAGCTTGCAGACTAGATTGCGGCAAACTTGCAGACTAGATTGCGGCAAGCTTGCAGACTATAGATTGCGGCAAGCTTGCAGACTAGATTGCGGCAAGCTTGCAGACTAGATTGCGGCAAGCTTGCAGACTAGATTGCGGTAAGCTTGCAGACCAGATTGCCGTAAGCTTGCAGGCTAGATTGAGGCAAGCTTGCAGGCTAGATTGCGGTAAGCTTGCAGGCTAGATTGAGGCAAGCTGGCAGGCTAGATTGCGGCAAGCTTGCAGGCTAGATTGCGGCAAGCTTGCAGGCTAGATTGCGGCAAGCTTGCAGACTAGATTGCGGCAAGCTTGCAGGCTAGATTGCGGCAAGCTTGCAGACTAGATTGCGGCAAGCTTGCAGACTAGATTGCGGCAAGCTTGCAGACTAGATTGCGGCAAGCTTGCAGACTAGATTGCGGTAAGCTTAGTTCCTTAGGTTCTGTTTTATAGTTGTTAGTGATGCAGCATGCATTTCTCCTCTTATATTATTTTTATGAATCATGTTCACATTATATCCTAATTTCTTTAGTGTCTTATTATCATTTTCCATTGCTAAGTAAGTTCTTATTCGGTCATTAGGTTATAATGATGAGCGGACTGATTCGAGTCTTTGATTTGCCAAAGCCATATAGTGATAGAGATTATTACACTTTTACTTAGTTATTCTTTTCTTGACTCTGCAAGTTCAAGCATTCACATGCTTTGTATTTTCAGATTATAACCTGACTTTACGGTTATAGTGAATTATGTAATTTAATAGATTTGATTTCTCCTTTATTCACTGCTTTCGTTATTTTGGAATCATTATTATTCATGTTTATTGCGTTATATTTATATAGGAATTGTTTTTTTACGTATTTGATCTTTTCAGGGTTTATGTACCAAGATGAAATAGCGCCATAATAAAGAACAGCACCCAGTTAATGTACACCATCCTAGTCTTGGTGTCACATTAAAATACAATAAGCCTGTTCGGTATTTCAACTGCGCATGTGCACAATGACATTATCCCCCAATGACCCGCGTAACCTAATATCGCAAAATGTGGTCGAACAACGCGCACGTGTTAAATTCAATCAGGCCCTGTCCGAATTACTTGGCTGCGGCTTGAAATTACACACGAGTCTATGGGAAGTGGCTGCAGCCGCTACCATAGACATGTGTGTGACAGCCATAGGCGTTCGCGTTGTAAACATGGCGTGACATTACGTCAGCAATTTAATCCCGAATAACCTTTGACCTTTGAGATACCGAACTGGCTTATTGAAAGTCCATATACAGTAAGTGTACAGGCCTACAACATTGTGTTATTGCCCTTTCTGGCTCAAAACTTGAGAGGGTTGGTTGGCGGATGAATGTTTTGTTTTTGTTTTTGTTTTGTTGTTGTTTTTTGGGGGGAGGGGGTTCGTAAACACGTCCAGTGATAAATAAAAATACTATAGTATTAAACACAACAAATGAGTTAACTTTTTCCTGATGGAAATTTGAGGGTGATTTAAAAAAGAAAAAACAAACAATCAAACGAATCAATTTAAATAATCTTTGGTATATAAGCCTGCGTGTCTACTCACAATGTTGAAAGATATTTTGGGTGGTTTCAGGTATTTAAAAAAAAATACAATCATTGGAAAAACTGAAGATGCAAAGTGGTGCCCTTTATCGTGTTTGTTGCAATATGCAGTTTAAGTATTACCGGTACTTATTTTCTTTTTCAGTGCCCGTCTGACCGTTGCACATTTTTGATTAATTTTTTCATTAAATTCTTTAGGGGACAGACATGGTTGGCCAGTTGGAAGTCTGAACCTTTGAAGAACACACTCTGAAATTGAAAAAAATATGAAAAAATACATGTTATGATACACAAACTTCAATACATGTAAACAACAAAAAAGAAACAAACGAAAAGACATAAAAAGCACTAAAACCACCGTGAGCATCGTTTTTTAAATATTATATTGGTTTTGTAGTTGAGGGTTATTTTTCAGTCCTTGTTTCTATTCCTTTAATTCTTTTCCTTTCCTTTTGTTTCCTTTTTTATTTTTTTGCTCTTGTTTTGCTTTTGTTTTTAATGGATAATTTTTCTGCAATCACTTTGGTTGACAATCGTATTCACAATAAAGGGAAAAAAGTCACCAAACAATCAATTTAAAACAAATTGTGGATCACCATTCAGCGGAGGACGGATCAAACTTGCACTCCTAATTGAATGTGAAAGCTTATTTGCCTATTCTTCTCAAATGAAAATAAACAGGGTCGTGTCGACAGCCACGCCACACAACCTACATTCAATCAAATGGCACTGCCTTTCGGGGCCGTCCATAAAGTACGTACGCACGAAGGGGGGAAGGGGGGGGGGAGGGGTTGTTGACATTGTGTACACCATGCGTACAGGGGGGGGGGGGGTCCAAGCCAATGCGTACCGTACGCAAACCTAAAATTTGCTTTTAATGAATTGTCATGAAATCAATGTACTTTCTCATATAAATAACTACCAGGACCAGCTTTTGTGCATCGAAACCAGTTATAACACAATACCCTTCACCTCAACCAAAATTAAATTTATCTTTCCAGCGCCACCGCCAGCCAACTCTGGCCTAGTATTTTTAGACCGCAACAAAGACTGCTTTTATTTATATACCGGCATTGTACACCGGAAACGTACAGGTAGGTGTAGGCCTACTTGTATCAATTTCGCTAGACTTGGTTCTAAAAGTCTGTGATCGTGGTTTTTGTCGGCCTGATAGCCAAGGCCGTGTCCGAAATGGGCGTTTAGAGCTGCAGCTACGGCTACGTCACGCGTAGTTGTAATGGACGAACACCTAGACAATAGCCCTAGACAAGCGATTCGGACGCAGCCCAATACAGTAGTGCCGGAAATAGCGCCTTCTTGCGTCCTCTTGTGAGTTAACCTTCGCTCACGGGTACGCGCGCGGGGGGGATCACAGACTTAGGAATCTCGTTCATCGGTTTGTACACACCCTATGGCGAATTAGTCCATGCCTCCATGATTAGTCCAAAAGCGGACGGAACAAACTGATTGGTCGGAATCGCCAAAAGCCTTCTATAACATGAATATTCAAACAAGGAGAATTACTGGACGATTCCACTAATCCGACGAACAGTTGGAAGCCAGCACTCGCGCGCGCTTCATAGGCATGCTTAAATACATAATAATTAGAGAGGTTTAGCAGCACGTATTATTAAGCGAACGTGAACGCGAGCGCGCCGGACATTTAGTAGTCTATGGAATAGCCGCTCGTGCAAAACGCGACGAGCGTCTATAATATGTGTGCAAATCTGGCAATTAATTATGCAAGACAACCGCCTCTTGACCTCTAGATTTTGACCAACCAGCCTGCTCGTTTTTTCACCTTCGGGAAACCGCTGATCAAGGCGCGTGTTGCTACCCGGACACGTAACGCGCCCCGCATATGCATATCTTTGAGAAATGTAAACATTTCTGCACGCGCACGGAATCATGTTGCAGTTGTACTGTGCGTAGTATAGTACTGCGTACTGCGTGCGCGTGCTGGGGGAGAACGCGACACGCGCGCGGCGGCATTTGAATTATTTTATAACTGCTATCGCATGCTTCATACGCGCCGTGATAAATACAACAGAGAAACTGGGTCAGCTGACACCTACCAACCAATCAGTACCCTTCGTCCACATTTCTGATCGAAATGACGTCACAAGTTTGAAAAGTCAACTCCGATTGGCTAGCGCGCGGGGTCGCATAAATTAGCATGTCCGCATATATCAGACGTTGATATGTAATGCAATGCATGCAACGTCTGATACTCAGTCTAGACATTTAGCGGCGGTCAAACTGAATAACGCGGGCGTTTGGTTGGACGCGCAATAAAACGTTTAGCTGCACGTCACGACGGGTATCATGCACAACCACGGTATTTTCCAACACGAAAGCTTTACAAGCAAGGGATTTTTTAAACTTCAGAAATACATCGAACTGGACTTAGTTTGACCCAAAAATGCATCTTCAGTGTTGTATATTCAATGAGCTTTAATTCTCATAAGACAAATATTGATTGCAATGTCTGCAAATGTTAAAAAAAATTGCAATTACCAGTGGCGGATCTACTGGGGGGGGGGGGGGGGGGGGTGGGGGGGGGGTTTAAACCCCCCCCCCCCCCCCCCTTGGGCTGCCCATTGAATTTTTTCCGGGAGGCATGCTTTACGGGTTGAATGCCCCGGACCCCCCTAGCAAGGCGTGCCTTCGGCACGCTGGGGTGTGTAGGCCAATCACCTCAGGTACCCCCCCCCCCCCCCCCTTAGTTAAAACCTAGATCCGTCCCTGATTACTCACGTTATGACTCAACGTGAACTCACCATTTTCACGTATTTGACGTCCGTGTGAAAGTCACGTACGTGAGTAACAACACGCTGGAATTTATGACGTCAGCAAAAGAACACACAATTTTCGCGTGAGAAGAAATTTGGGCTGCGTAGCTAGCACTATATCAAGTGAGATGAACAGTAAAAATAATTTTCGCGTTCGCGTTCACGTAAAACGCAACCTCGTTACCATGGGTACGATCTTGCGGCGCCATGTTTTCCCACCATGCCTTGCTCGATCCTAACCCCTGGAATTGTGTAATTACCATATCCCACATAGTGGGATATGGTAATTAGGACTGCAGTCGATGTGTTTAACGCGCGACGCAGTGTTTTTAGTAGGAAGGTTTTATTTGTAGAATCAATCTTTTGGAAGGATGAGATTAGCTCCTAATAATTATTAATAATCATGCCTAATGTTTTTCCCGCCAGACGTTAAATCTAACACTGCGCTGAGTAGTAGTAACAGCCGGCCTGGTGGGATCGGGAGGAAGAAAAAGTATGACGACCGTCATGACCGTTTCCGCCCATTATCGCCGGATGTCAGTTGTGTAATTTTCCAAATGTTTTTCTCAGCTGTTTTCGCAAATTTGTCAAACCTTTCGATGCATCTTCTGCAGCGGCGGCAAACACTGGCATTGAGAATGAGCGGCTTTCTTGAACTAGATAAATGAGTAAATTTACTATCGATTGGAACAATTTTGATTTCCGGCCTCGACTCGAATATGTGTGCCTTTTCTATCTCTGTTTAAACATAAAATACATGTATTTCCTGACCAGAAAAAATCCATATCGTTTATCGTAGCCACCAAGACTAGTGGCCTTGTCTTGATGATAATGGAAAAAAGTGCTCGGAGTCGTTTTGCTGATGTGACGTGACGAACAGGATGTTAACGCGGGCGCGAGCGCACACAGGGCGTTCAACATTCGGATTACGCGCGCGGTTCACTTTCAGTACATAAATATTCATTTCGAATAGCCAGTCAGCGTCGTTTACGTATTCCTCACGGCCAGGGGTTAGTGGAGGAACGCACACGCGCCCATGGAGTCGAGGATGCGTAAAACGTGCTGCTAAACCTCTCTATTTATAAAAGGCGCATATTTACTTTGGAGCGTGTTTACTTTTGGCCTATTGGTCAAAGGCGCAATGAGTGCGCGCGTATAACGAGCGCGCGTGTATGGTATGTACCGCTCGATCGATTTGGTACCCAAAGATGGCTTCTAATTTTTAATTTTGTTCGTCGGATTAGTCTATGGGGTTTTTCGAAACCCTGGCTTCGTCTCCGCCTTCGGCTTCGTCTCCGATTTCTGAATAAAAACTGAGAAGCAAACCAAATGGAAATATTCAAATTTTTGCTTTCATAATCAACCAAATGAATGTTCCTGAGGCAGAACATGCAGCAAAATTTAGAATATATATTTTTGGTTTGCTTCTCAGTTATTCAGAAATCGGAGACGAAGCCGAAGGCGGAGACGAAGCCAGGGTTTAATGCGTTTTTCGTCTAGTAACAAAAACGAACAATCACGTATTTAATTTGGTATTTTTTCTACTATAAGATCTAATATGACTTTTACTTTTAAATACCATTACGTGTCATTGTGCCAAGTATCATACAAATTTGAGACTGAACAGTGTAACAGAACACTGTATTGTAACCTATTAGTAATGGACGCGGCCTACACGATTTTTGTGTCCTTCTGATTGGCCATCTCTATGGCCTCCGTTTTATTATGTAAATTTAGTTATGAATACATGAATATTCATACACACGTAAGGGTCAAGTCCGAGATCGCGAGTTAGTATACAAATAATGAATGTTTATGAGTGCGATGGTAAGAATAATTTCATGAGGTGACATATGACATGTTCCATTCCACGAGGCGAAACCTCGTTACCATGGGTACGATCTTGCTGCGCCATGTTTTTCCCACCATGTCTTGAAGGAACGCACACGCGCCCATGACAACGACGAGTTTAGCGCTGATCTGCGCACTTCCGCGTTTGAAAACGAGGATCTCAATGTCACAGTAAACAACTTTATGCTGATCGTGCGCCTGCGCTGCCTTATATGGCCTGATTAATTCATGCATGAATGAATGTGCTGAAAAGCGTTGTTTTGTTTGCCACTGACATTCTCGCTTTCAACCCGGAAGTGCGCAGAAGGGGCTAATGTGTAATTCCTCTATAGGGTAATCTGAGAAGTCAAAAAGAGATGTGGAATGCGTATGCGTACAGGGGGAGGGGGTTGGAGCCACTGCGTATGCCATGCGTACAGGGGGAGGGGGGGGGGGGGGGGGGTAAAAAGGTCGGCATTTCATGCGTACGTACTTTATGGACGGCCTAATACGCGCTTGAGTCCTAACCTGTGATACACATTGCTGTAGCCGCTTGCTGTTGAATAATGTCACGTACTGGTGCGGTGGTACGGGATTTTGTGTGCATGCTTCTTTCGAAAGAGCTTTTGTATAACATGAATATTCATGAAGTTCAATAAAGACAACGTTCACAGTTGGGTGGAGCCTATGGTGTAGAGCTTCTCATTGGACGATAACGAGGTCCTTTCGCTACGGTCCCAGTACGTTCAAAACAAAGGATCACTTTTCGGACTTATACGCGTTTCGTTGGCTTCTGATTCTGGTATCGGCAGATTATACTTATATCACAAAAGGCACGGGTTGCTTTTTAATAACATTTTTAAACTTGAGAATATTGTTGTCTCGATCCATGTCCGGTAATAACATTTTAGTTGGTCTGTTGCTAACGCCCAAACAATTTTCTTTGTGCTTATCTAATACGTCTCGTCTGCTAAAATGTGAAAGACACCACGTTCAAAAATATTTGTGCCCGTGTTTTTAGTTTCGTTGGACAACAAGCGATCGAGGTTCTTTATCCAACGGTAGTGATTTTTTCTTCTGAGAAAAACAATAGATTGATGACGGGATCTTTTCAATATGGGGTTATTCGTAAAGGAAAAATGCTGTCTTTTTTATCGTATCCAAAAGCGTTTATATAAAGATTATCCTGTTTTTCAATCTTACAAATGTCGTCTAAGGGAGTTGGAAACTTGACGTCTTTAAAATTTAGACCGTCGTTTTCTTCGTAGATGGACGGATTATCGTAGTGAATTTTGTACACTTTGTATTTGGGATTTGAATCCATTTTTTCTTTGACATAGGGTTTAAACAATCCCAGAGGCGCTCTCAGCGCCCACCTGACGCATTGTTGGTCTTTGTTATGAACGTTGATGACTTTTTATTAGCCTTGGTCAAGGCTTTTCGAAAGTCTGCATCCGCTGCGTGTACACAACAGTGGCCTCCGCGCGCTTTGCACTGTACCACGTCACACGTACGGGTCTGGGTACGTACACACGTACGTACACGTATACGAAGCGCAAACAGCGACCTCACGCGGCTATATGCTGCAAGTCTGTCTCATCATCACGCGCGCGAGTACGAGACGAGCTAGACTGGTTCCCGGTCCCTACATTGTCCTTCGGATATACATATGCGGACCGGGAACCAGTCTAGAGACGAGCAAGACGATTTGCATATTATTCACGTTGCCGCGTGAGGTCGCTGTTCGCGATTTCTTTTGCAATGATGAGCATGGGTCGAAAAGCACTATATCGCTGGGCGGGCCGCCTGATGAGTCGAGGCTCGCTCATCATCACGGCCGCTAGAGTCGAACGCTTGACCAAGGCTACCTTTTTATCGGCTATGTATTCGGGTAATGAACTACCCCTCCTACCAAGAATGAAATAAAAAAGGAGGAGGGGGATAATCTGCGAGACATTTTAAAGATAGAGAAGAAAGAACAGATAATCTGCGAGATAGAAAAGAAAGGCGGGGAGATTTGAGGGGAGGCAGACTCGCAGATTTTTAGGGGAGAGAAAGGTGGGGGGAGGGGGTGATCTGTGTCTCCCCAAAATTGCGAGATTTTTAGACAAATTTGTGTTTTGCCTGTCAGTGAGAGTTGTGACATGAGGTGTTCCAAACGTTAGGCCCAAACATGGCGGATTATGCATCCGTTCACATTGGTAAACAACGCTCCATTGAACAATTAGTAACAGGCGAAGTTGTCGAGATTATTTAAAGCCCTCTTGCCTCTCATCAACTCGCACAGACTTTTTCCCGTCGGATGCCAACTAGATGGCGCCCTTTACGTCTGCGTACGTGTCTATTCGATTCCTTACCGTTTTATTTCGATAGGGAGTACTTTTTGAGGCACGATAATTTCCGATAGCGAAGTTAAAATAATATTGGTACCCGCAGATTCACTTTGTAATTAATCCCCAAGAATTGAAATAACAAAAAAGTAAAAGAAAGAGGTTTATTCTTTAGAATTTAATCAGCAAAATACGGTATCGATACCAGGATTTTGGGCGTGCACATATTGAAAAGTCGAAGTTCTTGTAGGGGGGTCAACCAACCACAGACATGTCTGTTGTGAGGTCAACACACACACACTTCATGTAAATAATTTGCCAACCAAGATGATTCATACAATTACAAATATGACTTAATATTTTGAAAGAGTTGTGAAATATCTGACATCAGGAGTGAATTTTGGAAGGAAGTTGGGGAAATGAACCGAATAAGTTCTCCAAGGCGGGCTTGCTTTGCAAACATTTGAGTCGGCGGTTGAGACGTCTTGTGTCTTGAATTTGAAAAAGTGAAGTTCAACTTCAAGTTGAGTGTCGTGAACAACAGTACACAGGTCACAGCGCACTGCTGATCACAGGCGTGGCGTGTAGGCCTCGTACATGTTTGTAAGTATCAGTACATTCTTTCTGAGTCTTGGTTGGCACATGGAGAAATTCTCCATGGTCGGCATAAGGTTACTGGGTTTAGTTTTTTGTCTCTGATTGGTCAGTGGTGGCTGTTACCTTATCGCACCCTCTGGACAAAGGGGAATGAATAGTGTTGTGGTCAATGGGGAAAAAACAAAACACTAACACTGGAACCACACGCGCATGACTGCGCATCCATCTACGCATAAGTCACAACCGCGCTTTAATTGGCTGCAGGCGCCGCGCGAATGCGCTGTCAAATTTATGCTGTTCGCAATGCATTCTGGGGTGATTTTCACTGCTTCCGATTGTTCCATCTTGGTTGTCAAACTTCACTCTATCGCCATGAAAAAGAGCCGAAGAATTTCGCCACTGTTGCACCAAAATACACAGTTAACTTCAGATTGATTTTTCAGGTATAGCGGGCCCACCCATCTCAAGAATACCTCAAAAATGGAAAGTACGATGTCCAAATAAGTGGAAAAACTCCAGTTTCTGTTTCAAAACCGAAGCGCATTTCAGCGCATGTCGCCAAATTTTGGTGACCATATGCATTGTGCATCGCGATGCATCGATCGTCAGCGCAGTGTGATTAAATATCCCAAGATAACCACAGTAAAATTCCCAAGATTTCCCAAGGCAATGGAAAATAGTGTACACGTGCGTTCGCGTGAGTTCCGAAAAAACCTTTTGCGCATGTGCAATACTTACTAGAGCTTGGCAGGAGAAGTTACATGTACCTGGTGTAGAACACCCCGGGCGTACAAATGGTAGACAGCAAAGCGAAATCATGTCACGTGATGGATATCCTTTTTTTGTGATATGTAGATAAGGCTCAATAGTGTAGTTTGGCTGTTCTTTTTTAATAAACTTTCCCCCTATGTTTTTTTAATGTTGTAATTGGAATGGTGTGGGGTGTAAAAATAGTAGACGGCAAAGCCAAATACTGCTTATTTTTTTAGGTCTAGCAGAGCAGATTTGGCTCTTCCATTTAATAAATGTTTGCCATCTGTTTTCTTTACAATGAGTTGATTTTTTAAATTTTATTTTCGGTAAACTTTTGCACTTTGTTTTCTTCAAAATAATGTATACATAATTCGTTTTTTTTCTATTAATCATAACTCGGTTGTTTAAATGTTTGTTATTGATATTTCTTATTATTACTATGTACGTATTTCGGTTACTAAAATGACAAATTTGGGCCACCTTACTGAATTATTATTATTATCATTATTATTATTTTTTATTTATTTATTTTTTTTTAATAATAGCTGTTCCACACATGCATGCGTGGTCTTCTTTGTTTTTGTACTCAATTATCGAAACAATTTACACCACTTGTAAACTGCCTGTTTTTTCCCAGGAAATTTACATTGATTGATGAAATAATTGGATAGTGAAGAAGAGACACGATACTGAATTATGTCTTGTTTTTTTGTTTTGGGTTTTTTTTCTCTTCTCTCCAGGAATGTTACATTAATTAAAATAATTGTAGTAGATGATTAAGAAAGTTTCAATTCCACTGGCAAGATTTACAATTTTAATGCACACCAATTATACTGATCACAGATTTGGGCACTATCTGGCATAATGTTAAAAGTATTTTTAGCAAAGATATGCCAATGATTCCCCGTAGTTTTTATTTACCATAAAAAGTGAGGAAGTCAACAAACCAGCGCTTGAGTGTTTATTCTTGTTGCCATGGTAACCGGTTGTGAAAATCATAAAGGACTCCTGCTAAAATCCCCTCATTTGGCATGGTACCTTCTAGTGTATTACAGTACTTCAGAAATGGACACAATACAACCTTGCATTAACGAAATATTACAATTATCCTTTGTTTACCAATTTGTTTACACACAACTGACGAAACCACATGTAGTAAACAAATAAAATTACCCATAATCCTGAAATTGTTGACTGTATTACAGTTCACCTGTCACCAGTAGCTTCTGACAATATGTTGAATGCATACATGTATGTAATAAATTGACTTTTCAAATGGAGCATGATATTTCAGTGTTTTATGAATGTTTTTGTTCTCATTTCCATGGTAACCACCAGTTATCAAAATACACAATAACTTGTGCCAAAATTCACTCATTTGGCATAATACTTGTACATTCTCTAGACTTACATGTACCCCAAATCCCAAACTGCTCAAATAATTGGTCATCACGTTATTCAATTCTGAAATTGTTTACTTCATTGTTTACTAAATTTATTGGTTGTAAACCAAGCAAAACGCCAGGATTATGACCGAGATTGGCAATAGATAAATGTTACGAAAAGGCCCTTGCGACTGATTTCTAAAAAAATCGTATCTCGGTTATCCCATGTCCAATTTAATAAATTCAAAAGGCTATCCACTCAAATTTACCTGTACTTTAATATGATATATAAAAGTGCTTTTCTGAACTTCTTATAAAAAAATGGTGTATGGAGCTTTCTAACAGCTACACCTTTTCATTAAATATTTCAAAATTTCACTGTTTTATGCAGTAAAAATATCTCCCACGTTATACCCCCCAAAATTGTGTTCATTTTTTATTACTGTCAAAAAATGGACAAAACGCGTAATTCTCTGTACAAATTGAATGGAGGGCTTCGCCTTGGCCCGACGCCAAGTGCAATTGGTGGAACAGCCTCCGACTAAAATGTTATTCATTTTTGCGTAGCCATTTCTACAAACTACAGTTATACGAAAGTAATTAATATTTTTGAACGAATCTAATTAATTTAGGCAGCCCCATCATTATTTTGTTTGTGAACTGAAGTAAAGTATAAAAAGTAGATTCCAAATCCAAAGTCTAGACTGAGACTAGTACTAGTCCGAGTAACTTGGACCCTCTATCGCCTTTTTAAACATTTGTTTCACGTCCATTGTACCATTCATAAAACGGTCGTCGGCATACCGCTTGTCGCGCATGCGTGTGTGCGCCTGCGCAGGGGTGACGTCATGGTTGAGGGGTCACGATTTGAACTCCATGACAGCGAAAAGACATGTCTTACGGGTGTCTCTGTGAATTGAACCGTAAATTTCACTTTTTATCTGGATGGTAAGTGAACCTTAGTACCTCCATCTTATTCACGGAACTCCACTTGTTCCTCAGGTGGCATATCTAGTATTTTGGTGGTCGTTTTAAGGGTTATATCGGATGTTTTTGTTGGGACTTCAGACATATTTTCGGAATCACCACGCTACCACTGCAGACTTACTTGGACCCTACTATCACCAGATCGTGTCCAAATGTTAAAAAAGGCGATAGAGGGTCCAAGTTACTCGGACTAGTACTAGTACTAGTACTAGTACTAGTACTAGTACTAGTACTAGTAGTGAGAGGTGACGACAGGTAAGCTGTGGAAAGATCTTACTTTAGAGATGATCTATATTCTATTCTCTCAACTTGTCTTTTTAGAATATTTTAAAATGTTTAATCCACCATTTTAATATTCACCCGACAAAGATGTCACCAATTTAGCAGCCAAGCTGTTGTAGCTATGTGTACAAATGTATGTTCTGCAGTACTGAAACTACCAAGTTGGGGACAGTGATGTAGTCGAGACTATCACAAGACCCTGCAAGACCGACACAAGACCATCACAAGACCTTCAGTCTTAATTCAAGTCTTAAGCTATTCAAATGAACTGTAATAAAAGCATTCCTTTGTCATGGTTTATGCCTGTTACTTGTGCCTGTAACAAACTGGTCTTGTGCCTGGTCTTGTGCCTGGTCTTGTGCCTGGTCTTGTGCCTGGTCTTGTGCCTGGTCTTGTGCCTGGTCTTGTGCCTGGTCTTGTGCCTGGTCTTGTGCCTGGTCTTGTGCCTGGTCTTGTGCCTGGTCTTGTGCCTGGTCTTGTGCCTGGTCTTGTGCCTGGTCTTGTGCCTGGTCTTGTGCCTGGTCTTGTGCCTGGTCTTGTGCCTGGTCTTGTGCCTGGTCTTGTGCCTGGTCTTGTGCCTGGCCTTGTGCCTGGCCTTGTGCCTGGCCTTGTGCCTGGCCTTGTGCCTGGTCTTGTGCCTGGCCTTGTGCCTGGCCTTGTGCCTGGCCTTGTGCCTGGCCTTGTGCCTGGCCTTGTGCCTGGCCTTGTGCCTGGCCTTGTGCCTGGCCTTGTGCCTGGCCTTGTGCCTGGCCTTGTGCCTGGCCTTGTGCCTGGCCTTGTGCCTGGCCTTGTGCCTGGCCTTGTGCCTGGCCTTGTGCCTGGCCTTGTGCCTGGCCTTGTGCCTGGCCTTGTGCCTGGCCTTGTGCCTGGTCTTGTGCCTGGTCTTGTGCCTGGTCTTGTGCCTGGTCTTGTGCCTGGTCTTGTGCCTGGTCTTGTGCCTGGTCTTGTGCCTGGTCTTGTGCCTGGTCTTGTGCCTGGTCTTGTGCCTGGTCTTGTGCCTGGTCTTGTGCCTGGTCTTGTGCCTGGTCTTGTGCCTGGTCTTGTGCCTGGTCTTGTGCCTGGTCTTGTGCCTGGTCTTGTGCCTGGTCTTGTGCCTGGTCTTGTGCCTGGTCTTGTGCCTGGTCTTGTGCCTGGTCTTGTGCCTGGTCTTGTGCCTGGTCTTGTGCCTGGTCTTGTGCCTGGTCTTGTGCCTGGTCTTGTGCCTGGTCTTGTGCCTGGTCTTGTGCCTGGTCTTGTGCCTGGTCTTGTGCCTGGTCTTGTTTTTTGATGGGTTCAGGACTGAGCCTTGTTTTGGCACCATTACTTTTAATAGAGCTATGATGCCCCAATTTGTCCAAGTGCAAAGAATGTGCCATAGCTTTACTGCACAGTGTTTGATTTTGACAGGTTCAGGACACTTCCCAGTAAAAGTGCCACAGGGGTTAGGGTTAATATTTCTGCATGTATTCCACCTGGATAGGATGCCAGTCCATTTCAGGTTAAGTCCCAACTCTCGCTTATTTGTACCTATTTCTACTCTTGGATGGAAAGAAGCAATTGTGATAAAGTGTCTTGCTTGAGTACACAAGTGCTGTGACCAGCCGGGTTTCGAGCTTACTGTCTACGTTAGCCACGACAACTTTGGTCCGGTACGCTAGACTGCTCGGCCACGACACTCCACGGCCCTTTTTTGGACCTTTTTTGTGTTGTGGGTGGCACAGAACATTCTCCCAAACCCTCTTGGGATCAGCCCCTGTTGTACAGTCCTTCCAAGCCATGACCCACACTCTAATTCTTTACAATCTCCAATTGTCCTGGGCACACAGGCAGCACTTCATGACCGGCATGGGTAAGGCAGCCTCACAACTACAGAGGATCCGGAGCTCTTGGGGGAAGGACAAAGCTGGTCCTGATGACTGGCCAACATTGACCCCTGACCCTAGCAACTGCTTGCAGGACCAGATTCTGGGCACCATCTATGGCAACTGCATCGGCGATGCCATCGGCCTGATGACGGAATTCCTCAACAAAGCACAGGCAACAAAAGTGAGGAAAAAAAACTTCACGATATTCCTGCAGTGCAAAACTTAAGTCTAACATGTCAGTGTTCAGTGGGGGAAATAATCTTTTTTTTTTTCCTCAGTTGTTTTTATTTTGTAATCCCCTACTCGCAACCCTTACAAACTTTTCTCATAAAGTGGGTTTATAGTGAACACTGAAAAAATGACCCCTTGTCTTTTGCCATTTAAATAGATGTCCAATATGCGATGTATGAGTAAAAATTACCTTGACAGTTCTCTTAAAAAAAAAAGTCCCAGAATACACTTTGAATCAGCTTGCCTGAGCGGGAAATGAAGAAAGTTGTGGTGATGGCATAATCATGTGCAATGACCCTTGTGACGCGTAGTTTGGGAGATAACGAATTGTGTACATTAAAATTTAGGGGCATGATATTGTATACAAGTACATGTACTCATGCATGACCTACAGGTACAATTCCTGTAGTAAAGTGTGTTGTCACACATAGAAGATGCCACAGCCCATTTCATGAACACGCTCTTTGACATTTGAAGACTTCAGGCGCAAAAGCCACTAAACGCCAACAAAAAATATTTGATTATTGTATACTAGGAACTGAGAGCTTTCACTTGATATTGTTTTTACAAATTTTCATGGAAGTGGCGTTTAGCGGCTTTTACGCCTGAAGTCTTCATTGACTTTCCAGATTGAGCATGCATTGAATTTCTAACAAAATGGCCAAACACTTGACAGGACTTTCAAACACTGTACGGACATTCCACTGACTGGGCTATCTTGCCCTACATTGGTGCTCTCCAGTTTGATTTACAGGCATTTTACCCAGGGGCCAATTTCATGTAGCTGCTAAGCACAAAAATTTGCTGAGCACGAAAGTGTCTTGCTTAGTAAAAACAGGTTACCAGCCAAAAGGCCATGGGATTTTCATGCTAATAGCAAATAACAGTCGAATACCATCACAGGCAATATACATTAAATGA
The DNA here is from genome assembly GCA_037893225.1 of Hippasteria phrygiana. Classification (NCBI taxonomy): domain Eukaryota; kingdom Metazoa; phylum Echinodermata; class Asteroidea; order Valvatida; family Goniasteridae; genus Hippasteria; species Hippasteria phrygiana. The sequence goes on along the minus strand of JAZGUH010000775.1, from coordinate 152,925 downwards.
GCATTTGTCTGTAATCTTGTTTTTTATCAAGGTAGACAAATTTGTGTGCTTAGCAGCTACATGAAATTGGCCCCGGGGCACACCCGAACAGTTTAAAACTGGTTTCCATTCGAGCCCTGCATACATTTTTAAATTCAAAATGAATATTTACACACACATTAAAAAAAAAGGAATATTTATTTACACACATATACAAATATTTACACAAATATATACTACCAAATATTACCAAATATTACCAAATATATTTTACCAAATATATATTACATGTACTCTACACCTTTTTATGTACTGTGTGGCAGTGTTGTCAACTTATTTTGAATTAAAGGAACTAATTCTAGGCCTGATCCAAGTCCGATGCTAAAACTGTGTAAACTGTGGGCTGAAGGTCCACTAGGACTTTGCACTCAAAAACAGAGTTCAAATCTGGACTTGACTGGAGACCTGGCTCTAGTAATGCGCTTGATTCTACATTCCTAAGAATGTTGTAATCAAATAAAGGTCTTGGAACCATGCCTGGACTCGCCGAGTCTGGACCTGTGCCGTATTAAGACAGTTTAAAAGTATGCTGGAGTCCAGGATCTAGTCTTGGTTGGAAACAGGGCTCAAGTCATATCCGGATCTTTGGGTGTTTTTTTGTGTTTTTTTTTTCACTTTTGGACTAAAGTGGACTTAAATTCTTTTGTTCTACTCATATTTCCTGAGACTCAGGCCAGGACTAGAGCACAACACTGCTGTGTACATGTAGCCTACGTGACTGAAATTATTCTGTTTGGTAATACGTCTGAAAAAAAAAATGTTCCTTTAATTCAAAATAAGTCGTATATTTATTTCTCTTATCTACACAATCAAAAAGTTTACACATTATTTTTGTAAAGTTATGAAATTTGACACTTCTTGTCTTTCGTAAAAGCAACAACAATTAAAAATTCTCCAATTGTTCCCATCCCATCTAACAGTATTACGGCGGAAAACACCTTGAATATCCAATGAAAGAGATCGCAGCTGCTCACTTCTTTCACCAGCAGATCTTCCCGGAAGCTGATTGGACAGATGACAGCGATCAGATGATCTTGATCCTCCAGTCACTGATGGACAATGGTGGACAGGTATTGTCACAACTGACCTATCGCCGTTTACGAGTTAACCACACCCCTTAGACAACCCTATGGGAATTTTGTGTGGGAATTTTTGTTTGTCTCAGATTTTGCGCGTTCCACGTGGAATTATATTTGATGTGATTGGCAGTGTTGTAGTCAAGGCCACAACCTCCGAGGCCGAGGCCAAGACCGAGGCCACGACCGAGGCCACAACCTCCGAGGCCGAGACCGAGACCGAGGCCGAGGCCGAGGCCGAGGCCACAACGTCCGAGGCCGAGGCCGAGGCCGAGGCCGGTTACTAAACACGTAATAAACTAATAATCCACTCAATCAAGGTTAAAGGCAGTGTGTATGATTGGTCATTGTTGCAAGAAAAACGAGAGAAAAACGGCGCTCGTTTTCAACCGTCGGGCGGATGATAGCCTTTAGTCAACAAGACGCGCGTGGCTACCTGGACACGTGACGCGCCCCGAATGCCAGCATGTCCGGGGCGCGCCACTCGTCCGGGTAGCCACGCGCGCCTTGACTAAAGCCTACAGGGCAGTTTTCCAACGATTGAAAAACAATATAAATTTCCACTTTTCTTGACAACGACAGCACACCTGGTGCTATCATTTCACACGATGATTGAGACTACTATTAACTTACAGGCTAGTAAGGTATTTCGTAATAATTCAGTAAAAACAAATTAGAGGATTACCAATCGTGTACACTACCTTCATTGTTGGATTTCTTATTTTATTTTCAAGTCACGTCAATGGCAGGTTCCTTAAAGGATATGTTTATTGCATTTCAAGAACATAAGGGTCTCCAGCATCTATTGGGATAGCTTTGCACGGTGTGGCCTCATAATAATCCCTTCTCTGCTAAAAATGCGCTCCACTTGAGCACTGCTGGCTGGAACATAGTCTTGGGCCCAAGACCCTTGTGTTGTTATTTCGGAGCGCCCGCGCGCCAGATTCACTAACGTTGTGTCCTCGAAATCCCGGCTTCGTACGTGCGTTCTGGCCTCACGCATGCGTAGTTTACAAAATGCAGCCGAATCCGCAGCCGGTGTTTGTCAAACGTGCACGATTTTGGATCGCCACAAGGGTCTTGGATAAGTTGGCAGGAAATTCTTAACTTTTTCTTTACTTTTCGATGATTCTCCCTCGCTTTTCCGAGGGATCCAATCAGTGACCGAGTTTGAGCCTTATCATAAATTATTCATTACATGCAAATACATAGGACATGACGAGGCATCATGACCATTGATCTGCAGCTGCGCGCGTCACATGCGCGTGCACGCATGTAGGACATAAACCACGAATGTGATTGGTCAGAACACCATCAGGCGACGCTCACTGGATCGGTCTATTGCATAACCGTCCATCATTATCACAGTCCACAGTCTGGTCGTGCCCCCGAAATGCCAACTTATCCAAGACTTTACTACAGATCCAAAATCTTATCGCGCTGTCGGCCTATTGCAACTACACTGTACCTGATCGCGCTGCCTGTGCATTGCAACTGCGAAAGTACAAAAGTACAATAGTAACGTCTTTGAACCAAGACTAGCTGGAACAGAGAGGACAGTCTTTGCAATTAGGGCATGCAGTTATGGGTACATAGACTAGTAGACATGTGACAGGCTTCGCGTTGCGCGAGCGCGAGCACGCGTGAATAACAGGTTGGTTCCCTCAACTTCACTGCCGGCCATTATGATTATCGCTTTAACGTTCACTCGTTCAGGGCCGAGTGGTGGACCAGGAACCAGTCTATAGCGGGAGTAGACAGATTATCTAACAAAAATATTAGATGCTACCTGAGTACGTGTAACACAATAGTGGCAGTTCATGGGGCGAGTGAAGTGCTGGACCAGGAACTACACGTAGTCTATTACCGGGAGTAGACTGGTTCTACAAGAAGATAATACATATAATGTACGTATACGTAGTACGTGCAATCGGGGAGCTATCTATAGCTCCATGGTGCAATAATGCAAATACCAGTTCATTAATTCGTGCGTATCTGCTTGAAACTTTATTTCGTTTCACGGAACTCACTGTGGCAGCTTCTCGAAAGTTTCATGAGGTAAACAATTTAAATTAATTGAAACAGAAAACACATCTGAATTGGTGGGAAAATTGGTCAAAGTGGGCGGCCCCGAGTCTGGAAGGCTCCGAGGCCGAGGCCAAGGCCGAGGCCTTGCACTCCGAGGCCAAGGCCGAGACCGAGGCCATAAAAATCGGCCTCGAGGCCGGCCTCGAGGCCGAGGCCGGTCTCGAGACCTCCAACACTGGTGATTGGACAATAATTCACAAGCTGCATTGACGGGATTCGACCGTGATAGGTCAATTGCTAATCCCAGTACAAACCACTGGCCTCCATGTATAAAAATCTGGATTGCGCATTGGCCGCTGCGCACTTTACGCACAAATGTCGCCAGCAGCCGCCATATTACCACTCCCCGTTTTCAACGTTGAGGGCATGCAATGGAGATCAAATGAAATAACTTATAGGTTATTTTAAATAACCGTGTGTGCACGAGCGCGCATGTGTGGAACATCCAAAATAAACATTGTGGTGCCTCTAGTCCTAGCCATACGGCGCACCTGCCTGTGTACATGCGAATACGTAGGCCTACATATACCTTCGCTTTATATTGAGGGATACAGCTATGGATGGAGTGGTAAGGTGGCGGACGGTGTCTACAACTTGAAAGGCCAAAGCGCAATCCAAATTTTTATATAGAGATCAGTGGCTGTAACAGGAATAGACCTCATGCGTAGCAGCCATCTTTGAGGTATGTTTTTATCATTCTAATTCTGTAACAATGTAAGCACTTAGTCTACCCATGCCTGTGCAAGGGTAACAAAGACATTGACCTCAAATATGGCCGCTATGCATAAGGTCTATTAAACGCCCTATTTTTACTAGGAAGTGTCCTCAACCTGTCAAACTCCAACACTGTGCAGTATACCTGTGGCACATTCTTTGGATTTAGACAAATTGGGGCATAGCTCCATGTAAAGTACTGGTGCCAACAAGGCGCTACAGTCCTGAACCCATCAAAATTCAACACAACCTGCTGTTGGAGTTTGTAAGGCTTGGGGTAGGTAGGGTTAAACAAGAGCACTGTTATGCCAATTTGCCTCTTGTAGAATTTTGTGATCAGAGCTTGTGAAATGGTGTTCAGTCAATGTAAGAGATTTTCCTCGTCCTTTCCTAGTGGAATTTAACCCTGACCCCAGTGTTCCTCATACGTGTTCCTCATACGGCCCTGCTAAATCATATAATTTCCAACAAAACTGAAACGAGAAGCCTGCTAAATACAACAAAGTCCAACAGCAAGTTTTGTTGGACTCAGCAGTGTACAACCCACATGTACCCACCAGTGTTGTAGTCAAGACCATCACAAGACCACACGAGACCCTGCAAGACCAGCACAAGACCAGCAGTCTTAATCCAAGTCTTAAGCTATTCAAATGAACTGTAACAAAAGCATTCATTTGTCATGGTTTATGCCTGTTACTTGTGCCTGTTACAAGCTGGTCTTGTGAATGGTCTTGTGCATGGTCTTGTGCATGGTCTCGAAATGGTCTCGACTACAACACTGGTACCCACCAGCCTTGGCATTTTGCAGCTGCCCTGCTGAATGCAATAAAACACAACAGGTTTTTGAGTCCTGCCAAATCCAACAAAATTCAACTCAACTTCTACAAGAAGTCTACTTCCGACCTCCTCAATCCAACAAAATCAGGTATATTTAGCTTTCACCCTGCTAAAATGACAAAATCAAACGGGTATATTTATACCCTGCTGATGAATACAATATCCAACACACCATGTCGTTTTGTGTTGACTGCTAAATCCAACAAATTACAACTTTTTACCACTGTTAGATTTTGTTGGATTTAACAGGGTTAGTGTTAATGTGACTGGCATTATTAGCTTTTCCGCATACCTGCGGAAAAGGTATTGTTTTCGTTCCGGTTTTTTTTTTTTTTCTTCTTCTTCTTTTTCTTCTTCTCCCCAAAACCCCATAAACTTTATGCACGTTTTTTCTAATCGGCACTTTTGCCCTTAAACAAACTTCAATCTTAATGAGAGTTGGCATACACTGAGACCCTGTACTGAACTCGTGCATATTACTCTGACGTCATGATGACGTCATCATGTATCAAATTACAAGCAATTAAAGATTAGCAGATTTAATCTTTGAAAATCAATATAAAATCAACCGTGAGAGCCCGGAACTTGATTTTTGTGGGAATTGATAGTATAATCCAGGATCTTCATTTTATCTCGTGTGCGTCAAATCACGTGACCCTTCCTTCCGGTCCAAACCGGAAGTGCCTCATCATTTGAAAGTGGAAAAATATGTGAACTTGCTTTCAACGATGTTGGTATCCGACTAGGTTGTACTTCACAAAAAAATTACATGTGACGTCATAAAATGTTCGAGCGCCCTCTAGCGGCAAGTTGAAAAATGCTTCAAATGAATAATCGGTCGATGTGTGTGGCGAAGTTTGCTGAAATCACTTTATAATTGATGTATGTAATCGGCTTCACGCTAAGAACAAGTTGAGGTGGAGAAAGATTGATGACGTCACCAGACCGGAAGTTGCAACAAAAAGACCTTTAAACATGAAAAATTTGCAAAAAAATCAACCGCAAGACATATAATGCAGATTTCTGCTTCAGATAGCATAGTTTACATAGCTCTCGAGCTTTCCGATAATGACGTCACGATGACGTCATCAAGTATCAGATTAAAAACAATCAAAGATTTCTAGATTTAATTTTCTTAAATCAATATAAAATCAACCGTCAGAGATCTGATTTTGCTTTAATGGGAACTGATAGAATAATCTAGGCTCTTCATTTTTGGTATTACGTGCAAAGTCACGTGACCCTTCCTTCCGGTCGAAACCGGAAGTGCCCTATAATTTGAAAGTTTAATCTTTGAAAATCAATATAAAATCAATCTAGAGAGATCTGATTTTGCTTTTAACGGGAACTGATAGAATAATCCAGGGTCTTCATTTTTTATATTACGTGCAAAGTCACGTGACCCTTCCTTCCGGTCGAAACCGGAAGTGCCTTATAATTTGAAAGTTTAATCTTTGAAAATCAATATAAAATCAATCCACAGAGATCTGATTTTGCTTTTTACGGGAACTGATAGAATAATCCAGGGTCTTCATTTTTTATATTACGTGCAAAGTCACGTGACCCTTCCTTCCGGTCCAAACCGGAAGTGCCTTATAACTTGAAAGTTTAATCTTTGAAAATCAATATAAAATCAATCGAGAGAGATCTGATTTTGCTTTTTACGGCAACTGATAGAATAATCCAGGGTCTTCTTTTTTTATATTACGTGCAAAGTCACGTGACCCTTCCTTCCGGTCTAAACCGGAAGTGCCTTATAACTTGAAAGTTTAATCTTTGAAAATCAATATAGAATCAATCGAGAGAGATCTGATTTTGCTTTTTACGGCAACTGATAGAATAATCCAGGGTCTTCATTTTGTATATTACGTGCAAAGTCACGTGACCCTTCCTTCCGGTCCAAACCGGAAGTGCCTTACAACTTGAAAGTTTAATCTTTGAAAATCAATATAGAATCAATCGAGAGAGATCTGATTTTGCTTTTTACGGGAACCGATAGAATAATCCAGGGTCTTCATTTTTTATATTACGTGCAAAGTCACGTGACCCTTCCTTCCGGTCCAAACCGGAAGTGCCTTATAACTTGAAAGTTTAATCTTTGAAAATCAATATAAAAATCAATCGAGAGAGATCTGATTTTGATTTTTACGGGAACCGATAGAATAATCCAGGGTCTTCATTTTTTATATTACGTGCAAAGTCACGTGACCCTTCCTTCCGGTCCAAACCGGAAGTGCCTTACAACTTGAAAGTTTAATCTTTGAAAATCAATATAGAATCAATCGAGAGAGATCTGATTTTGTTTTTTACGGGAACCGATAGAATAATCCAGGGTCTTCATTTTGTATATTACGTGCAAAGTCACGTGACCCTTCCTTCCGGTGCAAACCGGAGGTGCCTTATGATTTGAAAGTGGAAAAAGATGTGAACTTGCTTTCAACGATAATAGTCTCCGGCTAGGTTGTACTTCAAAAAATCATAGCCGGTAACGTAATATTATGTTAGAGCGCCGTCTAGCGGCAGGTTGAAATTTTAAAATTTTAAAATGGATAATCAGTTGATGTGTTTGGCAAAGTTTGCTGAAATCACTTTATAATTGATGTATATAATCAGCTTCATGCTAAGAACAAGTTGAGGGGGGAGATTGATGACGTCACCAGACCGGAAGTTAAATAAAATCAAAAGACCTTTTAAACCTAAAACAAAATTGCTGAAAAATCAACCGCGAGAGATATGCAAAATCTGAACTGGCGGTATGATACTTTGTACATGTGGGAACATTGCGTTCTGGTCACAAGATTGTTCACAGTTTTGTGTTGAGGAAATCAGGCACTGTGTATTGCCGTAATATATTTGTGTTACATTTGAATGAACCTCGATACATTCTCTCTTTGTGAGTGTTCAGTTTATAGAATAATACATGTAACATTGGGTGCTCAGAAGTAAAAATACGATGTCATTTCAGAATATTTAATTAATATACAACTGCTCTAATGACTTACACTTACAGGTGTGATAAAAAAAAAAAATCACCTTTTTTACTGATTTATTTGGGAGCGCTTAAACTCCCCATAACGTTAGGCTAAGAATGTTTTCGATAATCCACTGATGACTTGTTTCAGACTATAAAGCGAACACACATTGCGCGTTTACGACCCTCTTGCGCCGCCATTGCGCGGCCGCGCATTCGTGCACAAACTTGACGCAGTGTCCCATTCAACAGCAAAGAATATAGGTGGCGCTATACAACTTTAACGGTAAAGAAATTTACGTGGCGCTCATTACGTACATTTCTTTACCGTTAAAGTTGCATAGCGCCACCTACATTCTTTACTGTTGAATTTGCACAGCACAGCTCCACCTACATTCTTTACTGTTAAAATTGCATACCGCCACCAACATTTCTAGCCCCAGACTATAGCTTCTCTAGTCAACTTCGCGCGTTACGTTACGGTTGCAAGATGGAGAATAGGTAAACTGGGCAAGTTTTGCAAATGTTTACGATAAATTGCTAAATTTATATTACGTGCAAAATGACGTGACCCTTCCTTCTGGTTGAAACCGAAAGTGCCTTCTAATTTGAAATTGCTAAAAGATGTAAACTTGCTTTCAACGATGTTGGTCTCCGGCTAGGTTGTACTTCACAAAACAATTAACGGTGATGTCATCAAATGTTAGAGCACATACTTGTAAGACAAATATATGGTGGCCCTGAAGGGCATCACAAACATAGCATCAGTTTGGCAACAGCTAGTAGAATCTGGTTAGCACCTGAGTTCAAAAACGTGTGCAGTTTAAATGATGTCATGATGATGTCATCAAGTGTCAAGTTACATGCAGAAAACCTCGAAAAAGTGAACTGCATAGGGCCTGTTTTACGTACTTGAACAGGCATGATTTTCATAGTGAGCAGATGGATCTAATTTTGATCTATATATTGTTCGTTTGCTCTCTTTTACTTCCGGAAGCTCAAAATCAAGCAATTAAACATTCAGATTTTCAACACCTACGGGGACCATATGACCATTCAAAGGATCAATAATATTCACAGAAACATTCACTAGAATTGATAACATTATCAAGACGTCATGTTGGTGTCATCAAAAATATGCCTTTTTAAAACACGTATCTGGGTACATCCAATCATCATGAAAAATTCTGGGTACTATAGGCAGATATTGTCACAAACATTGAAAATCCGAAGTGACGTCATGATGACATCATCAGCTCATTTTCTATGTTTTTTTATGTTTTAAATTTCTTTCTAGACTCAAAAAGGCTTAAACGCAAAAAAAAAACATCACGGAAAAGCTGTATGTACTGTTGACAAACAGTCATACATCTCTCGTTAGCTTTTCCGCATACCTGCGGAAAAGGTATTGTTTTCGTTCCGGTTTTTTTGGCTGTTTTGGAAACTTTTCCAAAACAGCCCTTGTTTTCGTTAAGATTTTTTTTTTTTGGCTGTTTTGGAAACTTTTCCAAAACAGCCCTTGTTTTCGTTAAGATTTTTTTTTTTTTCTTTTTTTTTTTTGGCTGTTTTGGAAACTTTTCCAAAACAGCCCTTGTTTTCGTTAAGATTTTTTTTTTTTTCTTTTTTTTTTTTTTGGCTGTTTCGGAAGTTTTCCGAAACAGCCTTTGTTTTCGTTAAGATTTTTTTTTTTTTCTTTTTTTTTTCTTTTTCTCTTTCAGACTATTGCCCATAGCATTTGTACACGTTTTCCTTTTTACCGGCACTTTGGCTACTTGTATGCAGCCGATTGTCTTTAAACTTAGCAAACACTTAAAGCAACTGCTCAGAATGTGTGCCGAACTTTTACGTCATGATGACGTCATCACGTGATTTTTTATGAATTTTTGAATTTTGAAAATCGTAACATTTGTTTCAATATATCTAGCGAACAAAACAAGATATTTTCAAAATTCTTTTTGTTATAGCTTTGGTATGTCTCAAAGATATGCCCTAAAAGGCGAAAATTGTGTGACGTCATGATGACGTCATCAAAAATTTTTTTTTTTTAACGCATGTAAGGGTCAATCCGATTACAAAAATATATATATTGAATTTTCCTCTCCCTAATTCCAAAATGTCATGATCGTGGCTCACTCAAGTAAGAAATAACAGCCATTTCAAAATTTAGACCAAATTCAATATAACACAAAGGAATTCTGGGAAGGGCAGATAACCATGGCTCAAATGTGCATGCTGTTTATAAAAAGGGTTGATTTGTAGTCTTTTTTCAAGTCGCTAGACTATTGCCCATAGCATTTGTAAACGTTTCCTTTCTTACCGGCCACTTTGGCTACTTTTAAACTTGACAGACACTTACCCCAACTGCTCACAATGTGTGCCGAATTTTACGTCATGATGACGTCATCACATGTCACGTGACGTCATCTTAAAGGGGCATTTTTTGAAGCCATATATCTACAAAAGTACAAGTCCGATTAAGTTGGAACGTGATATCTAGGTATGCCACCGGGTGTTATAGATGAAAATTGACATGCCGTTATGATTAAGTCAAAACATGTCACGTGACGTCATCTTAAAGGGGCAGTTTTTGAAGCCATTTATCTGCAAAAGTACAAATTCGATTAAGTTGAAAACAAATATCCAGGTAGCCCAGTAGGTTTATAAATAAAAATTGACATGACGTTATGATGACGTCATCACATGTTACGTGACGTCATCTTAAAGGGGCAGTTTTTGAAGCCACATATAAACAAAAGTACAAGTTCGATTAAGTTGAAATGTAATATCCAGGCAGGTCTGCAGGTTCATAGATGAAAATTGACATGACATTATGACTTCATCACATGTCACGTGACGTCATCTTAAAGGGGCAGTTTTTGAAGCCATATATATACAAAAGTACAAGTCCGATTAAGTTGAAAAGGTAGGTCAGCAAGTTTATAGATGAAAATTTATGTGACTTTATGATGACGTCATCACATGTCACTATTACAAACAACTTTAATTAATTTCAAAATTAACAAAGAAAATTGGCAGTAGTGCGATTGTTTGACAAACTTTAATTGTTGTATTCACATTTCACATCCAAACTAAAAAAAAAAAACGAAACAGCCCTGTGTTTGTCCACAAACACCAACCTCATGCCTCTAGTTTTTTTTTGCTTCCTTTTCAGACTTTTTGCCCATAGCATTTGTGCACGTTTTCTTTCTTACCGGCACTTTGGCTACTTTGGTACACCCGATTGCCTTTAAACTTGGCAGACACTTAGACCAACTGCTCAGAATGTGTCCCGAACTTTTTGGTCATGATGACGTCATCACGTGATTTTTTATGAATTTTTGAATTTTGAAAATCGTAACATTCTTTTCAATATATCTAGCGAACAAAACAAGATATTTTAAAAATTCTTTTTGCTATAGCTTTGGTATGTCTCAAAGATATGCCCTAAAAAGTAAAAATTGTGTGACGTCATGATGACGTCATCAAAAATGTGCTTTTTTAAAACACATATAAGGATAGGTCCGATCGTCATGAAAATTGGTGGGTAGGTAGATACTGGCACTAGGATGCAAAATCCAAAATGACGTCATGATGACATCATCACGTGATTTGTTATGAATTTTTAAAATTTTGAAAATCGTAACATTCTTTTCAATATATCTGGCAAACAAAACAAGATATTTTCAAAATTCTTTTTGTTATAGCTTTGGTAGGTCTCAAAGATATGCCCTAAAAAGGAAAAAAATGTGTGACGTCATGATGACATCATCAAAAATGTACTTTTTTAAAACACATATAAGGATAGGTCCGATCGTCATGCAAATTGGTGGGTAGGTAGATACTGGCACTAGGATGCAAAATCCAAAGTGACGTCATGATGACGTCATCACGTGATTTTTTATGAATTTTTGAATTTTGAAAATCGTAAAATTCTTTTCAATATATCTAGCGAACAAAACAAGATATTTTAAAAATTCTTTTTGCTATAGCTTTGGTATGTCTCAAAGATATGCCCTAAAAAGTAAAAATTGTGTGACGTCATGATGACGTCATCAAAAATGTGCTTTTTTAAAACACATATAAGGATAGGTCCGATCGTCATGAAAATTGGTGGGTAGGTAGATACTGGCACTAGGATGCAAAATCCAAAGTGACGTCATGATGACGCCATCACGTAATTTGTTATGAATTTTTGAAATTTTGAAAATCGTAACATTCTTTTAAATATATCTCGCAAACGAAACAAGATATTTTCAAAATTCTTTTTGTTATAGCTTTGGTAGGTCTCAAAAATATGCCCTAAAAAGGAAAAAAATGTGTGACGTCATGATGACATCATCAAAAATGTGCTTTTTTAAAACACATATAAGGATAGATCCGATCGTCATGAAAATTGGTGGGTAGGTAGATACTGGCACTAGGATGCAAAATCCAAAGTGACGTCATGATGACGTCATCACGTGATTTGTTATGAATTTTTGAAATTTTGAAATCGTAACATGCATTCTTTTAAATATATCTGGCAAACAAAACAAGATATTTTCAAAATTCTTTTTGATACAGCTTTTGGTATGTCTCAAAGATATGCCCTAAAAGGCGAAAATTGTGCGACGTTATGTCTCAAAGATATGCCCTAAAAGGCGAAAATTGTGTGACGTCATAATGACGTCATCAATTTTTTTCTTTTTACGCATGTAAGCAGGGTCGGTCCGATTAAAAAAATTTATACATTGAATTTTTCTCCACCTAATTCAACAATTTCGTGATCGTGGCTCACTCAAGTATTAAGAAATAACAGGCATCTGAAAATTGTGACCAAATTCAATATAACACAAAGGAATTCTGGGAAGGACAGAAACCATGGCTTTCATGTGGCATGCTGTCTATAAAGATTTGATCTCTAGTCTTTTTTCAAGTCGTTAGACAAGTCGTAGGCAGACACTTACACCAACTGCTCAGAATGTGCGCCGAACTTTTACGTCATGATGACGTCATCACATGTCATGTGACGTCATCTTAAAGGTGCATTTTTTGAAGCCATATATCTACAAAAGTACAAGTCAGATTAAGTTAAAACGTGGTATTTAGTTATGCCAGCATGTGTTAGATGAAAATGTATGTGACGTCATGGTGACGTCATGATGACGTCATCGGCTAATTTTCTATGATTTTTTTCATTTTTGAAATTTCATTTAAATCACATAATTTTACACAAAAAAACAAAACAGCCCTGTGTTTGTCCACAAACACTGCACCAGATGTCTAGTTTTTTTTTTTTTTTTTTTTTTTTTTGCTTCCTTTTCAGACTTTTTCCCATAGCATTTGTACACGTTTTCTTTCTTACTGGCACTTTGGCTACTTTGGTGCATCCGATTGCCTTTAAACTTGGCAGACACTTAGACAAACTGCTCAGAATGTGTCCCGAACTTTTTGGTCATGATGACGTCATCACGTGATTTTTTATGAATTATTGAATTTTGAAAATCGTAACATTCTTTTCAATATATCTAGCGAACAAAACAAGATATTTTCAAAATTCTTTTTGTTATAGCTTTGGTATGTCTCAAAGATATGCCCTAAAAGGGAGAAAATGTGTGACGTCATGATGACATCATCAAAAATGTGCTTTTTTAAAACACATATAAGGATAGGTCCGATCGTCATGAAAATTGGTGGGTAGGTAGATACTGGCACTAGGATGCAAAATCCAAAATGACGTCATGATGACGTCATCACGTGATTTGTTATGAATTTTTGAAATTTTGAAAATCGTAACATTCTTTTAAATATATCTGGCAAACAAAACAAGATATTTTCAAAATTCTTTTTGTTATAGCTTTGGTAGGTCTCAAAGATATGCCCTAAAAAAGAAAAAAATGTGTGACGTCATGATGACATCATCAAAAATGTGCTTTTTTAAAACACATATAAGGATAGGTCCGATCGTCATGAAAATTGGTGGGTAGGTAGATACTGTCACTAGGATGCAAAATCCAAAGTGACGTCAATGTGTGACGTCATGATGACATCATCAAAAATGTGCTTTTTTAAAACACATATAAGGATAGGTCCGATCGTCATGAAAATTGGTGGGTAGGTAGATACTGGCACTAGGATGCAAAATCCAAAATGACGTCATGATGACGTCATCACGTGATTTGTTATGAATTTTTGAAATTTTGAAAATCGTAACATTCTTTTAAATATATCTGGCAAACAAAACAAGATATTTTCAAAATTCTTTTTGTTATAGCTTTGGTAGGTCTCAAAGATATGCCCTAAAAAAGAAAAAAATGTGTGACGTCATGATGACATCATCAAAAATGTGCTTTTTTAAAACACATATAAGGATAGGTCCGATCGTCATGAAAATTGGTGGGTAGGTAGATACTGTCACTAGGATGCAAAATCCAAAGTGACGTCATGATGACGTCATCACGTGATTTGTTATGAATTTTTGAAATTTTGAAATCGTAACATTCTTTTAATTAAATATATCTGGCAAACAAAACAAGATATTTTCGAAATTCTTTTTGATACAGCTTTTGGTATGTCTCAAAGATATGCCCTAAAAAGGAAAAAAATGTGTGACGTCATGATGACATCATCAAAAATGTGCTTTTTTAAAACACATATAAGGATAGGTCCGATCGTCATGAAAATTGGTGGGTAGGTAGATACTGGCACTAGGATGCAAAATCCAAAATGACGTCATGATGACGTCATCACGTGATTTGTTATGAATTTTTGAAATTTTGAAAATCGTAACATTCTTTTAAATATATCTGGCAAACAAAACAAGATATTTTCAAAATTCTTTTTGTTATAGCTTTGGTAGGTCTCAAAGATATGCCCTAAAAAAGAAAAAAATGTGTGACGTCATGATGACATCATCAAAAATGTGCTTTTTTAAAACACATATAAGGATAGGTCCGATCGTCATGAAAATTGGTGGGTAGGTAGATACTGTCACTAGGATGCAAAATCCAAAGTGACGTCAATGTGTGACGTCATGATGACATCATCAAAAATGTGCTTTTTTAAAACACATATAAGGATAGGTCCGATCGTCATGAAAATTGGTGGGTAGGTAGATACTGGCACTAGGATGCAAAATCCAAAATGACGTCATGATGACGTCATCACGTGATTTGTTATGAATTTTTGAAATTTTGAAAATCGTAACATTCTTTTAAATATATCTGGCAAACAAAACAAGATATTTTCAAAATTCTTTTTGTTATAGCTTTGGTAGGTCTCAAAGATATGCCCTAAAAAAGAAAAAAATGTGTGACGTCATGATGACATCATCAAAAATGTGCTTTTTTAAAACACATATAAGGATAGGTCCGATCGTCATGAAAATTGGTGGGTAGGTAGATACTGTCACTAGGATGCAAAATCCAAAGTGACGTCAATGTGTGACGTCATGATGACATCATCAAAAATGTGCTTTTTTAAAACACATATAAGGATAGGTCCGATCGTCATGAAAATTGGTGGGTAGGTAGATACTGGCACTAGGATGCAAAATCCAAAATGACGTCATGATGACGTCATCACGTGATTTGTTATGAATTTTTGAAATTTTGAAAATCGTAACATTCTTTTAAATATATCTGGCAAACAAAACAAGATATTTTCAAAATTCTTTTTGTTATAGCTTTGGTAGGTCTCAAAGATATGCCCTAAAAAAGAAAAAAATGTGTGACGTCATGATGACATCATCAAAAATGTGCTTTTTTAAAACACATATAAGGATAGGTCCGATCGTCATGAAAATTGGTGGGTAGGTAGATACTGTCACTAGGATGCAAAATCCAAAGTGACGTCATGATGACGTCATCACGTGATTTGTTATGAATTTTTGAAATTTTGAAATCGTAACATTCTTTTAATTAAATATATCTGGCAAACAAAACAAGATATTTTCGAAATTCTTTTTGATACAGCTTTTGGTATGTCTCAAAGATATGCCCTAAAAAGGAAAAAAATGTGTGACGTCATGATGACATCATCAAAAATGTGCTTTTTTAAAACACATATAAGGATAGGTCCGATCGTCATGAAAATTGGTGGGTAGGTAGATACTGGCACTAGGATGCAAAATCCAAAGTGACGTCATGATGACGTCATCACGTGATTTGTTATGAATTTTTGAAATTTTGAAATCGTAACATTCTTTTAAATATATCTCGCAAACAAAACAAGATATTTTCAAAATTCTTTTTGATACAGCTTTTGGTATGTCTCAAAGATATGCCCTAAAAGGCGAAAATTGTGTGACGTCATAATGACATCATCAATTTTTTTCTTTTTACGCATGTAAGGGTCGGTCCGATTAAAAAAATGTATACATTGAATTTTTCTCTACCTAATTCAACAATTTCGTGATCGTGGCTCACTCAAGTATTAAGAAATAACAGGCATCTGAAAATTGTGACCAAATTCAATATAACACAAAGGAATTCTGGGAAGGACAGAAACCATGGCTTTCATGTGGCATGCTGTCTATAAAGAGTTGATCTCTAGTCTTTTTTTCAAGTCGTTAGACAAGTCGTAGGCAGACACTTACACCAACTGCTCAGAATGTGCGCCGAACTTTTACGTCATGATGACGTCATCACATGTCACGTGACGTCATCTTAAAGGGGCATTTTTGGAAACCATATATCTACAAAAGTACAAGTCAGATTAAGTTTAAACGTGGTATTTAGTTATGCCAGCATGTGTTAGATTAAAATTTATGTGACGTCATGATGACGTCATCGGCTAATTTTCTATCATTTTTTTCATTTTTGAAAGTTCATTTAAATCACATAATTTTACACAAAAAAACAAAACAGCCCTGTGTTTGTCCACAAACACTGCACCATACATCTAGTTTCTTTTTTTTTTTTTTTTTTTTTTTTTTTTTTTTTTTTTTTTTTTTTTGCTTCCTTTTCAGACTTTTTCCCATAGCATTTGTGCACGTTTTCTTTCTTACCGGCACTTTGGCTACTTTGGTGCACCCGATTGCCTTTAAACTTGGCAGACACTTAGACAAACTGCTCAGAATGTGTCCCGAACTTTTTGGTCATGATGACGTCATCACGTGATTTTTTATGAATTTTTGAATTTTGAAAATCGTAACATTCTTTTCAATATATCTAGCGAACGAAACAAGATATTTTCAAAATTCTTTTTGTTATAGCTTTGGTAGGTCTCAAAGATATGCCCTAAAAGGGAGAAAATGTGTGACGTCATGATGACATCATCAAAAATGTGCTTTTTTAAAACACATATAAGGATAGGTCCGATCGTCATGAAAATTGGTGGGTAGGTAGATACTGGCACTAGGATGCAAAATCCAAAGTGACGTCATGATGACGTCATCACGTGATTTTTTATGAATTTTTGAAATTTTGAAAATCGTAACATTCTTTTAAATATATCTGGCAAACAAAACAAGATATTTTCAAAATTCTTTTTGTTATAGCTTTGGTAGGTCTCAAAGATATGCCCTAAAAAGGAAAAAAATGTGTGACGTCATGATGACATCATCAAAAATGTGCTTTTTTAAAACACATATAAGGATAGGTCCGATCGTCATGAAAATTGGTGGGTAGGTAGATACTGGCACTAGCATGCAAAATCCAAAGTGACGTCATGATGACGTCATCACGTGATTTGTTATGAATTTTTGAAATTTTGAAATCGTAACATTCTTTTAAATATATCTCGCAAACAAAACAAGATATTTTCAAAATTCTTTTTGATACAGCTTTTGGTATGTCTCAAAGATATGCCCTAAAAGGCGAAAATTGTGTGACGTCATAATGACGTCATCAATTTTTTTTTTTTTACGCATGTAAGGGTCGGTCCGATTAAAAAAATTTATACATTGAATTTTTCTCTACCTAATTCAACAATTTCGTGATCGTGGCTCACTCAAGTATTAAGAAATAACAGGCATCTGAAAATTGTGACCAAATTCAATATAACACAAAGGAATTCTGGGAAGGACAGAAACCATGGCTTTCATGTGGCATGCTGTCTATAAAGAGTTGATCTGTAGTCTTTTTTTCAAGTCGTTAGACAAGTCGTAGGCAGACACTTACACCAACTGCTCAGAATGTGCGCCGAACTTTTAGGTCATGATGACGTCATCACATGTCACGTGACGTCATCTTAAAGGGGCATTTTTGGAAACCATATATCTACAAAAGTACAAGTCACATTAAGTTAAAACGTGGTATTTAGTTATGCCAGCATGTGTTAGATGAAAATGTATGTGACGTCATGGTGACGTCATGATGACGTCATCGGCTAATTTTCTATAATTTTTTTCATTTTTGAAATTTCATTTAAATCACATAATTTTACACAAAAAAACAAAACAGCCCTGTGTTTGTCCACAAACACTGCACCAGATGTCTAGTTTTTTTTTCTTCTTCTTCTTTTTCTTCTTCTCCCCAAAACCCCATAAACTTTATGCACGTTTTTTCTAATCGGCACTTTTGCCCTTAAACAAACTTCAATCTTAATGAGAGTTGGCATACACTGAGACCCTATACTGAACTCGTGCATATTACTCTGACGTCATGATGACGTCATCATGTATCAAATTACAAGCAATTAAAGATTAGCAGATTTAATCTTTGAAAATCAATATAAAATCAACCGTGAGAGCCCGGAACTTGATTTTTGTGGGAATTGATAGTATAATCCAGGATCTTCATTTTATCTCGTGTGCGTCAAATCACGTGACCCTTCCTTCCGGTCCAAACCGGAAGTGCCTCATCATTTGAAAGTGGAAAAATATGTGAACTTGCTTTCAACGATGTTGGTATCCGACTAGGTTGTACTTCACAAAAAAATTACATGTGACGTCATAAAATGTTCGAGCGCCCTCTAGCGGCAGGTTGAAAAATGCTTCAAATGAATAATCGGTCGATGTGTGTGGCGAAGTTTGCTGAAATCACTTTATAATTGATGTATGTAATCGGCTTCACGCTAAGAACAAGTTGAGGTGGAGAAAGATTGATGACGTCACCAGACCGGAAGTTGCAACAAAAAGACCTTTAAACATGAAAAATTTGCAAAAAAATCAACCGCAAGACATATAATGCAGATTTCTGCTTCAGATAGCATAGTTTACATAGCTCTCGAGCTTTCCGATAATGACGTCACGATGACGTCATCAAGTATCAGATTAAAAACAATCAAAGATTTCTAGATTTAATTTTCTTAAATCAATATAAAATCAACCGTCAGAGATCTGATTTTGCTTTAATGGGAACTGATAGAATAATCTAGGCTCTTCATTTTTGGTATTACGTGCAAAGTCACGTGACCCTTCCTTCCGGTCGAAACCGGAAGTGCCCTATAATTTGAAAGTTTAATCTTTGAAAATCAATATAAAATCAATCTAGAGAGATCTGATTTTGCTTTTAACGGGAACTGATAGAATAATCCAGGGTCTTCATTTTTTATATTACGTGCAAAGTCACGTGACCCTTCCTTCCGGTCGAAACCGGAAGTGCCTTATAATTTGAAAGTTTAATCTTTGAAAATCAATATAAAATCAATCCACAGAGATCTGATTTTGCTTTTTACGGGAACTGATAGAATAATCCAGGGTCTTCATTTTTTATATTACGTGCAAAGTCACGTGACCCTTCCTTCCGGTCCAAACCGGAAGTGCCTTATAACTTGAAAGTTTAATCTTTGAAAATCAATATAAAATCAATCGAGAGAGATCTGATTTTGCTTTTTACGGCAACTGATAGAATAATCCAGGGTCTTCTTTTTTTATATTACGTGCAAAGTCACGTGACCCTTCCTTCCGGTCTAAACCGGAAGTGCCTTATAACTTGAAAGTTTAATCTTTGAAAATCAATATAGAATCAATCGAGAGAGATCTGATTTTGCTTTTTACGGCAACTGATAGAATAATCCAGGGTCTTCATTTTGTATATTACGTGCAAAGTCACGTGACCCTTCCTTCCGGTCCAAACCGGAAGTGCCTTACAACTTGAAAGTTTAATCTTTGAAAATCAATATAGAATCAATCGAGAGAGATCTGATTTTGCTTTTTACGGGAACCGATAGAATAATCCAGGGTCTTCATTTTTTATATTACGTGCAAAGTCACGTGACCCTTCCTTCCGGTCCAAACCGGAAGTGCCTTATAACTTGAAAGTTTAATCTTTGAAAATCAATATAAAAATCAATCGAGAGAGATCTGATTTTGATTTTTACGGGAACTGATAGAATAATCCAGGGTCTTCATTTTGTATATTACGTGCAAAGTCACGTGACCCTTCCTTCCGGTCCAAACCGGAAGTGCCTTACAACTTGAAAGTTTAATCTTTGAAAATCAATATAGAATCAATCGAGAGAGATCTGATTTTGTTTTTTACGGGAACCGATAGAATAATCCAGGGTCTTCATTTTGTATATTACGTGCAAAGTCACGTGACCCTTCCTTCCGGTGCAAACCGGAGGTGCCTTATGATTTGAAAGTGGAAAAAGATGTGAACTTGCTTTCAACGATAATAGTCTCCGGCTAGGTTGTACTTCAAAAAATCATAGCCGGTAACGTAATATTATGTTAGAGCGCCGTCTAGCGGCAGGTTGAAATTTTAAAATTTTAAAATGGATAATCAGTTGATGTGTTTGGCAAAGTTTGCTGAAATCACTTTATAATTGATGTATATAATCAGCTTCATGCTAAGAACAAGTTGAGGGGGGAGATTGATGACGTCACCAGACCGGAAGTTAAATAAAATCAAAAGACCTTTTAAACCTAAAACAAAATTGCTGAAAAATCAACCGCGAGAGATATGCAAAATCTGAACTGGCGGTATGATACTTTGTACATGTGGGAACATTGCGTTCTGGTCACAAGATTGTTCACAGTTTTGTGTTGAGGAAATCAGGCACTGTGTATTGCCGTAATATATTTGTGTTACATTTGAATGAACCTCGATACATTCTCTCTTTGTGAGTGTTCAGTTTATAGAATAATACATGTAACATTGGGTGCTCAGAAGTAAAAATACGATGTCATTTCAGAATATTTAATTAATATACAACTGCTCTAATGACTTACACTTACAGGTGTGATAAAAAAAAAAAATCACCTTTTTTACTGATTTATTTGGGAGCGCTTAAACTCCCCATAACGTTAGGCTAAGAATGTTTTCGATAATCCACTGATGACTTGTTTCAGACTATAAAGCGAATACACATTGCGCGTTTACGACCCTCTTGCGCCGCCATTGCGCTGCCGCGCATTCGTGCACAAACTTGACGCAGTGTCCCATTCAACAGCAAAGAATATAGGTGGCGCTATACAACTTTAACGGTAAAGAAATTTACGTGGCGCTCATTACGTACATTTCTTTACCGTTAAAGTTGCATAGCGCCACCTACATTCTTTACTGTTGAATTTGCACAGCACAGCTCCACCTACATTCTTTACTGTTAAAATTGCATACCGCCACCAACATTTCTAGCCCCAGACTATAGCTTCTCTAGTCAACTTCGCGCGTTACGTTACGGTTGCAAGATGGAGAATAGGTAAACTGGGCAAGTTTTGCAAATGTTTACGATAAATTGCTAAATTTATATTACGTGCAAAATGACGTGACCCTTCCTTCTGGTTGAAACCGAAAGTACCTTCTAATTTGAAATTGCTAAAAGATGTAAACTTGCTTTCAACGATGTTGGTCTCCGGCTAGGTTGTACTTCACAAAACAATTAACGGTGATGTCATCAAATGTTAGAGCACATACTTGTAAGACAAATATATGGTGGCCCTGAAGGGCATCACAAACATAGCATCAGTTTGGCAACAGCTAGTAGAATCTGGTTAGCACCTGAGTTCAAAAACGTGTGCAGTTTAAATGATGTCATGATGATGTCATCAAGTGTCAAGTTACATGCAGAAAACCTCGAAAAAGTGAACTGCATAGGGCCTGTTTTACGTACTTGAACAGGCATGATTTTCATAGTGAGCAGATGGATCTAATTTTGATCTATATATTGTTCGTTTGCTCTCTTTTACTTCCGGAAGCTCAAAATCAAGCAATTAAACATTCAGATTTTCAACACCTACGGGGACCATATGACCATTCAAAGGATCAATAATATTCACAGAAACATTCACTAGAATTGATAACATTATCAAGACGTCATGTTGGTGTCATCAAAAATATGCCTTTTTAAAACACGTATCTGGGTACATCCAATCATCATGAAAAATTCTGGGCACTATAGGCAGATATTGTCACAAACATTGAAAATCCGAAGTGACGTCATGATGACATCATCAGCTCATTTTCTATGTTTTTTTTTATGTTTTAAATTTCTTTCTAGACTCAAAAAGGCTTAAACGCAAAAAAAAAACATAACGGAAAAGCTGTATGTACTGTTGACAAACAGTCATACATCTCTCGTTTTTGTTTACATTTGTTTCCATTTTATATTTCCTCGGACCACTCGTTCAATCTCCAGGCGATTTCTTTTTTAACAGGCAGTCGCCATTGATTTTGCCAGCAAATTGCTGGTCTGGTTACAGCAAGGCTTCCCGGAGCTGGGCGATATGTGCGGCATGGGGGTCGGCAGAACCACGTGGAAGGTCTTGAACAACAGAGACTACAGGACAGACCCACACAAGGTGAGGCATCGTAGGCACGATTGATAGGGCTGGGATCAAATATTCTGAATACTCGACTATTCGAGATACGTGCATCAAAATATCCGTTTGTTTGATTTTAAATTCGTCAAACAATCCACAAGGGAAACTGACTAGGTAAATTTGAATACATTTTCAAAGTGAACAAAGAAACTGCCAGGAGCGGGATTCGAACCTGCGACCTCCGGGTTAACGTACCGGCGCTCTACCAACTGAGCTATCTTGCCCTATGTTGGCAGTCTCCCAAATTGTCAGTATCTTTGTTCGGGTGGGCGCTGGCTATACGGCATTCTGGGTTTATGACTTCTGACCAGCGCCCACCCGAACAAAGATACTGACAATTTGGGACACCGCCAACATCGGGCAAGATAGCTCAGTTGGTAGAGCGCCGGTACGGTAACCCGGAGGTCGCAGGTTCGAATCCCGCTCCTGCCACTTTCTTTGTTCACTTTGAAAATGTTTGATTTGAAGGTTGATTTCCTTACAGCACTCGTGGTGATGGCGACCTCTGACCCAGGTTGAAATCCTGCTTGGTCCAACGTGAGGACAGTGGGTTGGGTTTTTACTCTCTGCCTGATTCTGTGAGTTTTCTCCTGAATACCACTCTGAAATGTTCCTTCCCTTCCTCATAAAACTGAACATTTCTTCATGATCTTTCAGATGGTTTCTTCATGCTTTCCAGCCCCCCCCCCCCCCCCCCCATAAGATTCCAGGAATCTTACGGCGTATAATAAGCCCCGTTCTCATGTTGACTCCCAGCTGTCTGGGGAGTAGATGATGAACGTCCAGAAGAAAGATGGCGGACTTCCGGAACTTGCGCTAATTTTTGTGAAATTGGAAGCACTCATTCAGCCCAGGAACAGTTTAAATGATATGAGAAAAATAGAATTGTACTTGATCACAGGAGTGCATGAAATCGCCTTTGCCAATATTTATTGCTGTTCGAGGATTTCAATTATTTTTTGTAAGATCGTGAATTTTCCTTTCTTTTCATTCGGGGTATGAATACGGCGGCAACCAGAGAACACTGTTTGCGGGTTACTCAAGAATATGCCCCCTGGTTTGAAATACCGAAAAGAATTATATAAAATGTAGGGTGTCCCAAAAAGGTTGTGCATGCTGATGACTTATGTGTACCCTCTAGTAATTGAATGTATACTGTCTGACTGTGCTGTAGATGGACGATAGCACTGCTTGTTTAATTTGCATTGCTTTTCTGAACTACACTGCCGTTTGCTTCAGCTGATTGTAGGGGAAAGGGCTAATTTGTGGGGTCCTTATTTGTGTCTTCGTAGGCAGCCTCCAATGTTTGGGAGGAGAGTAATAGATTTGTCGCCCCCAATGGCGGGGTCATGAGAACGTCCATCGTAGGAGTCCACAGACACGACGACATCGAGCAAGTCATCACCAACACCAAGGTCTTCTGTCGAGTAACCCATGCAGATCCCAGGTAAACGAAATGGTACACGGGTCTATTAAAATCCTGCGCGCAGCACCGCCCCCAAAATGACTCGGACGCACCGAGGTGCTGCTCTGGAAGGCACTTACTAATGCATGGACATGAATCGGTCGCAGACATGAGCTTTTTGTGGGTTAAAGCAGCTGTTGTTTACTGTCTGTCACTGGGCTAGCAGTAGAATGATTGATAGTTTCCTTAATATGATAGCCGCGACTACACCACCAGCTCAAATGACCGTGGTTTGTTTACAATGAATGGGGTTTGTACACAAACCAATGGGGCTTTGCTATTGGCCCTTTAATCTTGTGGTCGGTTTGGCTCGTTAGTAATTTCGACATTAAAGGTGACTAGAGGCCCTCAGACTAGAGGGTTCGATTGAGGATTACATGAAGTTTGAGCGGAATTGGCCCAAAGGTGTTTACGTAAATAACAAAAAATACAAAATCTTGCCTCACCAAACAGGCACTTGGCTGCACGAAGGGTTAACCTCTTCAATATGGACGACGGCCATAGCTGTGGTTTGAAAATGACCACCTGGCTGGTTGTTGACCAAATGCGCATTCCTGAGCTTACTCAATCCATTCATGTTTCAACTGTACTGTTCTTGAATGGGAGTTTAATAAAGAGATGGAGCTTTTTCAAACAAAGCTTTCATTCACACGAAAGGGGGGCTCCAAGTGCGATGAATAGGACCTCTCTATTCAGTGTGGCGCCTATTGTTTGCCTTTACGTTTGGCTGCACTTGTTCTTGGCATACCATGAAATTGACTGGTATTCTTCTGGGCTGTGCGTCCGAACCAGGTACCCAACTGCTAATGTCACGAACGGGTTCCAGATTATGGAATCGAGTAGCCACGGTAACCGAATTAACATATTACTTGGTGATTTCTCAGACAATGAAAAAGAAAGTTTCTATAAATGCCATTTGTGGGGAATTTTCAAAAGGAAAAACCAGGGTACATGGAAAAGCAAAACAGATTAACGTCGATGACGCTTGCAAAAATGCAACTGGTACCGTAAAAGCTGGAGCTCATCGTATACACTTGCATCTTGCTGCATTGATGCACCCTTGTGGTGGAACCATCAACATGCGGACCTTTACAAACAATATGAACAGCAATTTCAAAGATTACATTTTTGGGATCGGCTTTCTTCACCTGGGTCATTCCATAAATTGGGGTCCAAAGTGTGATAATTTGTGGTGCCCCTGTTACACCTGACCTGTGTAATTTCCCATCAAGTATCATTAAAATTGACTTCACACTATTTTTTACTTGTTTGGCAGGTACTTTGCTTTACACAATCACTCTTGGAGATAGAAGGCATTAAAGAATGTGTCTGGAATTGAAAAATCTTATACATGTCACTATGTAACAGGGTCACACTTTTAGACCCCCAAATTTATGGAATGACCCCAAATTCCCATACTACCTGTAAAGGCACACCCCTAGTATTCTTCTAATGTAGGTGCGTAGCATCCTGTGTCGCCGTGACGACGGCCATCGCCATGATGCTTCAGGGACTGCATAGGATGCCCGATGGGCAGTACGATGTCACAAGTCTCACCGATGCAGCATTCTGTTATGCCAAGGAGTGTCTGCTACGTGACGATGATGGGAATTTGGACGCTGAGCAGGTAAGGATGCAAAAATGGTATCCAATCAAGAGTCTGGGTTATACCAAGCAAGATATGGGACCAATGGGTACCCCCCTCCCCCTTGTCCCTATACCCTATACACACACACCAGACTATTGTTACCTAACACCCCCCCCCCCCCCCCTTCCCCCAGATATCTGAAAGGAATTCCTGAGGTTCCAGGAAAACAATGACCAACACAAAAGTGGGGGTTCCCTCGGTCCAATACCTTGCTTAAAATGCTGAATTCAGCAGGTCAGCAAGAATGTCCGGGGGGGGGGGGGGGGATTCACACTGCAGTACTCCACCAGGAGTTGCTATGCATGCAGGGGCCATTTTTCACACTGTGCATTTGAAAATATCGACACGTCCACCTAAACTATGTGCCATTTTAACACTACTTTTTAGTACGCCATTTAGTCTCTTGAAAATTTATTGGACTCGGATTTAGCTGTGAGTGACGGCTTAAAATTTAGGCATTGGTTTCTAGACCAAACTACACTAGTTGGCTGGTGACTTTTCTTTAAAATAATCTTAATTTTTAAATTTTTGTTTTAATTGAACAGATTAAACAGTTGCAATTCCACATGAACGCTTCACTACCTGAACTGGAGCTGGACGACAAAAACAAAATAGGTTACACCTTCAAGTGCCTGGGTGCCGGGTTCTGGGCCCTCAGACAGAAAAACTTCAGAGCTGCCATCGAGGCATTAACATTGGAGGTAAGGAAGCCACGGAGAAAAGTCTTTCAGCTTTGGGTGGGAAGCGGGTCTTGTGATGAGGTACGAGTGTCATCTTGTTATTCATTGAGGAAAAACTACAGTGGAAGGCCGCTATACCGAACACCGCTATCAGACATCCAACTTTTCCTTGGATCAGCTGATTTCCTCGTTTTTCATGTCACACTTATGCCATTGAAAAATTGAAAAACACTGTACAAAGTCTTGTAAAGATTGGAATTTCCTCGTTTTTTTTAAATTCAAAGTTGCATGCCTGCGCTATACCGAACACCATTCTTGGCTCCCGAATTTTGTGTACAAAACTTATCAAACATTGTTGTTGAAAAAAAAAGGGCAACGGATTAAAAAAATGTACTGGAAATTTAGGCTGTTTGTAATTCCCAAACGGCCGGAGCTTTATGTTGAAGAGTGACAGGCGGCTACTATTTCCCCTAGGAATAGAAGGGAAAAGCCAACTGTTGCTTTAGAATTCGGTAAGCTTAGAAAGTATGAACATGTAATTACATGATTCAATGGCCGGCACATGTTCAATTACAATCAAAAGAGGGCGGTATTTAAAAGAACGGACGGCATGTTGAAAAATGGGCAAGCGCTGGACCGGCGGCTGAAAATCGCTACACCAAACGATCGCTATACCGAACAAAATGTGTGGATCCCGCGATGTTCGTTATAGCGGCGTTCCACCGTATAGGCCTTCCCTTCATTTCAACCCAGGTTGTTTTGACATAGATCGGAGAGATGCAACATTCGCACTGTTATTTTGCGAACCGGCCGCTATACGTGAACCGTGTAGCGTTCAACCCGGTTATGGCCCCGGTGTATTTACACTTTGGGGTAGTTCACACTATCATTTTTTACTCTGTTCACGCTGTAAAATCCAATTTCAATCCTGGTTAAGATTTTCAACCCTGGCCCCGACCAGGGTCGATTTTGATCCGGCTAGAGTGTTTTACCAGGTAGGCACCGGGTTGAAATTTACAAGTGGGGAAAGGGTTGAGAAAATGTTGTGGTCCAACCCCGAGAATTTGAAAAGCCGAGTTTCACGCTCACGAATCACTGAGAATGAGGTATCTACCCCAAAGTCAAAACTGTCCGCGTCCACTGTACGCAATAAAAAAAAAAGAAGACGAACAATTGTTTTTCTTTTCCTAGGGTGGCGATGCGGACACCAATGGGGCTGTCGCAGGGGCTCTACTGGGCTGTAAACTGGGCTTCAAGCGCCTTCCCCCGTCCTGGAGGAACGACCTCAAACACAAGAAGTGGCTGGACGACATCATAGCAAAGTAGGTGAAACCATCACAAATTGACCCGACTCATTATGATGGATTGAATCGCCCGGTAAGACTTAATGAAGTCACGCCCTGTTTACGCATTGCATTGGCGTAGCCAACAGCCCACTGTAGTATCACAGTACAGACAGGTTGGGATCACGTCAATTGCTGCCTGTCTTCGTTTTGCGACAAACACCAAGACTTTGTTTTTCAAACTAACATGGCAACGGTTTCCTTCAGGCACCTAAGACAAGTAAAAATATTGCTCAAAACCGCATCCACGTACAGTCTACATTTTGTAGATCTACGCATGTTAGACCTGAAGATCTTTTCACTTGTCCCCATTTGGCCAGCGTGGTTAACACAGGCGTGATGTCATTACGTCTCGGGGGCTGTTACTTGAGGGCTTATGAACCATGTGGCTTTCTTTGAGTTCATGCAGTCAAACACTAATACACGCGTCCATACACATGCGTATATTTGTATGTACGTGCACTGTATATATCTCCGAGGACAAGAGAAGAAAGGAAACGCAAAGAAACCTTTCAGTCCTCGAACGTAGAGTCTTTTGTTGAAATCGGTCCTCGAACGTAAGGATACGTGCTTAGTCTATGGGGGTTGGTTATATTAAAGGAACAATAGGAAACACAAAGCATTGTCCTCGGATGTATTGGGGAAGTACGACTGTGTGCATACCCCAGCGTTTTAGGTTCACTTGCAGCACAAATATGCACACGAACCAGCGTTATATTTGATAGTCAGGGTTTTGCTTGATTTTGCAGCTTTTCACTATGAAAATCTTTGCCGTGAAAATCCGTTTTGCCGTGAAATAAAATTTCACGGCAATTTCACGGCGAGATAACACCATGAAAACGCCGTGAAATACTCTTGGGATTTTATCGCCAAGAAAACGCCGTGATTTTTTGCGGGCAGTTTCTGCCCAGCTCATTAACTTGCTCTATTGTTCACTCTTTTGTATCGTGTGATTATCAACCATCAATAAATTGTAATGTAACTGTCGAAGCTGGCAGAAGTTGCGTGGTTTATTGACAGTTAAACATGACGGCAGGCTAGGTATGGCGGCCAAGCGTTCGACGTCCAGTTTACCATCGATGCCTTCGTAACTAGTCAAGGGCCCCCTCGTAGAAATAATAACAAACCCGTAATAAATATTGTATTGGGGAATTCGATATATACCGAAGAATATCGCGATATGTTGCTTTTTGCAGCGTTTAAGATTTCTCTAACTATAGGCCTATACTTGCCCCTAACGTCAGAACGTTAAGCATGGTGCAAGTGTGGGTTAGTCTAAGTTACCTCACCCGAAGTTCCAGCTATTTCAAATAAAGTTGACGACAGAATAATACATAACGTATGATGTACCATGGAGGAATAAATAATACATTAAATGTGTCGTTTCTTTGATCGTTTTCTAGCCCCGACATAACTTATCCGTCATATCTCCGGAGTAGAGTCCGCACCACGCACGTGCGTGCATGCATACGGGATGCCATCGTTGGTGTAGTCTTGGTCAAGTGCAAACAACCGCACTGAATGCTACCGTATTATTCCCAATGTACAATGTACGTACACGCAGCTAACGTATTCCGAACTCCGCCTTAAAAAAAAGGCTACTAAGACCTGAGGGGGTTACAGCAATTGTTCAATAAGGGTACCCCCTAAAGCGCATCTGCGCGTGCGCGATGCTTTGTTGCTAGCCTTGGTCAAGAGCAAGCAGCCGCACTGAATGCCATCGTCTTATTCCCAGTGTACAATGCACGCACATGCAGCTAATGCGCAGAGAAATTCATCTTGAGAAAAGACAAAACCGGGCGCTTCGCACAGCCAAAATTACTAGGTAGGCCTACGTAAAATTACCATGGACTTTTTTTCTCCGGAATTCGACGCGGGAAATTCTTAAGATAATCATTTTTTCTATTTTTTTTTTCGTAGGAAATTCCAGACAGGGTCGGCGGGATAAAAAAAAAATAACAAATCGGTCGGGAGCCAAAAATAGGGTGGGTCGGAAATGAGAACCATATAATTTAAGACAGGGACGCCCTTATCGTTGTAAGGTTTATAATGATGTACGGTAATTTTCCCAAAAGACTTTGTCCATTGAAAGCATACGTGGGTTTATTCTTGATTTTATGTTTCAATTTCAATCATAAATGTACCGGTACCGCTATGGTTTCCAGATAATTTTATTTTTTGTGTTTTGCGTTGTTGGATGGCAAAAAAAAACTGAGAAAAACGGTGCCTGTTTTTAACCTTAGTCAAGGCGCGCGTAGCTACCTGGACGCGTGATGCGTCCCGAATGCCAGCATGTCCGGGGCCGGGAGCGCCACTCGTCTGGGTAGCGCGAGCCAATGAATTCGGAACAAAATGTGGGCCTACATGTGCGGACAAAACAAACGCGGAGTCTTATAACAAAAACATACCGGGAAAACGAAAAGCACGGAAAACAGCGAAAACTTCACATGCCTGATTATTATAGTCGGATTTCACAAAATCCGTGTTTTAAAACCCAAATCCTTACTTCCGTATTCCTTATTTCTCATGAATTTCAGTACGAAATACGGAAAACCCGTACTGGTTGGCAGCTCTGAATTGTGCATTTTGCATCAAAACAGAACTAGCCTGGAGCCGGCCTAAGCCAGCTCATTTGGAAAATTAAAAGTGCCTGTAGAATCAGAAAAAGGCAACTCGGGCCGGGAGGCGAATTTTTTGTTCTACCAAGCGACATCCGAATGTGGTTAATGCTATAACGCATATGTCCTATGAGATTTCGGACTTTACTTCCCTTTTAAAAAAAATCCTCCGGAGCCACGAATTAGAAAAGAAAAAAAATTCGAACGTAATGAAATTTCGGACTTTATTTCCCTTTAAAAAGAACCTCCAAAGCTCAATCTCCTACCCACCCCACAGTCGAACACCGTATCCACTGAACCATCGGAATGCTCGGTAGACAATGATAATTTATGGCATTATATACCCAGCCCTAGGTCCTATGCATCCATAACGTTTGGGGAAAAAATAATTCGCGGCTGGGCCGCGCCGGGCCGGGAGCGAGCAGAGACACCACCCAGACAATCCAGCCAAACTCAACGCTGAGTGATGTGATTGGTTTAGCATGACCAGGGAAAATAGTTTCGACCAATCAAAGCACTCAGCGCAGAGGTGGAGCCGATCGTTGCGCGTTACGGAGTTCATGATTGGTCAGTCCGATCATTCACGACTGCATGCATGTAACTTTCACCGTGCTCGAGGTGTTCGTCCATTACAACTACGCGTAGCTAGTAGCAAGACGCCCATTTCGGACACGACCTAAGAAGTCATTGGTTTTTGTATACAAATCAGGAAATGGTGAGAAATAAATTACATTTTACAACTGCAATGAAAGAAACGCTAACATTTTAAGAAAGAACAAAAATGGACTGCTCCGTGAAGCCGGCCGTTGGCCTTCAAATTAGTAGTTTTTTTGTGGCATTAATGTAGATCATTCCTTCCTCCATCGATTTACGAGGAGTTGGCTAAATCTATTCTACGCGCGATAGGCCTAAGGTCCCCTCCCCTGTTTTATTAAAATCGTTGCAGAAACGCAAATAATAAAATTAAAAAACCACCAGCAAGCACAACAGTAAAGTACACACTGCGTGTATCACAACCCTCTCCCAACAAACCGTGACCACCTGTCCGTTTTATACCTGCGAGATTGATGTTCGTGCATAACATATTCGCATGAGCCATGAGTCGATCGTCTTATAAATGCGGATCAGACCACTGTACTCGCAACCACAAACACATAAAATTAGGAGAGTTCCCTGTTATGCCGGGCCGTTATGTTTGCACCCGCAGTAAATCTAATCTGTTCTTTTGTCAGTTGAAGAATGGTTTACCGTTATGCATAACAAAGGAATGCAGCCTGCCAGGTTCGCCGTGAATTTGCCGTGAATTCGCCGTGAACATAATTGCCAATATTTGCTGGAAATAAACGCCGTGAAATTGCCGTGAATTTTTATTTCACGGCAAAAGACGGATTTTCAGGGCATTTTCACGGCAAAGATTTTCATAGTGTTTGTTGCACGAAATATTGCACAGCACATACTACTCTGCATAACTCGGCTGAGAACCAGTCAAAAAAGTATAAATATCATGCAATGTTGGCTGGTAATCCGTTTTAACTGAGCAAAATGTTTCTGTGCCCGTCCAATTTGCTTGAACGAAAATTGGACCCAGATTTTTTTTTTTGATGCAAGTTTGCCCCTAATAAGGCTAAAATTCACTCAAGATACGGAACTACAAAAATAAACGGAATCAAGAATTAATATTCCTCTTGAAGCAGGAAAGATCATAAGATGAAGGGAAACATGCACCGGGCAAAGAATTCCATAGAGATACAGAATGAGGGATAAAAGCTATGGGCATGTTATTTGGTTTTGATGCAGGTATTTTGACTTGGACATCATGATGGCGAGCTGTGGCACACCCGTAGATGGTCCTGATGGGGGAGTCCATCTCACCAAGAGGGAACAAGACAAGACCCAGACAGCAGCCAGCCCAGAGATGCCAAGAACCAGCGACCCTACTTCGGCCATGACTTCAGACAAAATGACCCCTGAACCCTCTGAAGAGGTTAGAGGTCAAGGCCATCAGACTTCTGAGAAACTGGACAATACAGACGCGAAGACGTCTGAGGACTTGCCTGATGATTCAGAGGTCAAACCAGATGTATCCACAGAGGTCAAACCAGATGTATCCACAGAGGTCATCGCTGACAGTGCCAGCGACCCAGCAGAGGTCACAAGGACCAGTGAATCTCCCGATGAGCCTCAAACTGGATCTTAACAAAAATCTGTCTGTTGTTCGGTGTGATGAGATCCCAAATGAAAGTGCATGATAGTCCTGATCAAGACACAAATTTTGTAAGGAACTTCAGGAGATTTCATCAGAAGCAGATGATTTCCTCAACTCCAAATTAATTGAAGAATGTTGAATGAAAGTCTTTTCAACTGAATGCATGAAAAGAAAGTATTTTTGTCTGCTATTGTAATTTAGAAAGTCATTTAATACCATAAATGAATTTGATAGGGTGTAGTATTTTGTGTCGCCTAAACGAATGTTTTTGGGGGCACTGGCCCGTGTGGCCCGTGTGGCCCGTGTGGCCCGTGTGGCCCGTGTGGCCCGTGTGGCCCGTGTGGCCCGTGTGGCCCGTGTGGCCCGTGTGGCCCGTGTGGCCCGTGTGGCCCGTGTGGCCCGTGTGGCCCGTGTGGCCCGTGTGGCCCGTGTGGCCCGTGTGGCCCGTGTGGCCCGTGTGGCCCGTGTGGCCCGTGTGGCCCGTGTGGCCCGTGTGGCCCGTGTGGCCCGTGTGGCCCGTGTGGCCCGTGTGGCCCGTGTGGCCCGTGTGGCCCGTGTGGCCCGTGTGGCCCGTGTGGCCCGTGTGGCCCGTGTGGCCCGTGTGGCCCGTGTGGCCCGTGTGGCCCGTGTGGCCCGTGTGGCCGTATATTAAAGTTTTAGATTAAGTTTTTGCTCTCATTTGGTGTCATTTGAAAAGTTGAAGTCCAATTGGAACCAAATGTGGGTTATACATGTAACATGGGAACCTTCATATGTTAATGAGGTCAAATGTCACAGACCAAGGTCAAAGGTCATCTGAGGTCAAGTTGTAAAAATGGACTGAACATGTAAAATCTGCCCCATTTGAAAAGTTAAAGTCCAATTGGAACCAAATGTGGGTTATACATGTAACATAGGACCTTCATATGGTAATGAGGTCAAAGGTCATATACCAAGGTCAAAGGTCATCTGAGGTAATGTAAATTCACTATTGGGTTTTGCCCTTCACCGACGTTTTTCTTATAAACACTGTATACTCAGTGTTGTCCCGAGAGATTATTTGGAAAAAAATCACTTGGTGGGGATCGAACCCATGATCTCCTGCTTTCTAGTGCAGATGTCCCACCACTCGACCACCGAGCTTGCCAGAGTCGGCTAGCTGGTTTGAATCTGATACAGTGGCGGGTACCGCAGCCAAACTATTCATAAGATGGAATTTGCATTAGGGTGATGTAAATTCAATATTGGGTTTTGTCCCTCACCGACGTATTTTGTAAACACTGCATACTCTGTGTTGTCCCGAAAGATTATTTGGAAAAAAATCACTCGGGTGGGACTCTAACCTTTTCTTGTAACATATTTTGTGTCTTTTCCTATTTTGGGCGTCTGCAACCCTCCTAAAACAGATATTAATAATTTAATTGGTGGCAGAAACTCAAAATGTCAACAAAATAATCTAGGGGACTATTGTGCCATTATCTTCAATGGAGGTTCGGCGACGTGTGAAGGGTTTTCCCAGACCACATCACAAATAACATACAATAGTGGAAGTGTCTTAGTTTAATATATAGAACTCATCATAAAGTTTAATAAATGTGGGTGGTTTTTTTTCCATTGGATGTCTTATACTAAAGTGAATAACTTCTGATTTTGCAAGAGAAATAGGCAATAAAAACTCAAAGAGAGCACAGATAGTATGTCTTTAAAGCTTGGAGCCTATACTTACAGGAAACAATATTGCTACATTCCACCTGTTTTACAAGTGCCAATGTTGTACATGTACACAATATACATGTAATTGCTGTGTTACACCATTACAGTATGAAGTCCAAGTCCTTGATTATACAGGACATTGTACCTATAGCTTAGCACTGTGTAAACTTTGTACCGGGACAGCATAATAATGTACTGCATAAACCTTATGACTAACCACTGCTATACGTACCTATACTTGGGTGTTGAAGGTATAATCAGTATTAATAAGTCAATAGTAGATTCAACCTGATAGGGCCGTCTCCCTGTGTTTTTGGACAACCTGGATTATCACTACAGTAATCACCAATAGTATTGGATAAGCCCATCACAATGGGATTTATCTGCTCTTGTTTCATCCCACACAGGCCATTGTACTAACCTGGGCTGTCTTCAGTAAGACGATTTTCTGACTCAATGATTTTTTTACTCTTTGTTGGCCCCGCTCCAACCTCCACAGATTTGTACACGGTGGGTCATATTATGAGGTTGAATCTACTATAATTTCAATCTGGAAGCTTCCTTTTTTTTATAAAAATGGTACAAGTATCCATCCATTTGAGAAATATTTCCATCCGAAATGCTGTCATTCTCAAGAAAATTGTATCTGAAAACCTCCCACTGTTAAAAAGGTGTAACTTCACTGTTTTCTCGTGATTTGGATGACAGACTGAGCTCCAATGTTCACAGGTTTGTTATTTCATGTGCTGCATGCAACTGTGCTGACTCTTCCACCAATGGTGTATCATGTCTTTAACATTTGGGATGGCTAAGTGTTGGGACTGAATAATCATCATTTCTCGATGCAAGATCACAGTGGGAATTTTATTTACACAACTAAATACCCATCACTAAAATCCAACATAAAAAAGCTGTTGAGTTTGTTGAATAGTCGGCTTCGGTTAGTGTTTTCCGACTACAAGTGGCATATACATATGTACAAAGTTTTGATTAAGTAGGGGGATCAAAAAATGTCTGTGCTTGCTTTCATTTAAGTAAAAAGAAAGTTGTGTGTTGGTTCCTTTTTTATTAGGTGTTTGGGCTACAGCCCAAACACCTATTGTTATTGTTAGAATTATTCTTGTTATTATTATTCTTACTTTTTCTTTTTCTAGAAGATTTTTATCCGGAGTTGTTTGACTACATGCAAACTCATATCAAGTTCAAATTAAACACATGAATACACAACCAACGTAAGATGTTTTTTTTTGTAATGACGTAATGATGACGTCATCGGGTATCAGATTACAAGCAATTAAAGATTATTAAATTTAATCTTTGAAAATCAATATAAAATCAACCGTGAAAGACCTGAACTTGATTTTTACGGCAATCGATAGGATAATATTAGATCTTCAATTTTGATCGTGCGTGCAAAATCACGTGACCCTTCCTTCCGGTCGAAACCGGAAGTGCCTTATAATTTGAAAGTGGAAAAAGATTTGAACTTGCTTTCAGCGATGTTAGTCTTTGGCCTGGCTGAACTTTTCAAAAATGTGTGCGGTGACGTCATAAAATATTCGAGCGCCCTCTAGCGGCAGGTTGAAAACATTTCAAAATGAACTTTCAGTCGATGTGTGTGGCGAAGTTTGCTGAAATCACTTTATAATTAATACATATGATGACCTTCATGCAGGGAACACATGTGCGAGGGCTCAGATTGATGACGTCATCAGACCGGAAGTCACAATAAAAAGACGTTGAAACCTTTAAAAATTGCTGAAAAATCAACGGCGACAGATATAATCCAGATTTTTGCTTCAGATACCACAGTTGACGTAACTCTAGAGCTTTCTGATAATGACGTCACGATGACGTCATCAAGTATCAGATTACAAGCAATCAAAAATTTCTAGATTTAATATTTGAAAATCAATATAAAATCAACCATGAAAGATCTGGTTTTGATTTTTACTGGAATTGATAGAATAATCCAGGGTCTTCATTTTTTATATTACTTGCAAAATCACATGACCCTTCCTTCCGGTCCAAACCGGAAGTGCCTTATAATTTGAAAGTGGAAAAAGATGTGAACTTGCTTTCAACGATGTTAGTCTCTGGCTAGGTTGTACTTCACAAAAAAATTACCGGTGACGTCATAAAATGTTGGAGCGCCCTCTAGCGGCAGGTTGAAAAATGTTTAAAATAAATAATCGGCTGATGTGTGCGGCGAAGTTTGCTGAAATCACTTTATAATTGATGTATACAATCAGCTTCGTGCTAAGAACAAATTGAGAGGGAGAAAGATTGATGACGTCATCAGACCGGAAGTGACAATGAAAAGACCTTTAAACATTAATAAATTGCTGAAAAATTAACCGCGAGAGATATAATCCAGATTTTTGCTTCAGATAGGACAGTTGACATAGCTCTCAAGCTTTTTGATAATGACGTCACGATGACGTCATCAAGTATCAGATGACAAGCAATCAAAGATTTCTAGATTTAATCTTTGAAATTCAATATAAAATCAACCGTGACAGATCTGATTTTGCTTTTTACGGGAATTGATGGAATAATCTAGGGTCTTTATTTGTTATATTACGTGCAAAATCACATGACCCTTCCTTCCGGTCCAAACCGGAAGTGCCTTATAATTTAAAAATGGGGAAAGATGTGAACTTGCTTTCAACGATGTTAGTCTCTGGCTAAGTTGTACTTTACAAACAAATTACCGGTGACGTCATAACACCCTCTAGCGGCAGGTTGAAAACATTTTTAAATGAATAATCGGCTGATGTGTGCGGCGAAGTTGGCTGAAATCACTTTATAATAATGTAGATAATCAGCTTCATACTAAGAACAAGTTGAGGTGGAGAAATATTGATGACGTCATCAGACCGGAAGTTAAAATGAAAAGACCTTTAAACCTTAAACAATTGCTGAAGAATCAACCGCGAGAGATATAATTCAGTGCGGCATGTTGAAAAATCTCCAAAATGCATGTTCAGTCAATGTCTGTAGCGAAGTTTGCGATTTTTACTTCATGAGTTATATGATGACCCTCGGGCAGACAACACGTGTGTGCATGATCAGATTGATGACGTCATCAGGCTGGAAATAGCATTAAAAAGAGCCTTTAATATTTGAACAATTCTGAAAAATCAACCCTAACAGCTATAGCCTTCATGTTTATTTCAAATGGTAGAGAAAAGTAGGTCATAAACTTCCTTGTATTTCTTGGCAATCAGCGAACTTGAACATTCCCCTTGGCACCCTTGGAATGTCACTTCGACCACCCACCAACTCCCTCATAAAACGTGCTTTAGCGTAGTGCCTCGTGGAAAAAATACTCAAAAGAGGGCGCTAGACCAACCTAACGGTCCCGAACTGTACGCGTGCAGTTGGGGACCGTTAGGTCGGTCCACCACCTACACCTAGGACGTGATGCTACAAGAAAATTCATTTGCTTGGTAGCAAGCCGTACATTCCTCATAATTGTTGATCTCCATCCCTGGCTCCGCAAGTGTCGATAATAGTCTCATCATATTGTTAAATATTTCTATGAATTATTTTTCTTCTTGTCTTTCTTTATTCCCCAGAACTGTATAACAACATGCAACTTCAAATCAAGTTTAAACTTGGTACATTTTATACACACTCACTCTATTGAAGATGTGCAAAAATCGAATGACGTCATGATGTGCCAATTTACAAGCAGAAATATGATATTTCAAGTTTTCATATGTGAACATCAGATAGATCTAATGTAAATCGAATTTTTTGGTGTTTTTTCTTTGACCTCTACGTCTGGGAACATCGGAAGCTCAAAGTCAACGGATGGTACAGGGACACTGTTAGCAATTCACGGATCAGTAACATGAATACAAACATATGCGGACGTACATGGCAGAAAAAAAGTAGATCTCAAACTTCCTTGTATTTCTTGGCAATCAGCGAACTTAAACATTCCCCACGGCACCATTGGAATGTCACTTCGACCACCCACCAACTCCCTCATAAAACGTGCTTTAGCGTAGTGCCTCGTGGAAAAAATACTCAAGAGAGGGCGCTAGACCAACCTAACGGTCCCGAACTGTACGCGTGCAGTTGGGGACCGTTATGTCGGTCCACTACCTACCTCTGGGTATTTTCTTTCTAACGAGGCTGTTGAGGGTAGACATTGGAATGGGACGTGATGCTACAAGAAAATTCATTTGCTGATTGGGTAGCAAGCCGTACATTCCCCATAATTCTTGATCTCCATCCCTGGCCCGCAATTTTCGATAATAACCTCATCATTGTTGAATATTTCTATGAATTGTTTTTCTTCTTGTCTTTCTTTATTCCCCAGAACTGTATAACAACATGCAACTTCATATTAAGTTTAAACTTGGTACATTTCATAGACACTCTATTGAAGATGTGCAAAAATTTAATGACGTCATGATGTGTCAATTTACAAGCAGCAGTATGATATTTCAAGTTTTCATATGTGAACATCAGATAGATCTAATGTACATAGACATTTTTGGTGTTTTTTAGTTGACCTCTACGTTTAGGATCATCGGAAGCTCAAAGTCAACGGATGGTACACGGACAGCAATTCACGGATCAGTAACATGAATACAAACATATGCGGACGTACATGGCAGAAACAAAGTAGATCTCAAACTTCCTTGTATTTATTGGTAATCAGCCAACTTAAACATTCCCTATGGAAAAAAAAATAGAAAAGTCGAAAAAATATTTTTACAAAAACGTTAAATCTGTTTTTTCTGCTATTCTCCCTTACAATGTCACTTCGACCATCCGCCAACCCCTCATAGAACGTGCGTAAGCGTCGTGCAGTTCGGGACCGTTAGGTCGGTCTAGCGCCCTCCCTTTCGTATTTTTCCATGAAGCTGTTGAGGGCAGCATTGCAATGTGACGTTATGTTATAAGAAATGAATTTGCTGATTGGTGAGAAAGCCGTACATTTCCCATACCGGTGATCCCCGTCCGGGGCTACACAAGTGTCAATAACACCCTCATCATTATATGTTATGTGATTATTATTATATGAATTATACCTGTTAAAGTACCCTCAAGGAGACACTTTGTCATCATTTTTGATACCTTAGGGAGACAAATGACATACTTGTACATGTATATACATACATACTCTGTTGAAGATGTTCACAAATGCAATGACGTCATGATGACGTCATCAGGTGTCAAATTACAAGCAAAAAAGCACAAAATCAAGGAAATTTTTGAAACGTCATATGTCATGAGGCACAAAACACAAGGTTTTCATATTTTTGCGATTAGATGTTAGTCTCCGGCAAGACTGTGCTTTTCAAAAAATGTTACCAGTGACGTCATAAAATACTCGAGCGCCCTCTAACATGGCCTCAATCCGTCTTCCGACTCACAACAAAATAATCAAAAACCCATCCGTATTATTGAGTATAGTTCACTGCACATTCATTCTGTGCTTCTTTCGATTGTTGAAATCAAAATAAACCACATATGCATCTTTTCTCCAATGTATTTCAGTGTCGAACAGTCTACCAGACGTCACTGTTGGTGACCCCACGACAGCAGGAAGCAAGGCCTTCTGCTCAAGAGTACATAATTTGCTTTAAAATAATTACATTGGTGTTTTCATGTTTCTTTTCCTAATCACTTCTTTCAACAAATGTACGTCTTAATACTGTACTTTCCTGATCCATAAATATACAAAAAACAGACAAAGCCAAACACCTAGTGTTTGTAACAACAAACTCTATCTCTAGTTATTATTATTATTTTTTTTTAATATTTGTAACATATTTCATCTGAATGTGTCTTATTAAAAGAATAATTGGATTGGCACTGTATTTTTTCTGTTTTAGCTTATTATGCAGTTATATTTGTAAAATATCAATGGAGCACCAAATTTCTTAGAGCGTACTGGACAATAAGCCAAATCTTAATAGGCCTGTACAGAGCATGCAACAGGCCACTTCTAAATAAATACTGAGTGGGGGGGGGGGGGGGGGGGGGGCTGGTAACCAAATTTCACTTTTTTGTGTAGATTTCCCCCAAAATATAGTTAAAAAACAAACATTACTGATCAGTAAAATGTAGACGGATCTGTGGAGTGATGTGGCCTTGTGGTGTGATGCTACAGATTGTGGGTTCGAGCCAAGTCGGGGGGGGGGGGGGGGGGGTTGTGGTGCTTGTGTCCTTGAGCAAGACACTTTGTCACAAATTGCTTCTCTCCGCCCAGGAATTTTGGTCACCCCATCCCCCACTCATCACCGACACGTATATACGCCACTTCGATTCCCCCATTCGAAACGGGTAAGTGGCGACCCCTGCTAACTTGATCTGGGCGAGTGGTCTGTTATCACAAAGGAAAGATTTTGGGCTATATACATTTACATTCATGATACTAATTTTGTGATACCAATTTGTTTTGGGCGTTCGGGCATACGGTTTTGTCTCGCACTGTATAATTCATTAGTTGATGCTTAATCTGCCTGTTTCCCCCAATAACAAAAAAATCATTTACATTTTACACTTTATTTCTCGGGATTTGTACAAAGACATAGGCCTAATACAACTTAAAAAAAAACAAAAGGCACAAGATTGTTCAAAAGAAACAAAAGAAATTTAAGCCCAGTCTTGAGAAATGCCCTCTCGTTGAACCATAGACCTTATCGCAAATACCGCCTGGATGAGACGTCATAATGGTTACTAGGGACGTGGGAAAGAAACGCGCACCAAAATCGCTCCCATTTCCTTCCCACAATCCCTTGTGACCAGTGTGACGTCTCGACCAGGCGGTATTTGCGATATGGTCTATGGAGGAATGGAATGGTTGAAACGGGTAATAACTCTTGACAACAGAGCTTGGAAATCAGATAAA
Source organism: Hippasteria phrygiana (assembly GCA_037893225.1). Lineage (NCBI taxonomy): Eukaryota > Metazoa > Echinodermata > Asteroidea > Valvatida > Goniasteridae > Hippasteria > Hippasteria phrygiana. The sequence goes on along the minus strand of JAZGUH010000775.1, from coordinate 111,985 downwards.
CGAGGCTGTTAGTGTTTACACAGAGGGGGGAGTTTAGATCACGTTGGTTATATCATGGAGCCTCCATGGTTATATGAGAGGGAATTGGGTTCTAAGGGAAAGCCGCGTCTTTGTACGGTTTCGAAGTAGGGCCTATTGCAAAATTCTTGACTCAAAGGTTAACGAATTGAATGCGGAACCGTACTTTGCTGTGATATGCGAGCGCTAATTACAGCTGAGCCAGCAAGTTGATCACATCGGGGTCAAATGAAAATCAGACTCCTTTTCCCTATTATTGGTTGAACCCCACGTCACCGGCCGCTCTCCTAATTATCTCATAATAGTACAAGACTACCAATAATGGGCCCGTTTTTATATTTCATAGTGAGTAGTGACTGAAATTCACGCTTCTAGGGCATTTCTCAAACCCCTGGCTTTGGCTCGGGCTTCGGCTTCGCGTAATTTTATGTCCCCGGATTTGGCAAGATCTTGGACACTATTTTTGCTATATTTACATCAAAATCTTATATTTAATCCAGAGCCTGAGCCTGTTTATTTATTTACGTATATAAGGCTTCAGATTGGCAATGGGACTGGGGAATAGTTGGAGACCAAGCCGGAGACCAAGCCTAAGCCCAAGCCCAAGCCAGGGTACCTGAAATAAGGGGCTGTGGGGAGACGAACTTTTGGGCTAGCATTTTTTTTTTTTTTACTTTGGGCGTATACACAAGCCCAATCATTAGCGGCGCATTTTCCGGAATTGACCAATCACAGCTCGCCTTTGCATTGACCGTGCCAAATCCAAAATGGCTGGTACGGAGAAAAAAGGTAAGACATGTCGAGTGCAATATTTAAAGGTTTTACCGTTATTTCATCCTAATTGTCATGAGGAAATGTTGTTTCTTACAGTATGATAACGACAGCTTCAGACTGACTTTCTTTTCAATATGTACCGCAAGGGTTATCATGAAAAAGGAATACAATTTGGCAGTAGATTATAGGCAGAAGCATTTGAATGCCATTGTTACGTTCGTTATTCCACATGCATGACATGCAGTCATGGCAGTTTGTATGGTCTGCTGCACTGTTGTGTTGGCAATGGCGGAAATGACATGTACAGTACACTGTCACTGTGGCAGTGTAGTCCACGAGTGCCACTGGCAGGATAACTTGCTGTGCTGCATCTTTGGCCGACCACACACGCAACCAAATGCTTGCAAATATTTAATTTAATATCCACATGAAGCTGATGAATGGGCCAGGGACAGAACAATCTTGGAATTTTTTTTTACTGAGTGATGATCTGTCTGATAGCAAACACAGTGGCTATTTTAATTACGGCAGCTGTAAGTGTAACTAGGCAGTTCCGTAATGACGGCTGTCGAAACAATAGCCACTGCAGATAGCAAATGGGAGGCTAGGCCTATTAAATACATTTTAACTAGTCCCAGTAACTAGGACCCTTCATATCGCTTTTTTTAACATTTGGACATGAACTGGCGATAGTAGGGTTCTAGCGAATTGTGTACAAAAAACGGCACGGTTGCAAAATCGACAACATTCACATGACATTAGGCTCCAAAAACATGGTAAAAACATTCCAAAAGAGAAAAAAAGTTACCCCGATTAGATCTATAGTACATTCATGGCATTCCCTAAGGCCGCTTAAATTGTTCACAACAACTAGTAATTTGACCAAAAAAATCATGATTGCTTACCGCTGAAATTTGCCAGGCACCGTTCGCCATCGAATTTTTGGTTAAGCCCGGTTCGGACTCGGCTCGGGAGGGCGCGTCTGACGTCACAGTCATACAAACAACAAATCACGCATTATCAACGACTGTTTCATGGTGCGATACATGTACGTGCGATAGTATGGGCTTTTAATACAACCAAGTTGTAGACGACCCATTGGAAGATGGTACCATGAAACAGTCGTTGATAATGCGTGATTTGTTGTTTGTATGACTGTGAAGTCAGACGCGCCCTCCCGAGCCGAGTCCGAACCGGGCTTAACCAAAAATTTGATGGCGAACGGTGCCTGGCAAATTTCAGCGGTAAGCAATCATGATTTTTTTGGTCAAATTACTAGTTGTTGTGAACAATTTAAGCGGCCTTAGGGAATGCCATGAATGTATAGATCTAATCGGGGTAACTTTTTTTCTCGTTTGGAATGTTTTTACCATGTTTTTGGAGCCTAATGTCATGTGAATGTTGTCGATTTTGCAACCGTGCCGTTTTTTGTACACAATTCGCTAGGACCCTACTATCGCCAGTTCAAGTCCAAATGTTAAAAAAGGCGATATGAAGGGTCCTAGTTACTGGGACTACATTTTAACAATAATTTTTCAACATTTGTTTTTGATGAAGTTTTGCTGCAGATTGGGATTGTATTTATCAGATTTTGGCCTAAATTAAATAATACTTGGTTATGTGATTTTTGCCTTTTCGAGACCAAGTTGTTTATTGATACTTGTATACATACATGTAGCTCTCACATCCAATGCCCTTTGTTCCAGCGTCGCAATCAAGTCAATGCAAGTCAATCACAAGTCACATCGCAAGTCAGGTCTCATCAAGTCACAAGCTACTCAAGTGAACTGCGACAAAAGCATTCCTATGTCATTGTTCATCCCCAGTACAATGTAGCTTGTGAGCCGACTTGTGATTGATTTAATGTTGATTACAGCGCTGCTCTGTTCAGTCATAAATTGCTGAAGTAGAACAATCGTCTTGACTACATACATACTTGTCAAATAGTAATATTTCACTGTCAAGAGTTGATTGATTGGTAAATGTTTACGTTTGTTAACCCCTTGCCACCGGTTGACACAAATACGTGCAGATTGAAATTGCCACCTGGCCGGGTGACGTCTATACACGTCAATTTCTGCATTTTCAATCCATTATTGGGGTATTGTGTACGTTATGCTTGGCTGCACAAGCCTCTTGTTTCCGTTTTGCTTAGCTGCACAAGCCGGCCTGGCGCCCATATGAAATCTTTAACCCCTTGCCACCGGTTGACACAAATATGTGCGGATTGAAAATTGCCACCTGTATGTGCCAATTTTTGCATTTTCAATCCATTATTTTATTGGGGTATTGTGTACATTATGCTTGGCTGCACAAGCTTCTTGTTTCCGTTTCACTTGGATGCATAACCCGGCCTGGTGCCCCAGCGCCCCCATGAAATACCCGGCATGCCCGGGTTCAAGGGAATAAAAAATTACCCTTTCAAATGTATAAAAATGTAAAGTCTCACACCTGCTGAAATGGCAAAGTAGTTTGTTTTTTTTAATCTTAAGAACTAGAACAATTGCAATTTGCAAACGACGTCACACTTCGGTACTCTATTGCCGTCATCCTGGCTCAAGTTGTTAACTGTGCTTATTGCTTAGTGTTTAAAAACCTACATGTATATGCCTCATACAAGATTGCAATGTCAAATTTGTTTGTCATGATTTTAAAAACTTACAGGTGCGATGCCTGCAGAGCCTCCAAAGGAGTATGAAGTTGAAAGAATTCAGGAGTTTACCAAGGATGACGATGTAAGTTTTATGTCGTTCCTGCTCGGGGTTGTTTGTTTGAGTTTTTCATAAAAATCACTGATTTAAATCTGTTTTGTTTGTTTTTCTGTGAAAAATTTACTTTCTGAGATTTTTATTATTTTGTAATTTTTTTTTTTAGTAAATAAAAACAAAGGATTATACCAATTATGAGGTTTGGAAGATGAAAGGAACCATCACCCCTATAAATTTGACCAGCAGATGTTTGTACCAATATATATTGTAAACTGATGTACATGTATGTAGGGGTGTGCATTTACAGGTAGTAAAAGAACCGGGTACCCGATTGAAAAAAATACGGGTACCCGGGTACCCGTTAAAGAAACCCAACCCAAAACTTCCAATCCCGGAAGTTGCAATAATGTCTGATTTCAGACAAAAATCTGAAAAATCGCATGCCTGTCTAGTAAACATGATCACTACTCCACCATTACATGTTCCGGCATGTGTATGCGCCGGCATATCACAAAAGACAGAAGCTTTATACAGTTGTATTTATAGTGGAATGGGGCATGCTATTACACATGTATGTCTCGTCAAGGCTCTTTATCCATACCCAGACTACAAAAAACCACAACCGGTAAATTTTCTTTATTGTCAATTTTCGTGAGCGTCATAAACATGAAATCTGTGCTGGTTTCCCACGTAGTCTAGTTTTAATTTTGAAAATTCCCGACAAAAAAAATTTGAAACCTTTTCATTTTCTGGGAAGTTACTGTGCGATAATGTAAAGTTGTACGGGTACTCGATTTCATAATCTGGAACCGGTTCCTGACATGAACGGTCGGGTACTAGGGTACCCGGTTCTGATGCACACCCCTAGATGTATGCAGCATTTCCAACATTTCGAGTATCAAATCATTAACCCTCCTACGACTATAATTATCACAACCTATCAAAAAACCAACCCCCTTCCTCTCTCATAGCTTGTGTGTTTCACTCGATAGGTTTTGATAGGGTAATTTACTCCATTTTGGCACCGAGAGAGGGGGGTTAATAACTTATTCGGACAAACTACATGTACCGGTATGTACATTGTACATGTAACATCCTCTTTTAATCAGGGGTGAGATTTGTTAGGATTTTTCCTGATTTGAGGATTTTTTTTTCAGGATTTCAGAATTTTTATAGAATCTCTTTTGCAATCTGGAATTCCTGAGGTGTTGTCCTAAAGGTGTTTTCACTTGCAAAAGTGGATATAGACCAATAAAAACGGACATTTTAAAGGGGTGCCCTTAGGCAAATACGAACTATTTTGATCTGGGGTCCTTGTGGATTTTTTTGTTGATTTGTCGTGGATTTCGTGGATTTTTCATTTTTGGCAAATCTCACCCCTGTTTAATACATAAATTACTTTAATGTTAATTCCTTAAATAATTGGTAGGCAAAAAGTTCTGAAATGATTTTTGTCTCGCCTGAACGAAGTTCAGAAAGAGACTATGCAATCACTATTTCTGTACGTAGTCCGTCCGTAGTCCGTCCGTATGTGTCATTTTGGTTAAAGTTTCGACAAATTGGTCTTATATGCAAAGTTGAAGTCCGATTGCAATCAAACTTGGTTTATGCATTCAATGGTGCGACCTTCATATGATGGTTGTGTCAAAGGTCAAGTACTGAGGTCAAAGGTCATCTGAGGTCAAAGGTCATCTGAGGTCAAAGGTCATCTGATGTCAAGTTGTAAAATAAGCTGGAATTGCAAAATTGACCTTATGCAAAGTTGAAGTCCAGTTGCAATCAAACTTGGGTCATGCATTCAATAGTGCGACCTTTATATGATGGTTGTGTCAAAGGTCAAGTACTGAGGTCAAAGGTCATTTGAGGTCAAAGGTCATTTGAGGTCAAGTTCTAAAATAGGCTGGAATTGTCCAACTTGGTCATTGTGCTATTGTGCCTATTGAGGTGGCAAAATGTGTAGAGAACATAATTAACGTAAAGCAGGCGAGACGCGTGGTTCGAGAACCACCTTGTCTTGTAGTCTGGTTATCCAACCCTATAGACAACAGAGCAATTTATAGATGTGAAGGAATTAAGTCCGGGAAAAGTTTTTTTTTCCCAACAATGGTCAGCCGACCACCGCTAAAAATTGATACAAAAATTCCACTTTTCTTGAAAATGACAGCATACCAGGTGCCATGATTTCACAGGATGCTTGAGACTATTATTTACTTACAGTCAAGTAAGGTATTTCATAATAATTCAGTAGTTTGGTTTTTTTATGTTTGCAAAGTTGTATTGGGCCTCAAATTTAAGATTTTCTAGGGCACGGCCATTTTGCCTTAGATAATGAAAAATTTAGCAGGGCACCAAGGCCAAAGCAAAGGGCACCAAGGCCAATGGCATTTTATTTTTAAAGGGCACGGAGGCCAACTATACGGGAAATTTAAGTGTATTTACATGTATGGTCATGGCAACGGCAAACAAGTTCTGTGCTGCGAGCTAGGTATGATGAAGGGTGGAGCACGGACAGCAGTGCAATGCTGGCGGCCACACCGCATGCACATATTGGCGCGGCGGGCCGGCCCAATTATGTGGAAAATCATGTTGCGCTACACAACTCAGTTACCAATACGAGCGGGGCGTTAAAATTTCAAAATACATACATGAAAGAGAAACAAAATGAGAAGAATGAATCCAGCTTTGGCATTTATTTGCTGACTTGGCGAATTCTTCACCTTTTAATCGCTTTAAATTAATCCAGCGAAGAAAATATACGGGAGTGGAAAGCGATTCTGCTCCGGAAAGCTCCAAAACGGCTTTGAAGAAAAAAATTACGAGGGATAATTTTTCAACATTACTGAACAAAATTGCTCCCTTGCAGCTCCCGTGATTTTGGGGAGAAAATTTCAACTACAAAAATCTATTAGACTGAGTTCGTCCTAACAAGAATGGTATAACAAATCGTTGATCTCATTGAATTTTGATCCTTCTTTTCTTACCTTATGAAATCTCCATCCAAAGTTTGACAGGAATACTTTAGCACGTGTACGTGTTCGTGCTCGCCGAATGTACATAAACTGTTTGCCAATAGACTTCACATTTAGTCTTTAATTTACCAGATTTCGTTCTATGTACATGTTCAAGCACCAGTCCACACACAAAAATGCACTCGTTCATCACGGACTAGAACAGTCTACAGAACGTACGTAGTGAGAATTTAGTTGGCCGGTGGCCCGCTGCATACATGTATGTAGACTTCAACAAATACACTGCTTCCACAGTGCCCCGCGCAATTTGTAAATCAAATCGTTGTACTTCTTGACAAATTCGTTATACGTCATGCTAGGCCGCGTCAAACCAGCAGTCCCAGGCCGAATCATTACATGTATACAATGGGTAAACTTGTGCCCAGGTTAACTCGTACCCAAAATTTATTGTTTTCATTGTTGAACCTTACTATCTGTAGCAGCCGTACACACATTTACATGTACGACCATATAGTGCCACGTTTAGCTCTCATAATTGGGTATGTAACCGGTACCGTAACGGCCCGGGTACACGTGGGCAACACGTGGGCAACGAGGGTACTACGGAAAGTTGGGAAAAGGGCAGAGCAAAACTGGCCGTGAAGAGTGCGATTTTGTGAAGGGCACCACGGCAAACTTAAGGCCTGTTGTATATTAACTTTAAGTCCTGCCTTTATCCGTTTCTTGTTGTTTGTCTCTCAAAAATCACACAACATGAATTGAAAGCCATGGCAAAGCCATCTAAGAGCCCAGTGAAAATGCATATATGTACATGTAACTTACTTCAACAAATTTCCACTTGTCTAACTGTGCAAAATCATACTATGCTTACAGGGCAATAGGCTTATAGTATACATTACTAATAATAAACTCTAAATTGATTGAATTCCTCAGGGTGTGTCGTGGTACTTTGTGAAATGGCTGGGCTACCCATCAAGCGACAACACCTGGGAGCCACTGCGTAACCTGACCGGCTGCCGGAAACTCATCAAGCAGTTCCACAAGCAAGAGAAGCGCGACCAGCTCAACCAGCAGGAATTCAAGCGCAAGCGGGAGCTCTCGGACGAGTCCGTCCACTCCGTGAAGAGCAAGAAGCCCAAACAGCTGGCCGTGGATGGTGTCATGGCGCCTGTGGACCTGTCCAGCCAGCGCAAGAACGTTCAGAAGGCGTTGAAGCGATGGCAGGCTCGGTTGAACCTGGTGTGCACGGAGAAGGCCATCATCGTTGTTGAGAATCGTGTGGACCTGGAGGGCCCACCCAAGGACTTTACCTACATCAACGACTACAAGCCGGGGACGGGGATCGTCATCCCCACCGATCCCCTAGTGGGCTGTGACTGCAAGGACTGCAGCAGTGAGTCGGGCTGTTGCGCCCAAAAGAGCGGCGCTCCGTTTGCCTACGTGAAGGGTGGTCGGATCAAGGTGCCACCGGGTAAGCCTGTCTACGAGTGCAACATCAGGTGCAAGTGCGGTCCCAAGTGTCCCAACCGGGTGGTGCAGTATGGTCGGCAGAAGGACGTGGCCATCTTCCGGACGTCCAATGGGTGTGGATGGGGAGTGAAGACACTCACATACATCAAGAAAAATACATTTGTCATGGAGTACGTTGGAGAGGTGGGTAAATACCATCAGAGCCGTGAATATCTCTTGTTTAAGTGCATTGAGATCAATCATTATTTTTCATGGTAAAATGTAAAAGCTACCTTCCCAACGAATTTTAGAACATTTTTCTATTTTAAACAAAGTGGGAATAAAATTGCAGAAAGATTTCTCGAAACTGTATGAAACTGCTGAAATTTGCCGTATTTGTGTTATTCCCTGTAACGTAACAATCCGCAAGCCCTCGGGACTTGAAATATCTACTGGGCCACAGGACCGAATCCATTGATTTTCTGTAACTGTAATTTCTAAAATCCCCATAATTTCTGGAATGGCCATTTATCCATAACCTTCTCTATACCGTGCCCAAACTGTGTGATTAGAGCTGCTTCATCGTCGATAATCTGCTCAACCCCGGGAAAACATAACTGTGAAGTGGTCATGAATGCATTTTAAGCATCAATGGCCACAGAAACCGAAAGGGCATAGTAGTATTTAAATACCGTTATGTGTACATACATGTACGTATACATTGTACGTACGGTTGTTCTTGTTGCAATTGTGGCAGTCTGGCTGTGTCTCTCTATTATACTGATCATTATTTTTTTCTTCACTAAACATGTTCATGTAAGTTCCCTTTGCATTTTTAACAGAAACTAGCTCTATTTGTGCAAAATGCAAACTACAACATTCAGTTGTGAAATGCTGTTTATGGTGGTCCGTTCCGTTCGAAATGATTGCTAGTTATGTAGCATTAGTACTGAAGAAAAGGCATCTCTTTTAGATACCAGAACTCTTTCATCATTTCCGATTTGATTTGACATTTTCTGTTTTTCCCCCCCCCAAACACTATCTCCCATGCCCCCACCCCAACCCACCACCAGGTTATAACCAATGAGGAGGCTGAGAGGCGGGGTCAGATCTACGACGCCAACGGCCGGACCTACCTATTTGACTTGGACTACAACGATGGAGACTGCCCATTCACTGTGGATGCCGGCCGATACGGCAATGTCTCACACTTTGTCAATCACTCTGTAAGTAACTAGTGGAGCAGATTTTTTGTGTGGTTTTTTGTTTGTTATTTTTTGTTATAAAAAAAAAAAGTCACCCTTGTAAGGTCACCCTTGGATAAGGATGGGAATTCACGTTTAATTTAATAAACGTTTAGCAAAACTTTCCCGTAGCATTTAAACATTCAAACGTTTGGTCAACAATTGCAAAAAGGTTGCCGCCAATAGGATGTACATGTAGGAGAGGTGCCGTCCGCGCCGAGCATTGATCTTGGTCCCGCGGCGTATTGAAAACATCAAACACATACAATTGTTATACACTGTGTAGTACTAAAGGCGTTCCTATTTCTTTGAAAATTAAATAAATTTACAAAGATCCTAGATTCTTTGTAAAAAAAAAAAAACTGGAATGTAGGTTGTGTAAATTAAAGGTCCCATTTAAAAAATTTGAGTTCTGTTTTAACGTATGGGATTTGAATTTTTTCTTTCTTTAAACGTTTAAACGTCCCATCCTTACCCTTGGAATAATGAGGCAGCTACGTGTATTGGAGCACACAGTACAGAGCATGGGAAATTTTCTCATGGGTGTTATTGAAGTGTCGTGGAGAGTCGACACTTCTTTTGCAGACATTTGTGTGCATCGTTGGGAAAAAGTACTTTTCCTCCAAATGAAGCTTTACCTGGGGGAGAATTTAAGCCCAGTTCAAACAGTTGATCTTTTTAAAAATTTCCCCTTCATTTGTTTCTTGTAATCCACTGGGTTTCCTGTTCATGCCCTTTGTAACTTTCTCACCCTGTACTCATTGTTCCCCCTTAGTGTGATCCCAATCTTGTGTAAGGTGTCTGGGTGACCACGCTGGCCCCTAGGCTACCCAGCTCTAACCTGTTTTTCACACCCTGTACCCATTTCCCCCAATTGATCCCAACCTTGTGTATGATGTCTGGGTGACCACGCTGGCCCCTAGGCTACCCAGCTCTAACCTGTTTTTCACACCCTATACCCATTTCTCCCAATTGATCCCAACCTTGTGTATGATGTCTGGGTGACCACGCTGGCCCCTAGGCTACCCAGCTCTAACCTGTTTTTCACACTCTGTACCCATTTCTCCCAATTGATCCCAACCTTGTGTAAGGTGTCTGGGTGACCACGCTGGCCCCTAGGCTACCCAGCTCTAACCTGTTTTTCACACCCTATACCCATTTCTCCCAATTGATCCCAACCTTGTGTATGATGTCTGGGTGACCACGCTGGCCCCTAGGCTACCCAGCTCTAACCTGTTTTTCACACCCTGTACCCATTTCCCCCAATTGATCCCAACATTGTGTATGATGTCTGGGTGATCACGCTAGCCCCAAGGCAGCCAGCTCTATCCAGTTCTCACCCTGTACCCATTGATTTCCCCCCCACAGTGTGACCCCAACCTGGTGGTGTATGGTGTCTGGGTCAACACACTGGACCCCAGGCTACCCAGCTCTATCCCGTTCTCACCCTGTACCCATTGATTTTTCCCCCACAGTGTGACCCCAACCTGGTAGTGTATGGTGTCTGGGTCAACACACTGGACCCAAGGCTACCCAGGATAGCGCTTTTTGCCAGCAAAGACATCCAGTCAGGGGAGGAGCTTAGCTTTGATTACCAGATGACAGGTAATTAACCAAGGCCCACATACATGTATGGTCTTTGTCTATTGATGAACCCTGTGATGGGTAGGTCCTATAAAAAAACTTTTGGTTGCTTTTTGCCCTGCATGGACTTTGTGCATGTACACCTCGATGGAGTCCAGAAAATAAGTCATGAAAAAGTCTGAAAACAAAGCTACAGAGAAATTTCTAAAGACTTAACTGGTTTGAAATGCTGAAACATGCATGTCCCATGCGTGTCCTGTAGCATGGGCAGAGCTGACATCATACATGTACATGTAGTTGCAGGCAGCATTCATACTTTGTGGGATTCGACACACATAAACCCGTGAAAGTTTGAGCTCAATTTGTCCAGGTAAGATCAAGTTTCTGTGTGTGCCTAGACACGAAAGGCGAAGCTGTTTTATGAAGTCAGATTTGGTTGCTGCCCGCAGCGGCGACTTTTAGACAAATGGCACCAGCGTGCCAGCCGGGACTTGATTAAAAACAGCTCTCAAACTTTTTTGTATTAGTTCATGGAAGAAATAATTGCCCGTTTCGTTGTAATATACTGTGCCTTAACCCTAACATCCTAGACATTCATTCGGGGTGAAGACTACCAAGCGTTCAGACATCGTTTTAAGTGTAGCGAGTTCAACTAGAAGTGGTTTTATCTCCATTTTGAGGTCACGTAGAACTTCTGCTCATTTACATAAAGCGTGCGCTAGTTCGTGTGTACATCATAAAATTGTGTCTATGAGATGCGTACACGCATATGGGAGTTTTGTGGAAACTTGAGCAAGCAATTTCTCATCTTGGGAATTCCCTTGTGGTTGAGCACGTGCTGACTGAAAGACCGTACCGTCATTTGATTGGCAAGTTGGTCTCATTTTCCATTTCCCACGACCCCTTCACGTGATATTTTATACAAAATGTAAAGCGAAGTCGTGAACAGGGCTACTGCATGCATGCTCGCATGTTGGCACTGGGCGTGGTTTGAATGACATTATCTTTTAATGTTCAGACATGTGGATCAGCAAAAGATCGTATAAATTACAGGAAAATATTCAAAATATTCCTGTAAATTTTGTTGCTTTGAATTTTGCAATGTTCCAACTTTTAAGCTATACCCCCTGTTCTTCGAAAAGTTTAGAGCGGTAGCGTCGCGACACCAAACGGTTCCAGGACTTGTACGCACATGCGTAGTAGCCCACCCTCTTGTTTATGAATGACCTGGTACTTCGCGGGCGATTGGGAATGCAGTGGTAATTTTGTTTACCAGTGATCACAGCAGCGATTACGTGACTCGTCAAATATAGAAAGCACATGATCTAGGCCCTATTCCGAAACGATTATTAAGCTGCAAAATGTTGATCTTACACATAAACAAAATACACAAATGGAACTAAGAAAAAAAAAATATTTAGCTACTATTTCGATGAAAATGCTAGGTTTTTTCAGCGTGCCCTCAATGTTTTCAACTGTTTTTCTGTTGATAGCGCCGCAAAGGTGAGGTCTGATTTTGACTTTGCAAGTTTTCCGTGGGGAAAAATTGAATGTCGAACATTATTTATTTATTTTTGGCCCACAATTACATGCATTACTGTCAACAACATGGCGCTGTCACGAGAGATTCTTGTTCGAATAATTATCGCGATTCAGCAAATGGTCGCTTCCCAAAACCATAATGCAATGGTGAACAGTTTTGAAGAAAAAAAAGCTTCAAAAAATGCAAAGATGGACCACGCTAGCGCTACGTATTTTGGCGTGTCGCGTGCATGTGCATGATGTGTATATAGGACATGCACTGACAACCGTGATCGTTTACACAGCAAAAGGCGCGCCACAAAAGGTGTTACGTAACACCAGGTCAACCGCGCTGGCTAAAACAGGAAGCGTTTTAGCTAAAACCGTTCAGACATCGTTTTAAAAGATAAAACTGTTCTGGTTTTAGCTAAACCCTCCCTCCGAGGTGTTTTAAATCACCCTTTTAGCGGCGAGATAAAACCGATTCGGTGCAACTGTAAAAGCGTTTTTTAGCTAAAACTTTTAACCAAATCGAGTTCAATTAGTGTTTTAAGGGAATTTAAAACAGTGTCTGAACGTAGCCCTAGTGTAAACGCGGCACAGTTTATTTGCGGTTAAGCTTCCCTGTGGTTGTATTACCCCACAAATCCTGATCCACCTTTGCTGGATCTAGTGTAAACGCGGTCATATTAACCCTTGCTCTATAAGTGTTGTTTATTGCAAGTCATGGTACCTGCCAATGCACTCCAGCTGCAGTGCATTGGAGGATTCTTTGCTTTACCAGACAATTGATTTCAAAGCATTGGAGGGCATTTGGGGGTTGCTAGTCATTGTTGTTGCTCACTTGACCAGCAAGTCTTGATGGAAATTGCCATTGTATTTATTATTAGTAACTTTATAATTCATCAAACTTTTTATAATGTTAAATATCAATTTGAATTATTATAACATTATATAACATTACTTAACATTACATAACATTACATAACATCACATAACATCAACCTGGTGTTCCAAAAGTACAAAGTGTTTTTCTTTACAGCCTATTAGACTGCATTCCCACTTGAATTGGGAAAAGGTGGATCAAGATCGCGTTCCCACTTATACTTGATCCACCTTTTCGAACGGAAGTGTCTAGTCCGAAAGGTCACTGAGTTCGGTATTACGCATGCGCTTGCTTGCTGAGCGCGCGCTTTGTGGCAGTGTTGCATGCTGGGACGGGTCAAATTGCATACGTATACATACATGTACATGTGCGATGTTTTGATGTTCGAAGTAACGTTTCAACATGGAGGAAGAAGTGTACTCTATGAAAGAATATCGAAAAAAATATTTCTCTGAGGCGTATTAGCTGCCAAATACCAATCTCCTGACAGATTCAAGCGAATCGTACATGCCGCACATGCGACGTGCATATCACTTCCCTAAGTAATCATAGTTTTCGCGTAAAAAAAACTTTTTACACAGATTTAACTTCTGCAAAGATGATGTTTTTACAAGATATTTATTGTCAAGATTTTCTGGAGTAGTACTAACGTTAATACTGGCTCGAATCGGATCGCACATTTAACCTAGTATTACATGTATTAGTAGTAAAACGTATGATTTTCTTCAAACTTTGCTACGGTTGTTGTTCTATGACAAGCTGCGGGTTATACACTAACACAGAATTATTTATGGATGGAAAAATAAGTAAAATTACACGAATGAAAAAGGTTTAGAAACGGACGACTTTCCAGTGCGCAACGAAAACTGTAAAAGGGCTTGGGTAGGATGCACGCACACACGCGCATCCGTGGTAACACATTTTGTATACAGCCCGTAGTTCAGTAGTTGTTTATTGTGCATGTCGTGAAATTTTCACATGAGCTACACGCCTAAACGTATTTCTTCGTTCATCAGACCGCAAACTTTTCACGCCTCTCGTGCACCAGCCGGATATTGACAGGTCAAATTGCCGGATCAGATCCACCTTTTGGGGGATCTGATCCGGCAATTTGGCAAAAGGTGGATCAGACCCCCCAATTTGTGGATCTAGTGGGAACGGGGCCTTTAGCCGTGTCCGCACTGGACTTATTTTTCGGAAGGTTTTACCGAGACGATGGTAAAATGAAAAATGGTCAAATGTGACCACTGTCCGCACTTGGACTTTCGACACGGGAAAATTTTACCGAGACCGTGGGAGAAGTAACCGAGCTGTCAATATAAGGACGCATGACAGCGCTGTGCGTGACCTTACTACATTGACACGATTGACCCAAATCACGCGTGCCTTTTTATTTTTCTGGCTGATGTGTACATAGGACTACATCGATTAGCACCAATCAAACTTCTGACTGTATCAATAATAATATCTGCCATGATTGCAGACAAAAAAGGAACAACGCACTGGAATTTGGAAACTTGCCACGTGCACCGCACCGCGGTGAAGCAATGCAAAGCGCATGCGTGGTGTCCCAGTGTAGAATGACCTCGCGCTCGGTCCGGATGTACGCTTTCCTGAGCCGCTTTTACCGACTCGCACTGTCCGCACTGGACTTATCGTCTCGGGAAAAGTTACCTGGTCAGTTTTCCTGGGCAGCAGTTGGCCGGTAGAAGTAACCGCTGGACTCAGGAAAAGTAACTGAGAGGAAAACGTCCTAGGCTGTCCGCACTGGACTTAAAATGGGAAAAGTACCCATCGTCTCGGTAAGTTTTACCAAAATAAGTCCAGTGCGGACAGGGCTTTAGACATACCTTCCATTTTATTCCAGAGGATTATGGCTTGTGGCTTTGCTTATCAGTGTAATACACTGTTAACTCTCAGCATGACCAAGTTATCCTCCAGTTTCCTTTGGCATTCCTTGGAGTGTACAAGGACTCCCTAATGATATAATGTGACAGTTATTTGAGGACCATACAATAAGGCATTTTTTAGTAGAATATTGAAGTGCGTTGGAGTGTAAACAAGAGCAAGGGTTAATGAACACAGGGGTTATATCATTCCAGGCATAAACTTCAGTATCATAGCTAATTTGTGCCTAAAAGTTGGAGAATTATGCACTTGGTCAATTGCCAGAACGACTGTCTGGTTTGTGCTTCCGTTCTTGGTGGCCATTAACCCTAACCATCCCTAACCTGCCAAAATCAAACACCCCATTTGTGTTGAATTTTGTGTGATTGGGTACTGTAGAGCCTTGGCACCATCAGTTTGCATGGGACTTGATGCCCTGATTTTGTCTAAGTACAAAGAATGTGCCATTGGTTTACTACACAGTGTTGGAGTTTGTGTGGTTAGGGAAGGATTCTAGTAAAAAGCCTTGGGCTGTTAGGGTTAATTAAAATTAATAAACAAACTTAACACACAAACTGCTATACAGTAATTCAAATGTTTGAATTGTTTTTGCTAAAGTGAGTGCCTAAACGATAAAACGAGTGCCTTGAATGATAAGGCAAGAGTAGTGTCGTATGTCAGAAAATAACCTGACAATTTTGAATAGTAAAAAAAGTGCACTTAATCCTTATTTCAAGTCCAAAAAGGGAAATTATGCATATGGGTCATTCCACCAGGTTGGGACACAGTGTGTTATATGACCATATCATTAAAACCATCATTACATTTAATTCAGTTATTTCATGTGACATCCGTCTTTGGGTGTGAGATTATTTGAGAAAGTTTTCAATCAGGTAAGTTATATTTTAAAAAAAATATGATAAAAAGTGTGTTATTTTGATGTTAAATAGACGTAACATGGACACCATGTCCAACATTTAAATTTTTGTGTTTTTTCAACTCTTTAATAAATAAATATGCGAAATTCATTACGTACAATAATTAAAAGACACACTATGCAACAATGAAACACCTTTTTACGGTAGTCAGTGTCCAAATATAGCAGAAATAGCAAGAATTTGAAGAATCGGTGCCGACGTAACATGGACACCATGATAGACCATGACCATACATATATTTCTGCTGTTGTGCTGCATTTGGATATTGAATATCATAACAAATGTTTTTTGTGTTGCAGTTTGTGTTTTGTAAATAGTATACAGAGTGAGTTTGTATAATTATTTATATAAATGTTGAAAATGTTACAAAAAGGAAATGTGCATTTTCATGTCACACCATGTTAGTACTAAATGTTACGTCCAGACTGCCTTAATTTGTTGTCATTAAATAAATAATTATGCAACTTACTACATGTATATATGTACTAACTAAAAGACATTCAATGCTACAAGAAAACACTTTTTGTTATGGTTGCCAGTGTCTAAATAGCTCAGAAACAGCAAGAACAAAAAAAAACATGCATGTGTGGACGTAAGAGTGGACACAGTGTCCACGTTACGTCCACACTCACGTCTGTTCTTGCTGTCTTTGCTATATTTGGACACTGACTACCATAAAAAAGTGTTATTGTGTCATGTGTTGCATAGTACATCTTTTAATTAGTACACATGGTGAATTTCCCATATTTATATTTATATTTAAAGTGTTGACAAAACACAAAAATGGAAATATGGACGTGTCCATGTTAGGTGAAACTGGTTACGTCAAACTGACACATTTTTTTATCATATTTTTGTTAAAATATAATTTACATGATTTCAAACTTTCTCAAATATTGCTCACCCAAAGACTGATGTTACATGAAATAACGGAATCAAATGTAATTGTACTTTTAAAGATAGGGATAAATGTCACACACTGTGTCCCAACCTGGTGGAATGACCCATATATCCATATGCATTGATAATTGCCAAAAATATCGTTTGATATTTTTTAAAGAATAACAGTGGGTCTTCATAACAGTGAAAATTTTGTGAGTCTAACCCCATGAGATTGTCAAAACTGTTGGATGTATTTGTAACCTGGTAGCACAAAATGAACGGAAAGTGGAACTATGGCTTTTTGAGTTGCAAGACGAAACAACGTTTTTTGGTGAAAAGTTAATTTTGGGATTTTAACATTTTTACATTTGAAAAGCCCTATCCGATCATTTCCCGAAGTTTTAACACTGAATTCAATCGCAAATTTTTTTTTGGGGGGGGGGGGGGGGGGTTGATTTCCTTTTTGAACTATTTTGGTTATATTGTGCACAGATCACAGATGTTGAGCATTTTCATTATACAAGGGGTCAAGACTCTAACAACTTAAACAGGTTATAGTAGGAATGACACATCAACACACAACAAACCCAATTAAAGCTTATTGCGTGTAATTCAGGAAATACCATCATCTCAATGTCCAACTGTTGCTACTTCCCACCTGTTTCACGGTGCCGGGTCACATGAAAGATGGTTGTTTTCAGTTACGACTTTTTCTTTGTCTAAAATATGTCTGCAGGTGAACTGAATACATCGGGATCCTCTTCCAAGCTCCAGCCCATCCGGTGCAGATGTGGCTCCAAAAAATGCCGGGAATTTCTATTCTAACTAAAAAAAAAAATTTTACCAAAAAATTCCTAAGTCTATCCACACTTTCTGTGTTCATCAGAACTACTGACCTCACTTGCTAAACCTTTTTCGTGTTTTATTTACTGTAAAAAGTTTGTTATTTGGGTGGAGGATATGAGTGGTGGGATATAAATCTGGGTTTTTAAACAATCGGTTTGAATTCCAGTATTCGGTGTCGATTTTGGAAACCGGATATTCGAAGGCAACCTTAACAAAAAATTAAGCCTTCCATTTTTTGAGACACGTGCTAAAGAAAACAATTTGAGCATCCTCCAATTTGCTCGCTAGTTGTCTTCTTGGTATATATGAATAGCCTGCCCATCCATTTTTTTTCTCAACATTACAGCTTTGGAGTGTTTTTGTTAAAGGCCCAGTGGTCATTGAATCCTGCAAACTATATTGGGAGGGCTTTTCATGCGGCACCTCACTCGTCACTTTTTGTTGGCATGACTATGAGCTAGATGGGAACTTCCGGTGAAATCAGATAACCGTTATTGGGTTTGAATAAAATTAGGATGAACGGATTTTGAAATCTCCGATTTCTCCCACCACTCGAGGATATACATGTAGTAGTGTAGTAGGTCTCCAGACTGGTCTCGAGACTGAGACCAGCAATCTTGGTACCTCTTGGTGCTGGTCTCGGAGAGTTGAGGTCTAAAGATTTTCTGGTCTTGTGATCGAGACCACCTATTATTTGTCAATACTCCAAATGTACAGAGTTGTAATCAAGTCAATGACAAGTCGGATCAAAAGGCAGATCACAAGTCAATCACAAGTCAATCACAAGCTACATGGGATGAACAATGACAAAGGAATGCTTTTGTTATATAGTGTATTTGAATAGCTTGTTACATGGCTTGAGACCAGAATTGTGAAGTGACTTGTGAAGTGACTTGTGAAGTGATTTATTACAACTCTGCCAATTTATTCATATTAGATCGTTCGGAGTGATAGACAATTGGCATGGTTCCATAAAAACGAGTCCGCAGAGGTATGTTGCATCAACGTATCATATGAAACGCTTTTTAAAATGCAGTGGACAAAATTGTGAGACGGTTTTTAAACTCCCGTACTGCTCAATTGCTCTCAACCTACCACACTAACAGAATATTTGCATGGTTGTGTGGATGCAGAATAGATAAATTGTTTGTGTATGATTCAGTGATAATTCAAGATGTCCAGTTGATCTGCCGTTACCAGATTGGGTGGCAAAGAATTCAAAGATTCAAAAGCTGGAATCAAGCAATTCTGTGTGCCTTTTGTCAAAGTTTGTTTCAATCAAAGTATCTTTGTCGACAGGTGGTTTCTCACCTGATTTTTTTGCTTTTATATTATTTACACACAAGGTCTTGAGGTCTTGGTTTCTGACTGCCAGGACTTGATCTTGGACCACTTGGTCTCGGACAACCAGATTCTGGTCTTGGTCTCAGTCTCGGACATCCAGGTCTCAGGCTCAGTCTTGGTCTTGGACCACCCGGTCTCAGTCTCAGACAACCAGGTCCCGGCTGTCTCAGACAACCAGGTCTTAGACTTGGTCTTAGACTTGGTCTTAGACTTGGTCTTAGACTTGGTCTTAGACTTGGTCTTAGACTTGGTCTTAGACTTGGTCTTAGACGTGGTCTTAGACTTGGTCTAAGACCTGGTCTAAGACCATCAGGTCTCAGTCTCGGTCTTCTGTCTCAGTCTCAGACAACCAGGTCTCGTCGGACAACCAAGTCTCATTGTCAGATAACCTGGGCCCAATTTCATAGCGCTGCTTAACACGATTTTCTGCTAACGGAACCCTCGCCTATTTCATAGAGACTGTAAGCTAACTTCGGAAGCAGGATTTGCTTAAATTAGTGACGCAACAATATAAATCTCCATGCATGCGCAAGCATTAGCACGACTTGTCCATGAAATACGCTAATGCTTAAGCAAATTTTCCTGCTATAGTTAGCACAACTTTTCTGCTTACCGTTAAGCAGCGCTATGAAATTAGGCCCAGGTCTGTGTTCTGGATTGACTGTTGCAGTGATGGTGGGTCTGAAGATTAGGGCAGTCCCGAATATACCGAATATTCCAATACCTTTCTGATGCTTTTTAATAGAAAGTTATGGCGCTTAACAGTGTCAAATGCAGCATTTTTGTCGATGAGATTTATTGTTCCCGTCCGTAAAACCCTTGACAAAAACGCAGGCTGGAGTTTGGTTTCTTGTTATACGTACCCGTAATGATCTTGACACAACAGGCGCATGCAAAAAAAGTTGATCGGTCGGTCCATAATATCGTTCCCGCACGTAAAACACCGGTGTGCTTTGCTTGCAACGTTTTACCGGCGCGGCATGCAATTGCAGCTGACGCGTGAAAAACTTGATCTGCAAGTATCGAATATTCGGTCAAACCTAGTTTCGAAAAATCGAATACTAAATTATTCGAAAAGGAACAGCCCTACTGAAGATGACCACGTATTTGGAAGAGTTTGCTCTGATACAATGCAGACCCACAGGTTTGCATCAGATTTAGCAATAATCAGATCTTTTGCATGATAGATTCGACACTGTTTCATCAGGCCAGTCAAAGAAATGACAGCGTTTCTAATCACTGCCTGCTTCGTTTTGGTAGTAGCTGCCTTCATTTTTTTCAGGGAAACAATCATAATGATTTTAAGATGGAAAAACTTAGTTTTGTTGTGATGGCTTTCC
This sequence comes from Hippasteria phrygiana, assembly GCA_037893225.1. Taxonomy (NCBI): domain Eukaryota; kingdom Metazoa; phylum Echinodermata; class Asteroidea; order Valvatida; family Goniasteridae; genus Hippasteria; species Hippasteria phrygiana. Next base: position 91,595 of record JAZGUH010000775.1, on the reverse strand, counting down.
CCCTATTAGGGAGAAAATAGCACAGGGTACAGTTAACTGTACTTTAGACTTGGTTATGCTGTATTTAAGAGTGCAGCGTCACAAACGGATAAATTCACAACAGCTTTTTAAAGCTCATTTAATTCCAAAAACCAAATAATATACATAAGCGGATGATATTTGCCTTGGGGAGGATGTGGATTTTTGAATGGATGATTTTCCTTGGATGTAACTTCACAGAGCGGACGGTGTATTGGACGATCACGTTGGTTGGTTTTAACGCTGGTCCAGTTGTGCAGCACACCCTGCCCTTCGATGACATTTGCATTCCAGACACTAAAAGTTTTTAAAAACGTTAATGTAGTGTACATAATTGGTCATTGTTGCCATTTTTTAGAAATGGGCGGATTTGGGGGTTAGTATTTTATAGGAAATATCGTTCCACTGACCTGTTCGAAGTTGGATGTTCGAAGTTGTTGGACGGCGAAAAAAACAAGATAAAAACGGCGCTCGTTTTCAACCGGATGATAGCCTTCAGTCAAGGCGCTCGTGGCTACCTGGATGAGTGACGCGCCCCGAATGCCAGCATGTTCGGGGCTCGCCACTCGTCCGGGTAGCCACGTGTGCCTTGAATAAAGGCTACAGGGCAGTTTTCCCAACGATTTCCAGCTGGAAATCGTTGGAAGACGATATAAATTTCCACTTTTCTTGACAACGGCAGCACACCTGGTGCCATCATTTCACAGGATGATTGAGACTACTATTAACTTACAGTCTAGTAAGGTATTTCGTAATAATTCAGTAAATAAAATTGGAGGATTACCAATCGTAATCCTTTCAGGAGGTTTTGGAGGATTTTGTTTGATTGAGGAGTTACACCAAGTACAAGCTGGTTCGTGACTTTTTGGTGACTTGGGAGTCATTTGATTAGGGTACAGGGATAAACTTGATACTGTCCGACAGTCCATAAATTTCTCTTTATTAACTTGTACATGTAAATTTCCAAAACGCCAAACGTGGGGAGCCATTCATTTTCTCAAGTCGGGTCTTCAAAAACTTACTCCAGATTTTCATTTCTAGTTAGCTGTTTATTTGTGACATAGTAACCCCTTAAAGTGGTCATTGGGAAAAAAAGTCTTTAAACGTAGTGTACAACATTTGCTTTTGCTGTAATTTTCAGAAATAAATGGATTTGGGGGTTAGTATTTTATAGCGTGCTAGCAAATACTGTAACACTGACCTGTTTAAAGTTTTGTGTGCATAGATGCTGGGAAAACAGAAAAAAAAATTCCAGTAGTCTGGTTCCCTGGCCCTACTTTAGACAAATCGGAGCAATTTATAGAGTCGGGGAATTATCAGGCTGGGGAACTAGACTATTTCCAATGATTGTCGGCCGAGAATCATTGGAAAATAATATAAATTTCCATTTTTCTTGAAAACGACAGCACACCAGGTGCCATGATTTCACAGGATGCTTGAGACTGCTATTTACTTGGACTAGAATGGTATTTTGTAATAATTCAGTATTGTTTTTTGATGTTTGCAAATGTTGTGTACTAGCTTTAAATGTTGGAATAAAATGTTCAATGTTTAAAGGCTCACATCGCCCTAAAATCCCAGGAAATTTCAACTCTTTGGTTAGGTTAGGTACCTAACCAACTTCCGAGTATAGAAATTCTACCATAATGTGTAATATTTTACTGAGATATGTGAGAAAAAAAAACGATGCCTGGACATTTGGACATTCAGATTGGCGCCGCACATAGTGCAGTCTGTACGCAACCAAAGCTCTGAATTTTACTAAACCAAACACGTCCTCGAAATGATTTTCATCAATGATTTGTAGTAGCGGTGGGATAATAAGTCTTTTTTCTTTTTTTTTTACATTTGTTTTGAATTTCAGTATTCGGTTTCGATTTTGAAAACTAGATATTCAAATTCAACCTTTAAAAAAATGAAGCTTTCCATTTTTTGTGACACAGGCTAAAAAAAACAACTGGAGCATCCTCCAATTTGCTCCATGGTCTCTGATTGTAACTGCATTCACTCGCTAGTGGTCTTGGTATATGAATGGCCCGACCATCCATTTGTCAATATAACAGCTCTGGAGTATTTTTGTAAAGGCCCAGTGGTCACTGAATCCTATATCCAGTCATTGGGAGGGCTTTTCATGCAGCACCTCACTTGTCACTTTTTGTTGGCATGACTATGAGCTAGATGGGAACTTCCGGTGAAATCAGATAAACCGTCATTCGGTTTGAATAAAATTACGGTAACCGGATTTTGAAATCTTCGATTTCTCCCACCGCCAAAATTTGTAGCCTGGTAGGGCACCTCTAAGGCATTGTGTCCCCTCATCACTGCTGTATAAATATTGTTTAATGCTAATAGCGTTTGTCTCTGTATTCACTTGTTTTCTCTTCAAATATGCTACAAGATTAGACATGGTGGCTTTGTCTTCTCTGGTGACCTATAAGAGTATCAAGTGTTTTGAGTCATTGATTTTTTTTTTTTAATGTTCACCACATTAGTTTTGAGCAGCTTTTTGTAAATATTGTAAATATTAGAAATTAAAAGTGAAAAAAAAAATGGTGGAATTAACTTTATGGTGGGCATTTTTATTGGAGTGTATGATTGTTCAGTGGTTTATTATTTTTTAGTTAAAACTTAACTGTTAAATCTCAACAGTTCCTTTGTTTTGTGTTATACAATGTACACAGCCATTGCTGAATTCTTATGGGGTTTTTTCTTCAGATTTTTACAATTTTTATCATTGTAAAAAAAAACTTTTAAAAATGTAGATTTCCACTACTACATGTACCCTCTGTTATCAGTCTGGAAAAAAGTGTCTACAAAATTGCAGCAAAGTTGGCAAATGGGATGTAGATCATGTAGATAGGGGTGTGCATTTAAAGGTAGTAAAAGAACCGGGTACCCGATTGAAAAAACTACGGGTACCCGGGTACCCGTTAAAGAAACCAAACCCAAAACTTCCAATCCCGGAAGTTGCAATAATGTCTTTCTCTGAGATTCAAAAGTCTGATTTCAGACAAAAGTCTGAAAAATATCATGCCTGTCCAGTATTACATGATCACTTCTCCGCCATTACATGTTCCGGTACGTGCATATCACAAAAGACAGAAGCTTTATACAATTTATTGTGGAATGAGGCATGCTATTATGTCTGGTCTAGGCTCTTTATCCATACCACAACCGGAACAATTCCCTTTATTGTCAATTTTCGTGAGCGTCACGGTCATAAACATGAAATCTGTGCTGGTTTCCCATGTAGTCGGGTTTTAATTTTGAAAATTCCCGACAAATAACATTCAAAACCTTTCCTTTTTCATTTTCTGGGAAGTTACTAAGAGATAATGTAAAGTTGTACGGGTACTCGATTCCATAATCTGGAACCGGATCCGATGCTAGATGTAGAACAAATGGCTGTACGAAATGAAAGTTAAGGATGCTTCAAAATGTGCATAATTTTCATAATTTGTCCATAAATATTATCAATATTTCTTCAAGTGCAGCAGATTTCCACTTGTAATTCTCAGACTGTTTCTGGCACTCCTGCATGTCATTTTTGGGCCGAATATTGGAAAATACATCATATTTTGGTCGAGAAAAAAAATTGTCCTGAAACTTGCAGAAAAGAAGGTAAATAGGATGAATAACAGGTTTCTGACACTCGTAGATGTCTCTGGAAGCATTTTCAATCAAATTAAGAAAATGTCACTTTTGGCCCAAAATTTGAACAAATCATAAGGGTATAGCCTTGCCATTTTTTGTGTTTTTGGTCGAGAAAACAATTGTCCTGAAACTTGCAGAAAAGAAGGTAAATATGATGAATAACAGGTTTCTGACACTCCTAGATGTCTCTGGAAGCATTTTCAATCAAATTAAGAAAATGTCACTTTTGGCCCAAAATTTGAACAAATCATAAGGGTAGCCTTGCCATTTTTGTTGTTTTTGCTCGATAAACAACAGGTCTTGAATCTTGCAGAAAAGAAGGTAAATAGGATGAATAACAGGTTTCTGACACTCCTAGATGTCTCTGGAAGCATTTTCAATCAAATTAAGAAAATGTCACTTTTGCTCGATAAACAACTTGTCTTGAATCTTGCAGAAAAGAAGGTAAAAATGATGAATAACAGGTTTCTGACACTCCTAGATGTCTCTGGAAGCATTTTCAATCAAATTAATAAAATGTCACTTTTGGGCCAAAATTTGAACAAATCATAAGGGGTTTGCCTTGCAATTTTTGTTGTTTTTGCTCGATAAACAACATGTCTTGAATCTTGCAGAAACGAAGGTAAATAGGATGAAAAATGTGTTTCTGACACTCGTAGATGTCTCTAGAAGCATTTTCAATCAAATTAAGAAAATGTCACTTTTGGCCCAAAAGTTGAACAAATCATAAGGGTATTATAGCCTTGCAATTTTTGTTGTTTTTGCTCGATAAACAACAGGTCTTGAATCTTGCAGAAAAGAAGGTAAATAGGATGAATAACAGGTTTCTGACACTCGTAGATGTCTCTGGAAGCATTTTCAATCAAATTAAGAAAAAGTCACTTTTGGCCCAAAAGTTGAACAAATCATAAGGGTGCCTTGCAATTTTTGTTGTTTTTGCTCGATAAACAACAGGTCTTGAATCTTGCAGAAAAGAAGGTAAATAGGATGAATAACAGGTTTCTGACACTCGTAGATGTCTCTGGAAGCATTTTCAATCAAATTAAGAAAATGTCACTTTTGGCCCAAAATTTGAACAAATCATAAGGGTATATAGCCTTGCCATTTTTTGTGTTTTTGGTCGAGAAAACAATTGTCCTGAAACTTGCAGAAAATAAGGTAAATATGATGAATAACAGGTTTCTGACACTCGTAGATGTCTCTGGAAGCATTTTCAATCAAATTAAGAAAAAGTCACTTTTGGCCCAAAATTTGAACAAATCATAAGGGTAGCCTTGCCATTTTTTGTGTTTTTGGTCGAGAAAACAATTGTCCTGAAACTTGCAGAAAAGAAGGTAAATAGGATGAATAACAGGTTTCTGACACTCGTAGATGTCTCTGGAAGCATTTTCAATCAAATTAAGAAAATGTCACTTTTGGCCCAAAATTTGAACAAATCATAAGGGTAGCCTTGCCATTTTTTGTGTTTTTGGTCGAGAAAACAATTGTCCTGAAACTTGCAGAAAAGAAGGTAAATAGGATGAATAACAGGTTTCTGACACTCGTAGATGTCTCTGGAAGCATTTTCAATCAAATTAAGAAAATGTCACTTTTGGCCCAAAATTTGAACAAATCATAAGGGTATATAGCCTTGCCATTTTTTGTTGTTTTGGTCGAGAAAACAATTGTCCTGAAACTTGCAGAAAAGAAGGTAAATATGATGAATAACAGGTTTCTGACACTCGTAGATGTCTCTGGAAGCATTTTCAATCAAATTAAGAAAAAGTCACTTTTGGCCCAAAATTTGAACAAATCATAAGGGTAGCCTTGCCATTTTTTGTGTTTTTGGTCGAGAAAACAATTGTCCTGAAACTTGCAGAAAAGAAGGTAAATAGGATGAATAACAGGTTTCTGACACTCGTAGATGTCTCTGGAAGCATTTTCAATCAAATTAAGAAAATGTCACTTTTGGCCCAAAATTTGAACAAATCATAAGGGTAGCCTTGCCATTTTTTGTGTTTTTGGTCGAGAAAACAATTGTCCTGAAACTTGCAGAAAAGAAGGTAAATAGGATGAATAACAGGTTTCTGACACTCGTAGATGTCTCTGGAAGCATTTTCAATCAAATTAAGAAAATGTCACTTTTGGCCCAAAATTTGAACAAATCATAAGGGTAGCCTTGCCATTTTTTGTGTTTTTGGTCGAGAAAACAATTGTCCTGAAACTTGCAGAAAAGAAGGTAAATAGGATGAATAACAGGTTTCTGACACTCGTAGATGTCTCTGGAAGCATTTTCAATCAAATTAAGAAAATGTCACTTTTGGCCCAAAATTTGAACAAATCATAAGGGTAGCCTTGCCATTTTTTGTGTTTTTGGTCGAGAAAACAATTGTCCTGAAACTTGCAGAAAAGAAGGTAAATAGGATGAATAACAGGTTTCTGACACTCGTAGATGTCTCTGGAAGCATTTTCAATCAAATTAAGAAAAAGTCACTTTTGGCCCAAAATTTGAACAAATCATAAGGGTAGCCTTGCCATTTTTTGTGTTTTTGGTCGAGAAAACAATTGTCCTGAAACTTGCAGAAAAGAAGGTAAATAGGATGAATAACAGGTTTCTGACACTCGTAGATGTCTCTGGAAGCATTTTCAATCAAATTAAGAAAAAGTCACTTTTGGCCCAAAATTTGAACAAATCATAAGGGTAGCCTTGCCATTTTTTGTGTTTTTGGTCGAGAAAACAATTGTCCTGAAACTTGCAGAAAAGAAGGTAAATAGGATGAATAACAGGTTTCTGACACTCGTAGATGTCTCTGGAAGCATTTTCAATCAAATTAAGAAAATGTCACTTTTGGCCCAAAATTTGAACAAATCATAAGGGTAGCCTTGCCATTTTTTGTGTTTTTGGTCGAGAAAACAATTGTCCTGAAACTTGCAGAAAAGAAGGTAAATAGGATGAATAACAGGTTTCTGACACTCGTAGATGTCTCTGGAAGCATTTTCAATCAAATTAAGAAAATGTCACTTTTGGCCCAAAATTTGAACAAATCATAAGGGTATATAGCCTTGCCATTTTTTGTTGTTTTGGTCGAGAAAACAATTGTCCTGAAACTTGCAGAAAAGAAGGTAAATATGATGAATAACAGGTTTCTGACACTCGTAGATGTCTCTGGAAGCATTTTCAATCAAATTAAGAAAGTCACTTTTGGCCCAAAATTTGAACAAATCATAAGGGTATAGCCTTGCCATTTTTGTTGTTTTTGGTCGAGAAAACAATTGTCCTGAATCTTGCAGAAAAGAAGGTAAATATGATGAATAACAGGTTTCTGACACTCCTAGATGTCTCTGGAAGCATTTTCAATCAAATTAAGAAAATGTCACTTTTGGCCCAAAATTTGAACAAATCATAAGGGTATATAGCCTTGCCATTTTTTGTTGTTTTGGTCGAGAAAACAATTGTCCTGAAACTTGCAGAAAAGAAGGTAAATATGATGAATAACAGGTTTCTGACACTCGTAGATGTCTCTGGAAGCATTTTCAATCAAATTAAGAAAATGTCACTTTTGGCCCAAAAGTTGAACAAATCATAAGGGTATATCCTTGCAATTTTTGTTGTTTTTGCTCGATAAACAACAGGTCTTGAATCTTGCAGAAAAGAAGGTAAATAGGATGAATAACAGGTTTCTGACACTCCTAGATGTCTCTGGAAGCATTTTCAATCAAATTAAGAAAATGTCACTTTTGGCCCAAAATTTGAACAAATCATAAGGGTAGCCTTGCCATTTTTTGTTGTTTTGGTCGAGAAAACAATTGTCCTGAAACTTGCAGAAAATAAGGTGAATAGGATGAATAACGGGTTTCTGACACTCGTAGATGTCTCTGGAAGCATTTTCAATCAAATTAAGAAAAAGTCACTTTTGGCCCAAAATTTGAACAAATCATAAGGGTATAATAGCCTTGCCATTATTTGTGTTTTTGGTCGAGAAAACAATTGTCCTGAAACTTGCAGAAAAGAAGGTAAATAGGATGAATAACAGGTTTCTGACACTCCCAGATGTCTCTGGAAGCATTTTCAATCAAATTAAGAAAATGTCACTTTTGGCCCAAAATTTGAACAAATCATAAGGGTATAGCCTTGCCATTTTTTGTTGTTTTGGTCGAGAAAACAATTGTCCTGAAACTTGCAGAAAATAAGGTGAATAGGATGAATAACGGGTTTCTGACACTCGTAGATGTCTCTAGAAGCATTTTCAATCAAATTAAGAAAATGTCACTTTTGGCCCAAAATTTGAACAAATCATAAGGGTAGCCTTGCCATTTTTTGTTGTTTTGGTCGAGAAAACAATTGTCCTGAAACTTGCAGAAAATAAGGTGAATAGGATGAATAACGGGTTTCTGACACTCGTAGATGTCTCTGGAAGCATTTTCAATCAAATTAAGAAAATGTCACTTTTGGCCCAAAATTTGAACAAATCATAAGGGTAGCCTTGCCATTTTTTGTTGTTTTGGTCGAGAAAACAATTGTCCTGAAACTTGCAGAAAATAAGGTGAATAGGATGAATAACGGGTTTCTGACACTCGTAGATGTCTCTGGAAGCATTTTCAATCAAATTAAGAAAAAGTCACTTTTGGCCCAAAATTTGAACAAATCATAAGGGTATAGCCTTGCCATTATTTGTGTTTTTGGTCGAGAAAACAATTGTCCTGAAACTTGCAGAAAAGAAGGTAAATAGGATGAATAACAGGTTTCTGACACTCCCAGATGTCTCTGGAAGCATTTTCAATCAAATTAAGAAAATGTCACTTTTGGCCCAAAATTTGAACAAATCATAAGGGTAGCCTTGCCATTTTTTGTTGTTTTGGTCGAGAAAACAATTGTCCTGAAACTTGCAGAAAATAAGGTGAATAGGATGAATAACGGGTTTCTGACACTCGTAGATGTCTCTGGAAGCATTTTCAATCAAATTAAGAAAAAGTCACTTTTGGCCCAAAAGTTGAACAAATCATAAGGGTATATATAGCCTTGCAATTTTTGTTGTTTTTGCTCGATAAACAACAGGTCTTGAATCTTGCAGAAAAGAAGGTAAATAGGATGAATAACAGGTTTCTGACACTCGTAGATGTCTCTGGAAGCATTTTCAATCAAATTAAGAAAATGTCACTTTTGGCCCAAAATTTGAACAAATCATAAGGGTATAGCCTTGCCATTTTTTGTGTTTTTGGTCGAGAAAACAATTGTCCTGAAACTTGCAGAAAAGAAGGTAAATATGATGAATAACAGGTTTCTGACACTCCTAGATGTCTCTGGAAGCATTTTCAATCAAATTAAGAAAATGTCACTTTTGGCCCAAAATTTGAACAAATCATAAGGGTAGCCTTGCCATTTTTGTTGTTTTTGCTCGATAAACAACAGGTCTTGAATCTTGCAGAAAAGAAGGTAAATAGGATGAATAACAGGTTTCTGACACTCCTAGATGTCTCTGGAAGCATTTTCAATCAAATTAAGAAAATGTCACTTTTGCTCGATAAACAACTTGTCTTGAATCTTGCAGAAAAGAAGGTAAATAGGATGAAAAATGTGTTTCTGACACTCGTAGATGTCTCTAGAAGCATTTTCAATCAAATTAAGAAAATGTCACTTTTGGCCCAAGAGTTTAACAAATCATAAGGGTATATAGCCTTGCCATTTTTGTTGTTTTTGCTCGATAAACAACAGGTCTTGAATCTTGCAGAAACGAAGGTAAATAGGATGAAAAATGTGTTTCTGACACTCGTAGATGTCTCTAGAAGCATTTTCAATCAAATTAAGAAAATGTCACTTTTGGCCCAAAATTTGAACAAATCATAAGGTCGAGAAAACAATTGTCCTGAAACTTGCAGAAAAGAAGGTAAATAGGATGAATAACAGGTTTCTGACACTCGTAGATGTCTCTGGAAGCATTTTCAATCAAATTAAGAAAATGTCACTTTTGGCCCAAAATTTGAACAAATCATAAGGGTAGCCTTGCCATTTTTTGTGTTTTTGGTCGAGAAAACAATTGTCCTGAAACTTGCAGAAAAGAAGGTAAATAGGATGAATAACAGGTTTCTGACACTCGTAGATGTCTCTGGAAGCATTTTCAATCAAATTAAGAAAATGTCACTTTTGGCCCAAAATTTGAACAAATCATAAGGGTATATAGCCTTGCCATTTTTTGTTGTTTTGGTCGAGAAAACAATTGTCCTGAAACTTGCAGAAAAGAAGGTAAATATGATGAATAACAGGTTTCTGACACTCGTAGATGTCTCTGGAAGCATTTTCAATCAAATTAAGAAAGTCACTTTTGGCCCAAAATTTGAACAAATCATAAGGGTATAGCCTTGCCATTTTTGTTGTTTTTGGTCGAGAAAACAATTGTCCTGAATCTTGCAGAAAAGAAGGTAAATATGATGAATAACAGGTTTCTGACACTCCTAGATGTCTCTGGAAGCATTTTCAATCAAATTAAGAAAATGTCACTTTTGGCCCAAAATTTGAACAAATCATAAGGGTATATAGCCTTGCCATTTTTTGTTGTTTTGGTCGAGAAAACAATTGTCCTGAAACTTGCAGAAAAGAAGGTAAATATGATGAATAACAGGTTTCTGACACTCGTAGATGTCTCTGGAAGCATTTTCAATCAAATTAAGAAAATGTCACTTTTGGCCCAAAAGTTGAACAAATCATAAGGGTATATCCTTGCAATTTTTGTTGTTTTTGCTCGATAAACAACAGGTCTTGAATCTTGCAGAAAAGAAGGTAAATAGGATGAATAACAGGTTTCTGACACTCCTAGATGTCTCTGGAAGCATTTTCAATCAAATTAAGAAAATGTCACTTTTGGCCCAAAATTTGAACAAATCATAAGGGTAGCCTTGCCATTTTTTGTTGTTTTGGTCGAGAAAACAATTGTCCTGAAACTTGCAGAAAATAAGGTGAATAGGATGAATAACGGGTTTCTGACACTCGTAGATGTCTCTGGAAGCATTTTCAATCAAATTAAGAAAAAGTCACTTTTGGCCCAAAATTTGAACAAATCATAAGGGTATAATAGCCTTGCCATTATTTGTGTTTTTGGTCGAGAAAACAATTGTCCTGAAACTTGCAGAAAAGAAGGTAAATAGGATGAATAACAGGTTTCTGACACTCCCAGATGTCTCTGGAAGCATTTTCAATCAAATTAAGAAAATGTCACTTTTGGCCCAAAATTTGAACAAATCATAAGGGTATAGCCTTGCCATTTTTTGTTGTTTTGGTCGAGAAAACAATTGTCCTGAAACTTGCAGAAAATAAGGTGAATAGGATGAATAACGGGTTTCTGACACTCGTAGATGTCTCTAGAAGCATTTTCAATCAAATTAAGAAAATGTCACTTTTGGCCCAAAATTTGAACAAATCATAAGGGTAGCCTTGCCATTTTTTGTTGTTTTGGTCGAGAAAACAATTGTCCTGAAACTTGCAGAAAATAAGGTGAATAGGATGAATAACGGGTTTCTGACACTCGTAGATGTCTCTGGAAGCATTTTCAATCAAATTAAGAAAAAGTCACTTTTGGCCCAAAAGTTGAACAAATCATAAGGGTATAGCCTTGCAATTTTTGTTGTTTTTGCTCGATAAACAACAGGTCTTGAATCTTGCAGAAAAGAAGGTAAATAGGATGAATAACAGGTTTCTGACACTCGTAGATGTCTCTGGAAGCATTTTCAATCAAATTAAGAAAATGTCACTTTTGGCCCAAAATTTGAACAAATCATAAGGGTATAGCCTTGCCATTTTTTGTGTTTTTGGTCGAGAAAACAATTGTCCTGAAACTTGCAGAAAAGAAGGTAAATATGATGAATAACAGGTTTCTGACACTCCTAGATGTCTCTGGAAGCATTTTCAATCAAATTAAGAAAATGTCACTTTTGGCCCAAAATTTGAACAAATCATAAGGGTAGCCTTGCCATTTTTGTTGTTTTTGCTCGATAAACAACAGGTCTTGAATCTTGCAGAAAAGAAGGTAAATAGGATGAATAACAGGTTTCTGACACTCCTAGATGTCTCTGGAAGCATTTTCAATCAAATTAAGAAAATGTCACTTTTGCTCGATAAACAACTTGTCTTGAATCTTGCAGAAAAGAAGGTAAATAGGATGAAAAATGTGTTTCTGACACTCGTAGATGTCTCTAGAAGCATTTTCAATCAAATTAAGAAAATGTCACTTTTGGCCCAAGAGTTTAACAAATCATAAGGGTATATAGCCTTGCCATTTTTGTTGTTTTTGCTCGATAAACAACAGGTCTTGAATCTTGCAGAAACGAAGGTAAATAGGATGAAAAATGTGTTTCTGACACTCGTAGATGTCTCTAGAAGCATTTTCAATCAAATTAAGAAAATGTCACTTTTGGCCCAAAATTTGAACAAATCATAAGGTCGAGAAAACAATTGTCCTGAAACTTGCAGAAAAGAAGGTAAATATGATGAATAACAGGTTTCTGACACTCGTAGATGTCTCTGGAAGCATTTTCAATCAAATTAAGAAAAAGTCACTTTTGGCCCAAAATTTGAACAAATCATAAGGGTAGCCTTGCCATTTTTTGTGTTTTTGGTCGAGAAAACAATTGTCCTGAAACTTGCAGAAAAGAAGGTAAATAGGATGAATAACAGGTTTCTGACACTCGTAGATGTCTCTGGAAGCATTTTCAATCAAATTAAGAAAATGTCACTTTTGGCCCAAAATTTGAACAAATCATAAGGGTAGCCTTGCCATTTTTTGTGTTTTTGGTCGAGAAAACAATTGTCCTGAAACTTGCAGAAAAGAAGGTAAATAGGATGAATAACAGGTTTCTGACACTCGTAGATGTCTCTGGAAGCATTTTCAATCAAATTAAGAAAATGTCACTTTTGGCCCAAAATTTGAACAAATCATAAGGGTATATAGCCTTGCCATTTTTTGTTGTTTTGGTCGAGAAAACAATTGTCCTGAAACTTGCAGAAAAGAAGGTAAATATGATGAATAACAGGTTTCTGACACTCGTAGATGTCTCTAGAAGCATTTTCAATCAAATTAAGAAAATGTCACTTTTGGCCCAAAAGTTTAACAAATCATAAGGGTATAGCCTTGCCATTTTTGTTGTTTTTGCTCGATAAACAACAGGTCTTGAATCTTGCAGAAACGAAGGTAAATAGGATGAAAAATGTGTTTCTGACACTCGTAGATGTCTCTAGAAGCATTTTCAATCAAATTAAGAAAATGTCACTTTTGGCCCAAAATTTGAACAAATCATAAGGGAGCCTTGCCATTTTTGTTGTTTTTGGTCGAGAAAGCAATTGTCCTGAATCTTGCAGAAAAGAAGGTAAATATGATGAATAACAGGTTTCTGACACTCCTAGATGTCTCTGGAAGCATTTTCAATCAAATTAAGAAAATGTCACTTTTGCTCGATAAACAACTTGTCTTGAATCTTGCAGAAAAGAAGGTAAAAATGATGAATAACAGGTTTCTGACACTCGTAGATGTCTCTAGAAGCATTTTCAATCAAATTAAGAAAATGTCACTTTTGGCCCAAAAGTTGAACAAATCATAAGGGTATATCCTTGCAATTTTTGTTGTTTTTGCTCGATAAACAACAGGTCTTGAATCTTGCAGAAAAGAAGGTAAATAGGATGAATAACAGGTTTCTGACACTCCCAGATGTCTCTGGAAGCATTTTCAATCAAATTAAGAAAATGTCACTTTTGGCCCAAAATTTGAACAAATCATAAGGGTATAGCCTTGCCATTTTTGTTGTTTTTGCTCGATAAACAACAGGTCTTGAATCTTGCAGAAAAGAAGGTAAATAGGATGAATAACAGGTTTCTGACACTCCCAGATGTCTCTGGAAGCATTTTCAATCAAATTAAGAAAATGTCACTTTTGGCCCAAAATTTGAACAAATCATAAGGGTAGCCTTGCCATTTTTTGTTGTTTTGGTCGAGAAAACAATTGTCCTGAAACTTGCAGAAAATAAGGTGAATAGGATGAATAACGGGTTTCTGACACTCGTAGATGTCTCTAGAAGCATTTTCAATCAAATTAAGAAAATGTCACTTTTGGCCCAAAATTTGAACAAATCATAAGGGTATATATAGCCTTGCCATTTTTTGTTGTTTTGGTCGAGAAAACAATTGTCCTGAAACTTGCAGAAAAGAAGGTAAATAGGATGAATAACAGGTTTCTGACACTCCCAGATGTCTCTGGAAGCATTTTCAATCAAATTAAGAAAATGTCACTTTTGGCCCAAAATTTGAACAAATCATAAGGGTAGCCTTGCCATTTTTTGTTGTTTTGGTCGAGAAAACAATTGTCCTGAAACTTGCAGAAAATAAGGTGAATAGGATGAATAACGGGTTTCTGACACTCGTAGATGTCTCTAGAAGCATTTTCAATCAAATTAAGAAAATGTCACTTTTGGCCCAAAATTTGAACAAATCATAAGGGTAGCCTTGCCATTTTTTGTTGTTTTGGTCGAGAAAACAATTGTCCTGAAACTTGCAGAAAATAAGGTGAATAGGATGAATAACGGGTTTCTGACACTCGTAGATGTCTCTGGAAGCATTTTCAATCAAATTAAGAAAAAGTCACTTTTGGCCCAAAAGTTGAACAAATCATAAGGGTATAGCCTTGCAATTTTTGTTGTTTTTGCTCGATAAACAACAGGTCTTGAATCTTGCAGAAAAGAAGGTAAATAGGATGAATAACAGGTTTCTGACACTCGTAGATGTCTCTGGAAGCATTTTCAATCAAATTAAGAAAATGTCACTTTTGGCCCAAAATTTGAACAAATCATAAGGGTATATAGCCTTGCCATTTTTTGTGTTTTTGGTCGAGAAAACAATTGTCCTGAAACTTGCAGAAAAGAAGGTAAATATGATGAATAACAGGTTTCTGACACTCCTAGATGTCTCTGGAAGCATTTTCAATCAAATTAAGAAAATGTCACTTTTGGCCCAAAATTTGAACAAATCATAAGGGTAGCCTTGCCATTTTTTGTTGTTTTGGTCGAGAAAACAATTGTCCTGAAACTTGCAGAAAATAAGGTGAATAGGATGAATAACGGGTTTCTGACACTCGTAGATGTCTCTAGAAGCATTTTCAATCAAATTAAGAAAATGTCACTTTTGGCCCAAAATTTGAACAAATCATAAGGGTATATAGCCTTGCCATTTTTTGTTGTTTTGGTCGAGAAAACAATTGTCCTGAAACTTGCAGAAAAGAAGGTAAATATGATGAATAACAGGTTTCTGACACTCGTAGATGTCTCTGGAAGCATTTTCAATCAAATTAAGAAAAAGTCACTTTTGGCCCAAAAGTTTAACAAATCATAAGGGTATAGCCTTGCCATTTTTGTTGTTTTTGCTCGATAAACAACAGGTCTTGAATCTTGCAGAAACGAAGGTAAATAGGATGAAAAATGTGTTTCTGACACTCGTAGATGTCTCTAGAAGCATTTTCAATCAAATTAAGAAAATGTCACTTTTGGCCCAAAATTTGAACAAATCATAAGGTCGAGAAAACAATTGTCCTGAAACTTGCAGAAAAGAAGGTAAATATGATGAATAACAGGTTTCTGACACTCGTAGATGTCTCTGGAAGCATTTTCAATCAAATTAAGAAAAAGTCACTTTTGGCCCAAAATTTGAACAAATCATAAGGGGTTTAGCCATGCCATTTTTATGTGTTTTTGCTCGATAAACAACATGTCTTGAATCTTGCAGAAAAGAAGGTAAATAGGATGAATAACAGGTTTCTGACACTCCTAGATGTCTCTGGAAGCATTTTCAATCAAATTAAGAAAATGTCACTTTTGGCCCAAAATTTGAACAAATCATAAGGGTAGCCTTGCCATTTTTTGTGTTTTTGGTCGAGAAAACAATTGTCCTGAAACTTGCAGAAAATAAGGTAAATAGGATGAATAACAGGTTTCTGACACTCCTAGATGTCTCTGGAAGCATTTTCAATCAAATTAAGAAAATGTCACTTTTGGCCCAAAATTTCAACAAATCATAAGGGGTTTATAGCCTTGCCATTTTTTGTGTTTTTGGTCGAGAAAACAATTGTCCTGAAACTTGCAGAAAATAAGGTAAATATGATGAATAACAGGTTTCTGACACTCGTAGATGTCTCTAGAAGCATATTCAATCAAATTAAGAAAAAGTCACTTTTGGCCCAAAATTTGAACAAATCATAAGGGTATAGCCTTGCCATTTTTGCTCGATAAACAACATGTCTTGAATCTTGCAGAAACGAAGGTAAATAGGATGAAAAATGTGTTTCTGACACTCGTAGATGTCTCTAGAAGCATTTTCAATCAAATTAAGAAAATGTTACTTTTGGGCCAATATTGATAAAAACCATAAGCCATTTTTTTGGGTAAAAAACAGGTCAGTTCAAAACTGAAGAACAGCCGTTAAATGACTCCACGATGTCTCGAGAAGGGTTTTTCCATCAAATTCAAGCATTTCATTTTTGTATCATGATTACACAAATTAAGCAGATAAAACAAAGCTATTGGTAAGAAAATTTATTCATTTCTACCAAGGAAATCTGCCATGTAAAATTCAATTGACAAATTGAGGAGAAAAAGAAATGCAACTTGACACTATTAAAATTCATTTCTGTGACCTGAACAATTTGGCAGAAAATGGTTTTCTATTATAATGCTGAAGGCTTGGTTGTACAACTTATCACACACAAATATTGTTTGGTTATTGTTGTATCATGCTTTTCAAGAAATAGTTTGTTTACCCTATATAACCCCCTGGGCATTTTTACTAGGAGGTTTCCTGTCAAAATCCAACACTGTGCAGTGTACCTATGGCACATTCTTTGGACATAAGACAAATTGGGGCATCATAGCTCCATGTAAAGTAATGGTGCCAAGGCCCTGCAGTACACGTACCCCTGACAACATAAATATTACGATGTAAACAATGGATTACGAAGTAAAAAAAATAAGCCATTTTGAATTCATGGACGTCCATGATAACATGCTGACTAAATATAGATCATATTTTTGAAACCCAAAGAATGAAATTTGGAATGAACTCACAGCATCTGTAAAATTTTACTGGGAACATGTTGCTAGGGAGCCGTAAAATTAAGAATTTTGTGGGATGAGAATGCCCTTTTTTGGAATTGAAATTTCTCTGCTCCCAGAGTTTTACCAAACTGAAGAGATTCGCAGACAACAGCCAAAAATCTGAACTATACTTATTCAGTGATTGTGTTTTACTCAAATTTTTTCCCCTTTCTTTTCTTTAGTATTTTAAATCTCTAAACCTCACTATTTGGCTCCATTCATGATGACTGACCACCAGAGCTTATCTGCAAAAGCACGCCTTGAAAATGACCAGGTTATGTAACAGCACGGCTCTATCTGACATGGGGTACATGGTGCTGATACATGGATCTCGGAGATTTTTACTTAATATTCATAACAATCTGGCCGAGAAACAAAAAATTCGAGTAACAAAGCAGTCTCACAGCCAGTTCCATTAAGTACTCCAGAACCTGATATTCTTCAACTAGGGCCAAAAAAACTCAAAATTTTAATTATAAGTAATTTTAAAAAAATTCCAAATGCAACATTTTTACATTGGAATACATTGCTGCTGTAGCTAATTAGTATGGAAATTTATTTTAATTTAGCGCATGTGCAGAAACTTAGCCCATTGGAACGTACGTGAGTACTGAACCCATCAAAACTTGACAAAACCTGCTGTTGGAGTTTGCAAGGCTTGGGTAGTTAGGGGTTAAAGCTCCATATATCCCTGCTCACACTGAAAATTTCAATTTAAAACCCTCCTACTATTATAACTATCATAGCCTATCCAAAAATCTACCCACCAACTCAATGAGGTGTGTATCCACAGTCGAACGCGGACGTCCTATTGTTCCCTCTTTCGTTTGTACTCCCATAGGTTTTGTACACGATCTCAATCGCGGATGTATTTTGGGAATCGCGGACATATTTTGGGAATCGCGGACGATATTGTTCCCTTTGTTATACGTCCACGTTCGTTTGGGAGAACACACGCACCACAGCTTGTGTGTGTTTCAACCTGTCACTTGATAGGTTTTTGATATATAGGGTAGTTGGCTCCATTTTGGCCCCGAGAGAGGGGGAGGGGGTTAATTAATTATTTCCCCCACTGATGAATTACGAAATAAAACTAGTTCTGAATGCAAAAAGCACTATTCGACCTTCCCAAAATACTGATATACATAAATACTGTAGAATTTGTAACTTATCAAACCTGTAACATGTACTTATCATCCGTCAATTTTCTTGTGCATTGTCTCATCAGGAAATCTCATAACTTATCTAATGCTAACTAATTATCGATTTCATTTGAAATTTTTTTTTCAGAGTGATACTCCCCATAGCATGCACACAACAGCTTTAATCGACAAAACTGTAGATGCATGTATTTGGTAAAACAAACGTGTAACATAAGCACACATACCAGGTTAGAACAACACAAATATTGCACGGAATTCTTTGAAATGAAATTTGAACCTAAAAACAGGAAATAAGGTGATTTTCTGTCAATTCATATGGCAAATACAATATTGAGTTAGGTCTACACTATTTGGTCATACATAATTTTTGTTACTGTTACGGGTGTAAGGTACAAATGAGGCATATTGAATTTGTTGATATTAACACATTTTTTCAAGTTTTCTGAATTCATGAACTAATGTCAAGAATTTTGGAACACATTTACTTATGAATTCACACACAATATAAACTGATGGTTACATTTTTAATGAATTATTCTCAAGTCACTGAAATACAATTACCTACAATTCAGATGACATATGCCTTGAAAAAGTATTCTGGTAGGAATCCTACAAATTGAGATCGTGTAGAAAGTCCAGTTCTATTAAAATCCCCCCCAAAAAAGGAAACAAGAAATTCGAAGTTGGGTTTAACGTCCTAAAGTTGTCAAGTTTTGTTATTTGTTCAGTCTATTGTTTGCTGGAGATTGTGAATATGTTTATCAATTGTTTTTTATAATAATTCTTCTGTTTGTCTATTGTTTCTTTGTGTATTATATAGGAACAAAATAGCATTATTAAATGCAACAGAATAGCATAATATATTCAAGATATTTGAGAGAACATTGTCAAACAAACCACAAGGGAAACTGACTCGGTCATTTTGAATGAATTTTCAAAGTGAATAAAGAAAACTGGCAGGAGCGGGATTCGAACCTGCAACCTCCGAACAAAGACAATGACAAGTTGGGAGACCGCCAAGATAGCTCGGTTGGTAGAACACCAGTACAGTATCCTTGTGTCGCGGGTTCAAATCCCGCTCCTGCCGGTTTTCTTTGTTCGCTGTGAAAATATTTGAAATGCCGTAGCGTATTTTCCCAGTACCTGACCACTAAGCGAGGGTCACTGCTTACCTCATTTTCCTCGCACTTTTTTTAAGAGAATAAAACGGCTCACTGTGGTGTTAATTTTCAAACAACACCTCTAATCTAGTTTGATCGTCTTTTTACATGATGTTAGCGGTACAGACTCTCCCCGCGCGATCATTGCCCGTACTGCTTCGACTCTCTCCGGTTGTAGCCCCTTACCCTCTGGGGTACACGGAATGTCGAAATCCGAAGAGCTGCCCGAGACGACCGACCCGTGAGAGCTCGGCAGGAAGGTGTCCTGCGATTGGCTGGCGTCTTGGGATACCTCCGAGCGCTCCTCGGTACCCTGCGTTCCACCGGTTTCCCAAGAGGGCGGCAGAATCACCGATCCTGTAGACGATCCCTGGGAACTCAAAACAACTGTGCCATGCGATTCCGTCTCGATTATGATTTTGTTGATTGGGTCGCGTGGTCGACTCACCTTTTCAACTTGTTCGGCCCTCTGATCATCTTGCCAACAAGGAGTTGATAACTGGACCGAGGGTTTCACAGCGAGGACTAGGGAACTTGGCACAGGTTCTGGCTTGGTTATGCTTTGACGAACAAGGTCACTAGACTTCACTGGTACATTGTCGTTCAGTTGTTCGAGCGAGACATTATCTCTTCTGTCCGCATAGATCAACTTCTCATGCTCTCCAGACACGTCATGAGAATTTGTATGCACACCTCCCTTATCTCTTATTGCCCTGGGATCATTCTGATCATCTTGTCCACATGCATTGCCATCTCTGCTATCAAACCTTCCTGAAAATTGATCCGATGTGTAATAACTCTCCTCTACTTTGACCGAGACGCCATGGCTGGGATTTTTCAGGTCCCCAACCATGCCAACAGGAGTTGACATCTCTCGGCTATTGCTGACACTGTACTCTTCTGTTTTGTCCAATTGGCTCTGGGAGCTGTTCAACGCAATGATGTCACGGTGCGTGACTTCGGAGCAATGTCTACTGTCTAGGCATTCCACCTCATCCTCTGGGTTGGTTTCATTGGCCTTTTCAGGAGAAGCCTTCTTTTCATGGGGAGCAGATGTTACAGTTTTCAGTTTGTCCACCTCTGGCTCTGGCTCTGCCTCCATCGTGTTTGCATCTGGTAAGTACTTCAACCAGCTGTCAATCTCGGCCCGTTTGGATTCCCGCTGCAATCGCTTCCCGTCAGGGTCCAACACCTTCCCTGTAGGAGGGCTGCGTAATCGGTGCGGGACATGCTCCATCAGAGATGATTCAACGCAGTCTCTGGCTTGAACTCTGCTCTCGGTAGTCCCTTCAAAGCTCTCCTCCCAGGGCTGGGACTGTCCGGGAGCTGAATCGTACAGGTCTAGTTCCCCGCTGCTCAGGTCGCTGTCATCCATGGCCAGGTAGCATTGTTTGCTGGCCCTAACTCTAAGAAAGTCTCCTGACTCTGGAGCTGTATTCGCTGAAAATGTGTTGGAAGGTAAAAAGTTAACAAACCTAACTACTGATTTTTTTCAATTTTGGGAGGATTTTTACCTGAAAAATGTTGAAAAGTTCAAAACATTGTAGAGATTCTCTTAAATGTAATTTTAGACTGCGAAAGTAAAGGGAAAATTAAGGGGCTTAGACAATTTGGAAGGTGAATATTTTAAGAACCTGATTATTGACAATTTTCAAATTTGGGAGGAGTTTTTTTTTTATAGATTTTTGAAAAGGTTGAAGACATTGTAATACTGCGAGAGGCTAGATGGGTCTAAAAACTTTACATTTTTGTAGTTTTCAGACATTGTAGAGCTTCTCAAAAATGTGCAAAGCTAGACTGAGGGAGGGTGAGGG
Source organism: Hippasteria phrygiana (assembly GCA_037893225.1). Lineage (NCBI taxonomy): Eukaryota > Metazoa > Echinodermata > Asteroidea > Valvatida > Goniasteridae > Hippasteria > Hippasteria phrygiana. The sequence continues at coordinate 70,688 of JAZGUH010000775.1, read as the reverse complement.
AACAGGGGGCTAAAACTTTTTGGAAGTTGAACATTTTAAGAAGCTAATTCTTGAACATTTTGGAGGAATTTGTTTTTTTAGATTTTGAAAAGTTTGAAGACACTGCAGACATTCAACAAAATAATTACTATACACATGGAATGGGGCACCAAAGGCACATTCTGGCACATTCGAGCCAAACAAGCTTCTCACTTTGTTTGGCTAGTCCATCGATGTAAGGCTGGTGTTCCTTTCGTTTCTTTACTGGAGGTGGGGAAGAGTTGAACAACTTGGCAAATTCATCATCCTCATCATCATCATCGTTGGCACAAGATGCTAAGGCATGAGAAAATAAGAAAAGATAAAGAAGGGTTTAGGAAAGATTGTACTTTAATAGCACTGAGTTTGTTGCTCGCCAAATGACCTCAACAGAGATTCCTATAAGTTTAAAGCTAGTGTACATGATTGGTCATTGTTGCAATTTTCAGAAATGGGCAAATTTGGGGGGTTAGCATTTTATAGGAAATATTGTTCCACTGACCTGTTTAAAGTTTTGCGTTCTTGGATGGCGAAAAAAAAACGAGAGAAAAACAGTGTCCGTTTTCAACAGTCGGGCGGCATTTGTAATAGCGCCCTCTTGCAAAAAAAGCAAAATTTTTGTAAATAGGATCGTTTTCAATTGGTCACATAACATGTACAGAGGCCGAGGGCCGAGCGGAATGACCAAGATCCACTGCATGCACGGGTTACAACGCGTCGCTTCGGTACACTACGCGTGCGCCCGTTTACAGATTGTTAACCCATTTTTAGACAACACGGATTAACTACATTCGGTAAATAGAGGGCAGTTTTCCAACGATTGTTACGCGGAACAATCATTGGAAAACAATATAAATTTCAACTTTTCTTGAAAACGACAGCACACCGGGTGCCATCATTTCACAGGATGATTAAGACTGCTATTAACTAGTCAGGTATTTCGTAATAATTCAGTAAAAAAAATTGGGGAGGATTTACCAATCGTGTACACTACTTTTAATGAGTGCGTGCACCGACCAGATGCAGAACATTCACCATTAACATCATCCAAATGCACACTGTATGTACATGACACGACTTGACCTAGACATGCATTGCACGTATGTCTCCATATCGCACATACTATCCCAGGTCAGGTGATCGTGCCCATGGAGTACGCATGCACTAGTCTACGTACAAATATTCAAAACAATACTTTCATGTTTAGAAAGCATTTAACTGAGGGTATGAGCAGGCCGGGCTCTAAACATTCAATGTTTCATCCAGGGCGCAGTTGAATGAGCCGCGACTTGACCCGATGATATTCTCCAGAAGTTGGGCCTTTCTTTCATTAAAGGTACACACTGGCCCCAACCGGCCTCAAATAATCAATTCAGAATCATGGATTATACTATTAAAAGATTGTTGTGAAACAAAATTACCAAAATGTCTTTTCATTAACGAGAAATTGTAAAAAAAAAAAAAAAAATCGAAATAGGTCAAAGGTTAACATATACGCTTTTCCAGCGTTGATAGATTTATGCGGCAGCTGTGCTGGGTCTTCGCCCCGCCGGCCGCGGGGGCTATGCCGCATTGGCCCCACGCTGTGTCTCATGAAACATGGGTCCGTCGCCCGGTCTTTGGGAAAAGTGTTACGACTTTCGCCAAAATTTCACGAAATTGAAGTATAATCAACAATTAAACAATAGGTACAGTTTGGAAAAATAGTCATGATTATTATGGTTAATTTAAACTGGAATTGTTTTTAATTTTAATTAGACGAAAACAGGAACATTTCAAGTTGTCGCGCTTGGACCTTTATATTCTAATTAAGAAAACCCTTCCAGTCATGGTGAAATCTAATTTAGTGCCTAAAATCGCCCAAAAATCACCCAAGAGACCGGTGTTTACCTTCAACGTTATTTGATTGTTTTACCCTAATAAACTTTATCAAAGACAGATTTTGTTGTTTCCTTTAATCTAGTCATGTTATTCATTCTTAGATATTCAAGGTGAATTGACTGAAGAAATGAAAAACATCGGCAGTGTGATTAAAAAAAGGGTCCCAACTACAGCTTAGAAAATGGCGCCCTGTCTTGCCGCATAAAAACTACCTTAAAAAGCAGAAGAACCTATAACTTGACAACAAAAATATATTAAATTTCTTTTGGTCTTTTCTCAAAACATGGCGCTTCAGGTATTCAACTACACTGTATGTAGTTCTTTTGCCAAAATGTCTCGACCAGTGTGGACTGCACGTGTAATATTCATCAACATTCTCCTCTGAAAGATCCACACAATCTTGCTATTGATAAACCTTGAACATTTTAAAGGTGTGGTGACCTTTTAGTGACCCCACATGAACTGACCCTTATCTTGCTGTACTTGCCAACTTCCCCTGCCAAGCCAACCACAATGGCCCTGTCCCAATATGATTCAGGGTAATTGATGACGATTACTTGAAAGTCCCAGTGCCACAAGTGTACATTTGCCTGGCAGGAAACTTGCAATGGATGTCCACTTTTTGGTTTTTTTCAGTGAAATCACCCAATACAAGGCTAAAAGCCACTCTAGGTAAAAGCTTACATTCAGAGGTCGTAGGGTCGGCTGACATTTTGAATTGCCAACCCTATCTACCACCCTAACAGTTATAAGGGCCCAGATCTAAATGAGAAGACAGATTCCTATGATATTACCCAATTTTCAAGTTCAGACCTATAGACCCAGGTGGAGTATCTTCCAACATCGGTGATTCCCCTTCGTTTCAAAAATACAAACAAAATGTATACTTTTAATTGGAAGTGAAAAGAAGGTGGCAGTTTTTTGATTCTTTAAAAGTCCTTTCATCAGTTTATGCAAAAGGTGCTATTCTATAAAACAACCAAACAAAATGTTCAAATGACTTGCTGAATTGCCACAAAAGAGGTGACAATTTGGCAAGAAGGCTGTCCTAAGTCATGAAAATCATATTGCAGGGTCAAAGCTGAAAATATAGGCATGCATGTGCTGAAACTCAATATGTTAGATGATATCTTTTATTATGAAAGTTTATCAGAGAGTTTCAAGGACAAAAAATAAACAGCAAGTCTATAGAAACGTTCGGTGCTGTATTTAAAAAAAAAAAAAGAATTGTTTTTATTCCCTTGTAAATTCAGGCCTGTAGATAATATGTTAGACGATATCTTTTATTATGAAAGTTTATCGGAGAGTTTTAAGGACAAAAAATAAACAGCAAGCCAGGGCTATAGAAACTTTCGGTGCTGTATTTAAAATTTAAAAAAATAGTTTCATTCCTTTGTAAATTCAGGCCTGTAGACAATATGTTAGATGATATCTTAATCAGAGAGTTTCAAGGACACAAATTAAACAGCAAGCCAGGGCCGGCTATAGAGTACCGAAGTCTGACGTCAGTTGCCGCAGCAATGGTTCCAAACACATGCAGTTTAGAATGTATTCTGGTTCCAAACATTGCATTGATTGACGTCATCACTTCAGTACTCTATAGTATTTAAAATAAAAACTAAAATTGTTTTCATTCCCTTGTAAATTCAGGCCTGTAGATAATCATGTACCGTATGTACACAGCTTTTAGACAAGAACACCCTCACAAACAGCAAGCCAATCTGTATTGAATTATTTAATTTTACAACAGCAATGATTAATTCACACCCCCTCAGCAATAATGGAGCATTCCACAGCTGCTCCTGATCATGTCCTCTGCACGAACGCTAGCAATACTATTATAGAGGCATATTTGCCCAACCACCCTGGTCATTATTATAATAAAAACACTTTTATCCAGCAAATTATGCTAAACCATGGGCTAACCAGTCAGGCTGGTGTCGTCAAGCATGTCTTCGACATAAACATGTCCGAGAATGCACTGCAAGTCTGCAGTAATACATACATGTAACAGCACGTACATGTACAGTAGGTAAGTCCAATAACATTCATGTTATCCCTGTATACAATGGCGATTGTGTAGTGTAGGGCCCCTCTTTAGTTTTGATGAAATTAGATTCAATTTTTTTTACGCGCTTTACGGCAGTTGCTATGCGAATGAGCGCGGTTTTGCGTGTTTACTGTGCGTCGCGGTGATCGCCCTCTTTATTTTCGCATTGCGTTTTGTCGTCCTCATCGCCGCTTTACCCCAAAATTTCCCTCAAAACTAAAACCCTGCCCTTTATATCTATGGCATACCTGTTGGTTTGTAATGTCGCTAACTAGTTTGGCAATTCCAATAACCTAAAAGTGGATTTTTGTTTCCTTATAGGGAACAGGGCCCTACACTACACAATCGCCTCTACAATGACCTCACCTATTATGTTGTTACATATATGTAGCGGCTGTATGCATTTTAGGCTAGATTGATTAACCCCGTCTGCCTGTTATATAACGGGACGCCGGTATGCCAAACGGGACTGTGCAGCCACCATGCGTAACACAAACAACAGACAAACAATGGATTGAGTATGCGCAGGAATGCACATATAGACAACAACCGGCCAGGTTGTTTTTTTTTCAAACTGCAGCCATGGCTGTCGTCCGTATTCAAGAGATTAATCTTTGCCAAACATAAAATCCATGGGTGAGCTATGGGCAGGTTGGTAGCTCGGGCAAGCACAGTAATAATTTCTCAAATTCTATTAGTTGGATCATTTTTTTTTCATCATTGTAAATAATTCTGATTTATAGAGAAAATTATTACAAACGTACATGTATATTTTAGCAAGTTCTTTTTTTCCAGCGGTAAATTTTTGGTGTAAAATTGAGGGTCAAACTATTACTCAGTCAGGCAAGATGCAGTGAGGGAAAACTCAAAGTGTGGCAAGTTAGACGACGTGCCGCATTACCCAAACTACCCACTGTCAATGCTAATGTGATCCATAACACCACGTGAAAAAGGTCTGCACCATGTGAAGTAAGTAACTTGCCAACTCACACAAGTGTGTAAATACCGGCAATCGCGGACCTCCTATTGTCCCTCTTTTGTTTATACTTTAACTTTTTCGGAAGGCCTCCCATACTATGATTTTAAATCGTGGACGTTCGGTCAATTGTGGACCCCTTTGTCTACGCCCTAACCCTTTTGTCCCTAGTCCACGATTGCCGGTATTTACAAACGCACACAAGTGTGTAAACACCTTCAATCGTGGACCTCCTATTGTCCTCCTATTGTTTGTACTTCAACTTTTTTGGCAAGGACCCTCATTGGTTTTGTACACGATTTTCAACCGTGGACCTTGACTCAACCGTGGACCCTATTGTCCTCTTTGTTAAAGGTCCAAAGTTTGAATAGCTATACAAACTCTTCCCAATTTGCATGAAACTCAGTATACATGATACACATGTCCTGGGCATATACTATCATAATTTAAGGTTAGCAAATAAATAGCAACCTATTCATGCCAGCCATATGGTATCAGGCTATAGTTTGGAACGAACATGCAATGCATACGCATAATGTGAAAAACACATGTGATGATGTACTGCAATAAAAAACAATTAACTGATACATACATGATACATGTAACATATGGATATTGCCGGTCTTTCCAATAGACCGATCCGGCCTGTCAATCAAACAGCGCACATTGACCAATAGGATTACGACTTTTGGTTAGCAACAGTTGCTACAGGCGTGGTCCGCCATTAGCTCGGTCAAGCTCGGTCAAACTTTGTCACATGCGCTGTGAAAAGTGTACACAAACAAATGTGTTTGGTGCGGCCGGGCACCGTATTTTATCAATAAAAGTGGGCAGTTGGTAAATTCTGAGGTAGCCGGAGCTTACCGGAGGTAGGTTTATATACAATGTTTTCTAGCCTTACAAATTGGTTACCTGTTAATAATATTCACTGATATTATACCATTAAATCGGTGAAATCTAGGAGGAATGAAACATTTCAAATACAAAAGTAGCCTAACGTTAGTCATTCTTTTGGTCAGTAGAAAGCACAGAAGTATAATATATATGAGGTAACCAGAAAACGTAGAGTCTTCTTTAATGTTAGACTAAGGTATAATCGCGTCGTAACACCCGCGGTTTATTTTATTCCAATACTTACTTACCCAGCAACACAGCTACAAAAATACTGCAACGAGCCCGTCCTTTCCGAAACACAAATTTAAGCAATGTAGCATGTCACTCTTCCTCATGCTTCGATACATTTCCCCGCAACAGCAACTTGACCATCCTTCATGACTTCACAAATGACTTTATGTACATACATGTACCCCTCCTTAAAATAATTGTAACCCTTAACTTTTGCCCGCTTGCTAAATGCAAATTTTTTCCGCGCCTAAAGAATTTAAATCCACCGCCTTTGGCAGAACACCGAGTCGCGTCGTCGACATTGTGCATGTATTTGTCTGGGTCGCCGTGCGTTACACGTAATGTTTGTGTACTTGAACGTAAAGCTTGACCGAGGTAATGGCGTCGCCATGCCGTTGCTAAGGTGGGCGGGGCTTATGGTCAAATCCGGATCGGTCTATTCACTAAAACTCCATGACATTTGTAAAGTACATACATGCTTTCAAAAACTAAACATGCAGGACTTTTGTATGTCCCATTGAAAGTGAATAACTTGTATTTCTAACAAAAATAGCCATTACAAAAAATGGGATGAAATTGACAAGAACACAGCAGTGTATCTTCAATATCAAGACATAATTCAACAATCAGGGGCAGATCTAGAGGGGGTTGTGACCCCCTTCCCCCCTGCTGAGTTGTGATAAGCAATGCTAAACCACATCCTCGTTACCAGTGGGTAGACCGCTGGTCCATACACTGTACCGGTATAGGCGGGTACAACCCCTCCCTAAATTAAAGGCTAGATCCGCCCCTGACAATATCACTAAGGTCAATGATTACTGGAATTAGCAGAAAACCCCCACATATACCTATCATGTACACATGGTTTTATCATTACAAGAAATGTCAAGGCTAGGATCATTTTCCTCCATACAAGTTCATGTACATTGTACATCACATCTTTTTTGTCGCTGAATTGTGTTGGATTTGGCAGAGCATGTTTGAGATCAGTACTGGCCTATTGGGGGTTAGAACTACAGGGCTAACTGATTCAAAAATGAACAGCCAATGAGTTAACACGTTGACTGCCAGCCATAATTTATAGGGCGCCACCACATTTCCAATGTGCAATCTGGACATACAGCGCATGCGTCCATACTGATGATCTTTGCTTTCAAGCTGTCTCTATCGATCACAACCATTCCATACATTGATGTACTCATACTGCCAGCAGCGTATTTGATGCGTCTTCGGTGATGCCAGAGTATTCAATTACCATAACAATAGCGTTTGGTTCACTACGAGTATACTCGTAGTGGCAGAATCCGGTACACCCGTCACTACGGATATACTCGTAGTCGGCAGTCAACGTGTTAATTGCAAGTTCCCACTATGGGAGGTTATCTTCAGAACAAAACGTAAGGCAGGATATTCAACTTCCACTACAACTGTCTTTATAATTGTGCTGCAAACAGCCAATAAATTGGACAGGAAATACCATTTGTGTTGGGCCAGGATATCAATTATCATATTTAAATTATTCTGGCCGCGAAATAAAGAGAACTGGATAAGTGGTTATGGTGTTTGACTCATGTGTGAGGGCGCATGTTGGTTCGAATCCCAACGGGGGATTACGGTAGAAAGTTGTGTTCTTGAGCAAGACACTTTACTACAATTGCTTCTCTCCACCCAGGAATACATGTACATGTATCAATGGGTACCTGCGAGGGTACAGAACTAGATCTCATGGCCTGATGACCAGGGGTAATAATTGTGAAGCAAGTTCAGACATTTGGGTCATTCTATATATTCGGGGTCCAAAAAGTGTGACATTTTTGGTGTTCCCTGTTACACCTGACCTGTGTAATTCCATCAAGTATCATTAAAATTGACTTCACACTATTTGTTACTTGTTTGGCAGGTACTTTGCTTTACACAATCACTCTTGGAGATAGAAGGCATTAAAGAATGTGTCCTGAATTGCAAAATCTTATACATGTCAGACATGTAACATGGACACCAAAATTGGACCCCAAATTTATGGAATGACCAAATTCCCTGAATGTATAAGCTCTACAAATGCGATATTTAACGGTTAAGAAAAAGGTACATGTATCTTGGAAACATGTCACTTTTTTTTAGATAAAAACAGCAAGGGGTATCCCTTACCACTTTTTGTAAATTTTGGCCCAACAATGACATTTGCCACAAATATGTGCCCGAGATCGATTATAGAAACATGTGGGAGAGAAAGAAACCCATTTCATTTGGCAATTATAAAAAAAAAAAAAAACTTTTGTTATGGGGAAAAAGTGTTATACCCTTACTAGTTCTGTCTGTCTATTTTGGCCTTAAATCGCATTTCCCAAATGGCTAGGATTGCGCTCGTATTGAACTGTTGCATAACTGATCGTGCGCCCAAATGACCAGGAGGTAGTTATTGTGAAGCGCTTTGAGATATTTATAGAGCACTACTACTTAACCCCTTGCGTACGGATGACGCCATATGGCACAAAAAAAAACAGTGCCACCAGGCCGGATGACGCCATTGGCCGCTGTTTGTGCAGTTTCAATCCATTGTTGGATTAAACAGTGCCACCAGGCCGGATGACACCATTGGCCGCTGTTTGTGCAGTTTCAATCCATTGTTGGATTATTGTGTATATGTTACGCTTGTCTGCACAAACACATTGTAGCGGTTCGATTTGGCTGCCAGAGCCGCCGTGGCACCCCGACATCTCCCGTAAAATACCGTACTCAAGGGGTTAAGCATGAAGCACTACATTAAGCACTATTCCAAAACACATAACAGGATATCCCGCTACAGACAATATATTTTGAAATTCAATTAAAACAAACAGTGAGAGAAAATAATAGATGTTGCTGCCAAAATAATTTTTCATAGCAATAGAAATTTGGTTTTGAGTGCCAACAATGAAGAACACAAACAAAAGACTCAGAGTCACATTTACAATCGAAACATTCTTTAGGGAAGTATTGCTAAAAAAAAAAAAAACAATTCCAAAGGCTCGCCATAAAAATTGACCTTTGAAACTAAATACCCGTATTTTAAAATGGTTAACAATCTTGCCACAAAAAAAAATGTCAAATACACACTAAACTGTTGAACAAATATAACCCACTGTGTAGCCCATGTAATACAAAAGCTTGTTCACCTTGGGTTGACCCCCAGCAGACTGTGTGTGGTTTACATAGAGCTACCGGTCATTCTAAAGTGAATATACGGGCAATATCAATTTTGGTCAAATGCTACGAACAGCTTGTGTTTAAATGAGTTTTTCTCACATTGTTTGACAACTCAAGAATGAGTACGATTTTTGTTCTCCTAGAGGCTACACATTACAAGAAATACATATTACAATGCAGACTGTGCTGTGCAAATATGTTTAGCATAACAAACGACAGAGAGAACAAAAGTGCCCTCTACAAATGGTGCTGCGAGAGGAATAAGGATGAGGTTATATATTCCACAGTTCAGATGCTAAGCATAGAAACAAATGTCTTGGATATGGACTAAAAGAGTGGGAATTTGTCCTCCCACAATCTCCTAAGGCGCACCTCATTTATTCATTTATTATAAATGATACCACATGCGCATGTATTAAAGTGCATTCATAAATGCCTCAGCGAGTTTCACTATCCCTATTGGTCGAGAGCCTCTCACGTGGTTGTGTTTAAACACAGCTGGAAGTTGTTTAAACACGGCGCATCATAACCAGCTGTTCTCAGCCGATACGCAACAGGGAGAGCGAAGTAGATGCGCGCACAAGATGTACTGAACTTCATAATGTAAGACAACGCTAATGCACGCGTATAGAACGCTGCATCTCGTGCGCGGCGTACGCGCATGCGACAGACAGGCGCACGGAGCACCTTCACGCGCTCACAAGGCCGACACGTACGCATGTGTTTTGTACTGAGCAAATGGGAGAAAAAGTGGGGTTGAAAAAGCTTCGCATTTTGTCCTTTTTACGGGAGGTTTTTGCATTTTTCGTAAGAAGGCATTTATGAATTTCGGTTCAGTCCATTAACAGCAGTCACGCCCCTCCTCGGTTATTATTGACATGGTAAAGACCGGGTCATCACACTTTTATCCCCGTATTGTATTACAGACAATCCTAATAGGCAAATTTGAAAAGAAGATTTTAATAAAGAAAAGTTCCATCTTCTGAAATGGAAAAATCCCTGGAGCTCATTATGTTTTATAATATACACATCTTCATCCTTGCACATGGACACAATATAAATTGATTTATTAGCTTCGACACAAAATCAAGGGTCGTGGAAAAGGTTACAAGACACATGTTAAACCACTCTGACCAGCGTTAAATATTCCACATCAAAAATTGAGTAAAACAAGTATGAAAAAGTAATATTATGTAAAATATGTTGTAGGGGTGTGCATTTACGGGTAGTAAAAGAACCGGGTACCCGATTGAAAAAAGATACGGGTACCCGGGTACCCAATCCAAAACTTCCAATCCTGGAAGTTGTAATAATGTCTTTCTCTGAGATTGAAAAGTCTGATTTCAGACAAAAGTCTGAAAAATCTTATGCCTGTCTATAGTAAACCTGATCACTACTCCGCCATTACATGTACAATGTACATATACATGTTCCGGCACGTGCATGTGCCGGCATATCACAAAAGACAGAAGCTTTATACAGTTGTATTTATAGTGGCATGAGGCATGCTATTACACATGTATGTCTCGTCAAGGCTCTTTATCCATACCCAGACTACAAAAACCACAACCGGTAAATTCCCTTTATTGTTAATATTCGTGAGCGTCATAAACATGAAGGCCTAGTCGTGTTTTAATTTTGAAAATTCCCGACAAATAACATTCGAAACCTTTCCTTTTTCATTTTCTGGGAAGTTACTATGCTATAATGTAAAGTTGTACGGGTACTCGATTCCATTATCTGGAACCGGTTCCTGACATGAACGGTCGGGTATTCGGGTACCCGGTTCTGATGCACACCCCTAAAATGTTGTATGTTTAAAGGTAGAATACAACACTTGCTTTTGTGTTAATTTTCAGAAATGGATGGATTTGGGGTTGGTATTTTATAGAAAATACTGTAACACTGACCTGTTTCAAGTTTTGTGTGCATAGATGCTGGGAAAACAAACAGAAAACATGGTGTTCTTGTAGTCTGGTTCCCTGAAGAGTGACCATACTTTAGACAACAGAGGAATTTATAGATGTCAGGGAATTATCAGGTTGGGGAACTAGACTATTTCCAATGGCAATGATGGTCGGGCGACAATCGCTGTAAATTGATACAAAAATTCCACTTTTCTTGAAAATGACAGCACACCCAGGTGCCATGATTTCACAGAATGCTTGAAACTACTATTTACTTACAGTCAAGTAAGATATTTCACAATAATTGAGCAGTTTTGTTTTTGATGTTTGCAAATGTTGTATGTTTACATCTCACTATTTTGCTCAGCCCTCAAGCACTTAATATCATTTCCTATGTGCGCTTTTTCTAAAATATTCATTTTCATTTTATCAGGCACGGTTATCTCGTTGGCCTCGGTGACCTTTCAAAGCCCTAAAGATGGCCTCCGGTGAAATCCTAAAATGGCCTTGGTGCCTTAATTGACTTTTTACAAAATCCTTGGGGCCAAAAAGTATGAAGTTTGATGCTTGTATAATGTGTGAAGTGTTCAAACACATGCTCACAAGCATCAAACTTTTAGTATCGTTTTTTGGGTTCGAAACCTCAATTGAATTGTCAAGTTAATTAATGTCACAATTCAACTACATGTACCCATGGAGGAAGGTTTTCCATCTACAATGTACCATGATGTACCATTGGAGCACCTATGACTGAATGAGTACTATACTGTGGACTTCAAATGAGCTAAATGATGTCAAATGGTTCATGATTAATATACAAATTGGCAATGGAGAAACTAAATAATAATAATAATAATAACAATAATAATATTTTATAGAGCGCAAATTCCATAATTATGTTCAAATGCGCTTACCAATTAAATAAATAAAACTTACGTTATACAATTAAAATACAGTTAAATGAATTACATGTAAAACAGTTATACATTACACAATTACAATACAATAACACAAGCCATTGAATTCAGCCCAAAATACTACTACTTTCCAAAGGCAGCTCTGAATAAATGTGTTTTTACTTGAATCTTAAAAGATGCCAGTGACGAAATTTGACGGATCGTCACTGGCAACGAATTCCACAAAGAAGGAGCTGCTATACAAAAAGCCCGTCGTCCGAAAGTATTCATTACCCTCCCTTTGGGATAGTCTAATAATCTGGTGTTATTTGATCTCAATGAATAATTCAAATTAGCTTTGATACATAATAAGTCACTAAGATACTGCCGTGCCATACCATGAAGAGCTTTAAATGTCAAAAGCAGTATTTTAAATTGAATCCTGAAAGAAACAGGTAACCAATGTAACTGGTATAATATGGGTGTAATGTGATTCCATCTAGGAATACCGTGTACAAGTCGGGCAGCTGCATTCTGAACTCTTTGTAATTTAATTAAGTTGTGAATTCGGTAAACCGTAAAACAAGCTATTGCAATAATCCAAACGACTAGTTATGAAAGCATGAATTAAAACAGTTAGATTATTACTGGTTAAGTATTTACGTATTCGTCTGATATTATGAATATGGAAAAATCCCGCTGAACAAACAGTGCTGATATGTTTAGCGCCATAGATAACTTGGAGTCAAACATGGTACCTAAATTACGTACATGTAAAGATGGAGATATGTTTGCGTTTCCGATCTTTAAATTTGATAACGGTATTTTAGACAGTTGCTGCTGGGTTCCAATAACAATAAACTCGGTTTTTGAATCATTGATCATTAATCTGTCCTGAATCATCCATGGACGTATTTCACGTATACATTCTTCCATGGTGTGTATAGCTTGTTGCCGATTGGCGACACGACAAGGATTGAATGACAAGTACAACTGAGTATCATCTGCATAGCAGTGAATATTTGGAAGAATATATAATAAAAAGCAACTGTCCCAAACAAGATCCCTGTGGGACGCCACAATTAACATAAAATTTGTTAGACACGGCCCCATGAAATACAACACGTTGACCCCTTCCACTTAAATATGAACGGAACCAATCCAAAACGACACCAGATATTCCAATCCTAGACTGAAGTCGATTCAATAAAATGGCATGATCAACGGTTTCAAAGGCAGCACTGAGGTCTAAAAGTACTAACAAAGTGACCTGTTGGGAATTCATTTTCATTAAAATGTCATTTTTCACTTTCAGCAAGGCCGTCTCGGTGCTGTGATTCTTCCTGTATGCAGACTGCATGGTTGGATACAATGCATGAGCAGTCATATGTTTGTGAACCTGATTAAACACAACCCTCTCAGTTAATTTGGAAATGTACTGAAGATTACTGATAGGCCGGTAATTTTGAAATTCAGCGGGGTTTAAATTATCTTTTTTGATCAAAGGAGTAACAACAGCTTCCTTCCAGTCTGATGAAAATGTGTCAGATTCTAGGGAAGAATTTATAATCTTTGTGAGAACAGGTAACAAAACATCTAGACAGCCCATCACAAGCTGAGTTGGCATTGGATCCAATATGCAAGATTTTGTAGAACCTTCATTTATAATTTGTTTAACATCATGCTCAGTAACCACTGAAAATTGTTCGAGCTGAACAGTGGATATCCTCTGTCCAGCTCCAACAACAGCAATGTTTTCTACAGCAACAAGGTTGTCCAGTTTAGAATGGATATTTGTGACCTTTTCAATGAAAAAATTACCAATGTCATTGGCGAAGTCTAGGTGATTCGGAGCCAAAGTGTCTGTGGTTTTATTTCGGGGCTTCAATAATTTATTTATGCATGTGGAAAGCTTTCTAGAATTCAAACTGTTCTCATTAATAAGTTTAGTATAACACTTCCCACGTGCCCTATTTATAAGATAATTAGTGTGGTTTCTCTGTCTACGAAAACTTATTAAGTCTGTCATATCGCCCGTCATCCTCCATTTCCTCTCTGCTTGACGACGCAATTTTCTTGGAATATTTGATTTCATCACTGAACCAGGGGACAAGTGACCTAACGTTAACAGCTTTAGATATGAGAGGAGCATGATGATCTAATGCTTTGTTAAGAGTTGTATTATAACACCGAACCAGGTCATATCCAAGGAGTCAGGTGGATCCAGGCATACAGGCATACAAGATGTATTAGCTAGGTCATCCATGAGTACATTAATTTGAACTGATTTTATTTTCCTAAATTTAAAATGTTCTACAGGGAGAGCAGGCTTGCCATTATTTAAGTTTACATAGGATAGAAAAATGATCAGAAAACAAATAGTCATTAATTGGCGAATCCTGTAATATTTCCTCACACTCGCGTGTGATAATTATATCCAAAATATGACCCTTTTCATGCGTAGGTCTATTCACATGTTGTTGAAGGCCCATTTGCAATATTCATGGTGTCCCTTAGTGGTGCAACAACAAAAAAGATGTCAAATACACACTAAACTGTTGAACAAATATAAGCCACTGTGTGGCCCATGTAATACAAAAGCTTGTTCACCTTTGGTTGACCCCAGCAGACTGTGTGTGGTTTACATAGAGCTACTGGGCATTCTAAAGTGAATATACGGGCAATATCAATTTTGGTCAAATGCTACGAACAGCTTGTGTTTAAATGAGTTTTTCTCGCATTGTTTGACAACTCAAGAATGAGTACAAATCAAACGAACACCTGGCACTCAGAAAGTACTCAGAAAAGCACCAAATCAGTGCTGTAAATTGAGCACATTCACTTCACTGGAATGTTCAAAATATTTCAAATCAACGTTGGTGGAATATTTCTCAACATTTCTCCCCTTGTACACTTTCAATGCTTAACTCCTGCCAGAACTCTTGTAACTGTCAGCCACATAGACTTGAAATCAAGTCTCTAATCGGACGGTTTTATTATATTCGTCCGGGGTTTGATAATATAGCGCATACCGCGTTAGTTGCGGGGGCGGTGCGTGCATCCTCCATCCCAGCATTCGTGTGCTTAAAACTTCACGAACAGCGGCCGTATTAACATAACGCTGGTAAATTATTATGACGGTGCGGTAAGGTTTCAGGAGTGATTGATGGGGCCCGATGAGCAGGGGTAATCATGTTGCAACTGGAATGCCATGATTTGATAGACAGCCATGCTTTATAACATTAATTGTAAATCGAGAGACACATGAGGGCATACAATGAGAAAGGGACCCATTTCTGAAAATGTCGATCCATGTTTTCATAATAATCCATTACCAGGTGCCTTTTTAAAGAGTGTTATTTCTGTCTTCTTTCATAACCTGCAGATCACATTGATTAGCCTTCCCACAACCTGCTCTATGACCGCATGTGAGACTCCACACAGCAGAATACATTGCCCCTGATGATTCTGATACCCAGTGTGCATACCATTATGGCCGAGGTTGTCAGTGGGGTTTCATGTTTATCCCAGCACCCGCTGGAATTCCAATGACTATGCAAAGGGCAAGTCTAAAAAGAAAACTTTCACTGTAACTGAGTAGTTGATGCAGCGCTGAAGAGACTGCATATGGATGCACTGTGCGGAGCTTCGACACAGACCCTCATGATGTACAGCACAGTGGGATTCAAAAAATTGACTTCACATCTCAGTGTGATTGTGCTGGTCTGGCTGTTTATAGGATTAAAGATTAAAAGTAGCCTGGCATGTCCCCAGCTCTGCGAATGTGATAACTTGATGGTCACCTGCCCCGAGGCCGCCATAATTCCAGTGGACATCCCTCCAGAGACCACCATCCTCAAGTTTCCGCGGCACCGCTTCATCAACCTCCCCAGCTACACGTTTGTCCCCCACAACCTTGTCAACCTCAGGGAGCTGCATCTCCGGAGCGGCAACTTGGAAGTCATCGACGCAAATGCCTTCCACGGACTTCCCGAACTGATCAAGCTGCATTTGGACTACAACAACATCCAAGACATTGACGCCAATGCCTTTGATGGTTTAGGTAAGGTAGACTACCTGTACCTTTACTACAACAAGCTGCAACGGCTTCACCCGAGGCAGTTTGTGGGCATGCCGCAGTTGCAGTGGATGTCGGTGAGTTTTAACGCCCTGACGGATATTCCGGCCAATGCCTTCCAAGGCCTGGAGCATCTCCTGACCCTGTACATCCGCTACAATCATCTCTCAGAGCTCAGTGACTACAGGTCCTTCAGCGGACTGCATAAGTTGAGCCTTCTTAGCCTAGAGAACAACCATGCCCTGAGGACCATTGGTGACGAGACCTTCAGCCAGTTGTATTCGCTGACTGATCTGGAGCTGGGAGGCAATCAACTGATATCGGAGAGCTTTACAGAGGCGACCTTCTCTGGGTTGCACAAGCTCAGGACTTTGAATTTTCACACCAATCCACTCGGGTTCATCCCGTTTGTAGCTCTCAAGCCCATTCCCCAGCTGGTCACACTTTACCTCACGAGCTGCCAGCTGAGGGCTCTCCGGGAAAACGATTTCCAGTACGCCCCCAGCTTGAAGCAGCTCCATTTAGACAACAACGTCGCTCTTAAGGAAATCCCAGTCCACACGTTATCTGAACTACCTGAGCTAGAGATTTTCCATTTCTCACAGAATTCCCTCACCAACATCCCAGCCTATACATTCCTGAATGCAAGTAGCTTGAAGAAGCTGTTCATTACGGATTCCAAACTGAGTAACATTGAAGAGAACGGCCTATACGGTCTAGAAAATCTAGATGAGTTGAACTTGTCAAATAATGAACTAACAACTCTTGCGGCAACTGTACTAGATCCTATACCCTTTAGCAGCGATCTGATAATAGATTTAAGTGATAACCCCTGGGCGTGTGACTGCCACCTCCGCGACTTCCTGCAGTCGGTGGACAAGCACTTCACCCACCAACAGATCGAACAAGTATTCAACATCAGCGAGCACCAGCCCAAGTGTCTGAGCCCCCCGCGGTACGTTGGCAGGAGCATCTTCGGAATCCCCACCCACGAGCTGAGCTGCGAGGCTCCACCCCCAAAGGACAGCACCCTTCAGGAGAACCAGCGGAGGGTGACTATAGGCAGCTGCATGGGTCTGGCCATAGTTGTCGTAATGTGTACGGTCAGCGGGATTCTCTTCTATCGCAGGAGGCAGAGGAAGCTACGAGAGATGCTTCGCCGGTATGGGTCCAGCAACAACGTCAGTTCCTCGTTTCCACTTGATGACGACGTATCAATATGAAAAAGACTACTAGACACTTAAGGCCTTTTTACATTAGACAAATCTTGGGGTTGATGTGGGGTCAAACCCTGAGATTGGTTCCGCCTCGAGTTGAAAAAATCAAGATTCAACCCCGGACAGCCCAGTGGATGGCCACAGGGTCATCTCCTTGAATTACACATCATACATGTTCAGCTGAGACAACATTATCAGACAAATTATTACATGTAAACCAGAAGAGAGTTGGGCCAAGAACAGAGCCCTGCGGTACATCAGAAGTGACAGAACATATAGAAGATAATTCGGTTGGAAAGGAAAGCGGAGATTCGATATGGGTGTTCAAACTCATCAAGGGCCAAACCAGGAATTTTTAGCAAAACATGCAAAGCGTTTTTTACATGTTGAGCTTCAATAAAAATGTGCAGTGTACAAAAACAATAGAAGAAATAACGCATTTTACATTGCCGGCAAATCAAGACCGAAAGAATTTTACATGTACTTGTACTGTGCTTTTATAGGTGTCAGATGAAAAGTGCATTCATTTAATACAAAAGATGGCCATTCAAATCAGTGGTGTGTGGACTGCTTCATGATATTTTCGTTTGTAAAATTAAAAATAATCTCGGAGTTTTTCAGTGATTTTAAACCAGAATGTGCATGCAAAATGATTCCACACGGTACCATGCTTAACTGGTCTATTTGCAGTATCTTGGCCGGATACAGATGGAAATGGACCTATAGACGAATCCGGCGACCAAAATTAGAAGCATTTACTGCGGTGGCACCATGCTCGCGTGCGTGTTTTACGCACGCGCTCGACGCAGCTTCGACCAACAGGGTGTTCACAACTTGCCAAAATGCGCACGCCACTCAAATGAAAGAACACGGGCAACCTGCACGCAAGCGCGGCACCACGGTAAAAATGGCTTCTGATTTTGTTCGGCGAATTCCCGTATAAAGTAATGACGTCGCGCTGTGTTTACTATGTGTATGTCTGCCAAGTGGTAACATGTTGATTACCACGTTATAGTACACGGTTTCTCCAACACAATGTACTTTGTACGCAGATGCTTATTTCGAGGATGACTTTTACTAAAGGGAATATATACGTGCTGGGCCGGTTTGAAACAAGTACATTTAAAAACCACCTTTGGGCCTGGGCGCTTGATAATGACCCGAGCCAAAGGCGAGGGACATTATCAGCGTCATATCTACAGGGAGGAGGTGGTTTGGTCTACATTTCTGGGGAGGCTGTTCAGTGTTGTAGTCAAGACCATTTCAAGACCAGGCGCAAGACCATTCACAAGACCAGCTTGTAACGGGCATAAACCATGACAAAGGAATGCTTTTGTTACAGTTCATTTGAATAGCTTAAGACTTGGATTAAGACTGCTGCTCTTGTGCTGGTCTTGTGATGGTCTTGACTACAACACTGAGGCTGTTATGCATGGCAATGATAATAGACCTAAACAAAACTAGTAGTATGAAACAGTATCTGTTCTTGTAGAGGCAGAATAAAAAAAAAAATATGTTTAATGTCATGTCATTTAAAAAAAGAGAAAGAAGGCCCTCTTTTTGTACTTCTAATTTTAGATCACGACAGGCATTATTTTAAAAGATGGCTGCCAATTTTTTTCAAGATGGCATTCTCTGACATATCGGAGTTCCCAAAAGCGAAGAATGCAACAGATGTAATTTTCTCTTTTCCCATTACATTCTTTAAAATAGTATTCTGGGTGAAGAGCACCCGAAACTAAATATGCAGAGGTTGAAAAGTGAGTGGCGATGCTAAACACATTTTCTTATTTTATTTTGTCTAATAGTTCAGGCAGCTCTCTTATCTCCCATGGACAGTAGCGCACCCAGGATTAGGGCTGTTCATTTTCGATTAATAAAGCATTCGATTATTCGAAACTAGGTTTGACCGAATATTTGAATATTCGATACTTGCCGATCAGGTTTTTCACACCTCGGCTGCAAACTGAAACAGCACTGCTAAAAAGTTGCACGCAAAGCACGCCGGTGTTTTACCTGCGGTGAGAGATATTATGGACTGTCGCGCCCGATCACATGCGCCTGATCATTACGGGTTTGTATAATGTTATGACAACAAGAAACCAAAATCCAGACTGCATTTTTTGCAAGGAGGGGGTGTTCAAGCTCCCAAGCTCCCAACCCCACCCTCCCCCCCCCCCTCATCCTCCCCCCCCCCTCATCCCCCCATCCCCAGTGCACCACTTTCAGGGATGATAGCAGATTTCATATGCAATTCTGTCAACAAAATACTATAAAGTAGCTATCTACAGTACATATAGAGAGATTGTATTCAATCAAGGATTTTTGTACCAATAAAATGATCAATTGAAGTCAATAAATAATTTTTGTACAAATGAAATGATCAATTGAAGTCAATAAATAATCGATGAATAGTCAATGAGCTACTTCATGAGGGTCAATCATCAGTTAACTGTTAAATTTGTCGAGTAATGGAGATTAATCAACTAATCTATCTACATGTATCAGACGTGGCAGTCTTATAAAAAAATAAAAAATTTTAAAGCAGGGGCATAAGTAACAAGGAGTGTTTGCCTCAAGATAATTTTCATGTTTTTCAGTTTTCCACTATCAGAAACTGCTCACTGCTAAATAATATTTTTGGTAATGAAGAAGAATCTGCATGGAAGTCGGCATTTTCTAGGGCATCAAGCACAGCACTACTGAATGTAGGGGCTGAAAGGCAAAAGACCAGAGAACACCCCCCAGAAATTAGGCACTCCGCCCCCTCCCCTCTCAATCTTCTCTATAAGCCACAGAACTAACCCTTTGTTATTTACAGGGAAATACACACAAAAAACACTTTAACCCCTTGGGCATGGTATTTTACGGGAGATGTCGGGGTGCTGCAGCGGTTCTGGCAGCCAAATCGAACCGCTACAATGCGTTTGTGCAGTCAAGCATGACATAAACAATAATCCAAGAATGGATTGAAACTGCACAAATGTGACCCGCTCTGCAAAAAGGGGTATTATGTCGCACTATGTGAAAACACACACACAGGGCAGTTCTATGTGAAGCGGGTGAAAATTTTTTTTTTTTTTTGGTTTGTTGGCTTCTGTTATATCTATATTTTCAGAATTTATTTTCAGAAACATTAATATTGATGAATAAAGATGAAAAAATAAATGTTGACAAAAATTACTTCTATCTGATTAACTTTGCACTTTTTGTGTTTAATGGCCTATATCTCTAAAGGCACTTCCGTTAAATTGGGAAAATGGGAGTATATACTCAGTATACAAATGTCACGATATCTTGAGAACACAAAATGCCACAGGGGTCAAACCTACACCAAATTAAAGCTTAGGATGTGACAAATTCAACTATGTATATAACTCATTTTTCAAATTTGGCGACATAATAGCCCTTTTTGCAGAGCCGGTCACAAATGGCAGTCAATGGCGTCATCCAGCCTGGTGGCACTTTATTTTGACGCCATATGGCGTCATCCGTACGCAAGGGGTTAAGATCATCAAATAAACCACAGTGAGAAAATTCACCCAGGCAGTTTAATAATTGCCTAGACTGAATAAACGAAACTGACAAGAGCCGGGACTTGATCCTCCGATCTCAGGAAAAGGAGGCCATGTATAGGACTCTGCTTATTTTTCTTCGTTCACTCTACAAAAGAAACGTAACATGGTAATATTCCCCAAAATAATTTCAACCCTTGTATCTTCAATTTTCCTAGCCTACCCCCCACCCATATTCGCCCCCTTGCACGGTTTCGCCATATTGGGAAAAAAGCAAGCCTGTATCTACAGAACAAAAACCTCTGCCGCAACGTTACGCAACGTAGGTTGTTAATGCTATGACGTAAGACGCTATAAGCTATTATACAAAAGCTTGCCCATATAAAGCCAAAGCTTCCCCGTAAAGCCTCTCTTTCAATGCAACTGTGCAAAAGGCCCGTAAAAATGGCAGAACCAGAACACTCAAATTAAATATTGAAAGATCGAGATCCCTACTTTGGTACAGTGCCATGTAGTTTATCCTGCCGACTACTCTAGCTTGGCCCCAGACTGTGTTTGTGTGACCTGTGTTGATGGGAAGTAACTCTGTCTGGGTTTTAATGTTAGTCCACTTTTAATGTTTAACACAGATAGGCAAAAATGTTTAACACAGATAGGCAAATATGTTTAACACAGATAGGCAAAATGTCTGCCTGTTGGGCAGTTGTTTACACACCGGCTTGTGTTAGCACTAAAAAGAATGCTGCATAAATATGTACATGGAGGAGGTGGGTTGATCTACATTTCTGGGGGAAGGTGATTTGGTCTTACCCCGCCTGGGTCTATACATGTAGCTCTGAAAAGTGGGATAATTTAGATCTGGACCTAGGAAAACCGTAAGCGCGGGGCTGCCGGGCTGGCAACCTAAAATGTGGCCAACCCCATACCACCACGACCAGTTGTAGCACTTTAGCTGGAGTGGCTTTTAGCCTTGTAGCCTTCCATAAACCCCCTCCCACAACCCGGAGGTCGCAGGTTCGAATCCCGCTCCTGCCAGTTTCTTTGTTCACTTTGAAAATTATATATAGTTTTTTTGTGATGTGGCCCTGCCTTGTAGATTGAACGGCCCAATATTTTATACTGATTTTTTTTTTCCAACAACAAAATCAGGACCTGTATCTTCTTTTATTTATGGTGACAGGAATCACAGCAAACAGAAGTAGGTTTTTGGGGGGTAGGAATTTTGTCTGTGTTCCAGTTTTCATAAATCAGCTATTATTTAATATTAAAAAAAAAAAAAACCAATAATGTACTCTAGCCCAACTACAGTGCTATCAGTGCATTAAGTCAAATGGACATTCCGGAATGGATAGCAGCATTAATGCGGGGCCTGTTTGTTTTACACGAATCCGGATCGCGATCAGTGATCCAGCCGCTGGTTCGCTCCATGCATTTATAGGCGGAATCTGGTGTGTGAACCAACGTAAAGATCACTGATCGCGATCCGGATTCGTGGGAAACAAACAGGCCCTCAGACTGCCTGGTGCCGTGCACAGAGTTGACAACATGCTGTTGCAATACTTGGAGGAGCAAGGCACCCCACACCCTATTTGGATTTTTACCTTGTGCATAGATCAAGTGCTGTTGCCTAAGACAATCACTGTGGCTTAAAATAAGACAAGATCACCTCACTGATTGATGGTGTCATTACAGATGCGGGTCAGATGGGGAAAGTTAATACTTAATCCCATAAAGACTGAATTTATCTTCAGTTGGAATGCTTTAATACACACTGGATGGGGGGTACCTTGATCCAGAAAAATTGATTAAATTAACTCGAAAGTGGCCACCTGAGTGAATGGAGAAA
This sequence comes from Hippasteria phrygiana, assembly GCA_037893225.1. Classification (NCBI taxonomy): domain Eukaryota; kingdom Metazoa; phylum Echinodermata; class Asteroidea; order Valvatida; family Goniasteridae; genus Hippasteria; species Hippasteria phrygiana. The sequence goes on along the minus strand of JAZGUH010000775.1, from coordinate 47,993 downwards.
GGTGGCCACTGTGAACAGGTGGTCATAATGCCAATGGGTTTTTTTTTTTTTTAATAATGTTTTTTCACTATTTAATTGATGGATGGAGCTTCAAATTTCAGAGGTTTATTTTTATGTATATGTTGAATCACACTATGAACTCTGTTGTCAGCTCTACAAATGTTATATCATACCTTTAAGTTAAATAATAAAATAAAATTTAAATTGTGTACATGTCCTTGCCAAGCATACTTGTGGCGTTCACCTCAGGGTGACATGAATTTATATATGAGGGTGCACCACACTAAAATAAACTCTCATTGATTTTAGTGTAAAAGCCATTAACTTCATAGTGAAAAAATTCTTTTCCAGGAGTCTCTCAGTTTGTGACACAACTGAAAATTATAGTTTGAATCTTAATCTGTCAAATTCTTTTCAATTTTTGGCAGGTCAGCCGATGAGAATTTTTGCTAATTATCCCCAGAAAGTACTACCCCCCCTCCGAAAGGGCTAGCTGCCATTTGTCATAAAGCATCCCTCCACTTGCCAAGCCAAATAGGACCAATTTTAAAGCCAAAATTTGTCACACAAAAGTTGAAGCACAGAACCCCCAGGTTATGATAGCTGATCATAATTAAACAATAGATCAATTGCATGACCCCCAAAAAATGTATAATAAAAAAAAAAGTTGTGTGTTTACAATTTATGGTAATCAGTTTGGCGCAGCAATTTTGGCCTATTTGAGTGTGGTGCACCTATGTGTTGGAACACTGCCCTCTATAGACGAATCACAGAAAGCTTAGTTTTTGCTGAGAGATTCAGCCAATCGGGAAGCCCCAGCTACAAACACAAATGGCATCTTCCCCAACTTGATGTCTGGCCTGTCTTTCAATTTCTCTTAGACTTTTGGAAGGTATAAAATGCACTAACCCTAACCTTCCCAAATCCTCCCAAATCCTCTTTGCCAAAACTAGGAGGAATTTGGAGGATTGAGGGTCTTTGGAAGTTGAAGCATCGCAGGATTTTGCAGGATTGAGGGCATAAGAGGATTTTTGCCTCTGGAGGAAAATGGAGGATCCAGGTCATCAGGCCCAATCTGTCCATGCTGGATGATTTCGGAGGATTGAGGTTATAGGGTGTTTACAAAAACCCCTAGAGGATTTTGGAGGATTCATGCAATGGTCCCCATCAGAGGATTTTGGAGGATTCAGGTTACATGCAGCTTTAACACTTTGAAATCAGAGGAATTTGGAGGATTCAGGTTACTTTGAGGAAAAATTATGTAGGGACTATCTGGTGATATTTCCATCCGAACAAGACCACTGCTCAAATTATACTTTGGGCCGAAAGCCAAAATGCAAATCTCCATAAAAAAGCTGCAACGTCTGTGCTCTGGTTGAAAATATAAATTCAAGGAATTTCCCTCGACAAGCGACAATTGGAGGAAGTGTAATTTTTGACTGAACAAAAAACAAACGACGATTGTGTAGTGTAGGGCCCCTCTTTAGTTTCGATCAAATTAGAGTCAAGCTTATTTTATCTCGATCCAAAATGACTTTTTCAACCTAAAGCAGACTTCTCTTAATTCTCCTGACATGTTTTTTGTTAAATTCAGAATAGCTTATTGCGGAAGAAATTGCAAACTTGATTAACTGTGTTACATATCTTTAATTATTGTTTAATGTCTTTCTCCTGGAAAGCTCAACTTATCTAATGCTAACAAATTATCACTAGGCACCCTAGAAGGGGACTTCGTCTTTATGACGCCAGATTTGTTTGCACCCTGCAGCAATGACTTTTAGACAAACACCACCCAGTAGATTAGACGGGAATTGATCAAAACAGCTCTAAAAAGTAACTCTTTATTTTTGTGGCAGAAATAACTGCCTGCTTCATTTTAATATACCTTAATCTACATAAACCTACAGAACTCAGATTTCTCTCAGCAATCAACGTTTTCTTTAAAGTTATACGGTACATTTGCAACCTGAATTTCCAAGACAAATCTTGAAGAAAAAAAACCACTCAGTACAAAATCATTTAAATTACTGCATACATTTTTATGTAATAAAAAATAAACAATTCTATAAAACAACAGTACAATACTGTAGCTATAAACAGGTACTTATGATTCTAGTCTCACGTGTTACAATAAACCTAAATGAACAAATTCCAAGGAAAATTAAGCTAATACTTGTGCAAGAATTTGAACGCTCAGGTTGGGACATTCGGGAACACCTGCTAAATCAATGGAAACAGGCAGGGATCTCGTACAGCAGAGAGCAAGTTCGATCAAGGACCAATAACTAGTGGTTGGTACGTGACGTACGTAGCGCATGAGCACTGAAGTTGAAGTGCGAACGACTCTAGTCAAATTATCGTCATGTCAATGCGACCACGTTTTTTGACGAGTTTATAGATGAAAGCGACATGGGCGATATTTGCTCAGTATATCAACAATGTCACAAGTGGTAAAGTGTGCATTATTTCAACATGTTCAAAGAAAGACAAAGTAACAAAAAATGATCGTTCACTGCTGCTAAATATTTACTTTATACATCTTACGGTTTTTTCGCCATTTTTCTGATAACTGGTCCTCTCTGCACTGTGCTAATAAAACGGATTTTGGTAACCAGCGATGCGACCCACCTCGGTAGGCTGGTCGCGAATCATCGACTAGACTAGTCCAACCATCGTCGACTAGCGTGCGTTCGATCAGAGTTAGTCAAACTATGGTTAACTATAGTCCTTGATCGAACTTGCTCAGAGTTGCAATCAAGTCAATCACAAGTCACATCACTAGTCTGGCCAAGCCGCAAGATATTTAAGCCATGCTGTCCGGCTGTTATGAACGAGGTGCTGGTATGCCAATACAGGCTTTATGCAGCCAACAAGTGTAATGCACACAATAGGCAAACAATGGATTGAATACGCACAGGAATGCGCTCATAGACGCAACCGACCAGGTGGTCTTTTTCATGAACTCTGATAAAAGCATTCCTTTCTCATTGTTCATCGGCTGTAGCTTGCGAGCTGACTTGTGAATAACCTGTGGCCAATTTCACAGAGCTGAAGCACAACAATTTGCTTAGCACCAAAAAGTCTTGCTTAGTTAAAAACAGGTTACCAGCCAAAAGGCCATGGGATTTTCATGCTAAGCAAACAACAGCTGAAACCAGCCACAAGCGATACACTTCACATCAAAATTTGGTTGGTAATCTTGTATTTACCAAGGAAGACTTTTCATGCTAAGCAAATTTGTGTGCTTAGCAGCTCCGTAAAATTGGCCCCGGATTAGAACTCTGCCGAATGGGAGCATTGGTCTATATGTATGTACATGCAGGATTAAAACGTGGTATACAACATTTACTTTTGCTGTCATTTTCAGTAATAAATGGATTCGGGAGTTATTATTTTATAGCGTGCTAGCAAATACTGTAACACTAACCTGTTTAAAGTTTTGTGTGCATATGTACATGTATAGCTGGGAAAACCGTAGTCTGCGTACAGAGAACAAATTCTGTTCTAGTAGTCTGGTTCCCTGACCCTACTTTAGATAAAAATGGAGCAATTTATAGAATCGGGGGAATTATCAGGTTGGTGAACGAGACTATTTCCAATAGTAGTTTTGTCTTTTGATGTTTGCAAATGTTGACTCAGGAACAGCCTGTTCAAATTAGGAAATCTCTGGACTGAGTTCCTAACAGGAATATGCACTGTTACCCTAAAAAAAATGTTCTAAAGGGAACAAGAATGTTCCAACTTTTGAAACACTCCCTGATGCATGCGGCATGCTTTTACTTATGAATGATTACCGGGGCGTTTTGACTTTTGACAAAACTGGAACTTCCGTGGTTTCGGAAGAGGTTTGGTTGATTGTTTGATGGACGGAACCAAGTAGGCATCATCCTCCTCCTCCGGATTCGGCAGACGGGGTCTATCCCTGTGAGCTGTGGATTCCCCTGCCTTGGTGCCGGCATCTGATGACGAGAGGTCTTGTGGAGGTTGCGGCACACAGGCATAGGCGTACACCAAGGGCTGTGGGTACTTGATGCTGGAGTAGGGATGCTGAAGAGATGTGGACATCGCCAAGGTGCTGACACTGTTTCCTGCGGACATCTGAAGGAATGTCGATTGTTCCGAGGTCTGCACGCCGACTGGGGGGTTTTCTGTGTTGCCTGGCAGTACAAAATTCCCGGATTGGGTGCGTCTCTTCTTGTAGCGGCAAATCACAATCACTGCAGCGACTATGACGATGACGAGAACAACAGCTGCAGGTATTACTTTTTCAAAAGGGAAGTTTACACAAAATGCATTTATTTCAAGTTCTGCAAAAGAAATGCGCTTGTAGCTGTCGGAGGTATTATTAACCCTACAGTATGTGGAATCCATCTGGATGGGAGTAATGTTGGACTCTGCAAAGTACCTGGCTAGTCGGGCCAGTCTACAGTCACACAACCAAGGGTTGCCGTGGAGGGAGATTGTGTGTAGACCCGTCAAACTCTGGATGGTGTCCACAGACAGTGTGTGGAGACTATTAGAATGCAGATCCAGTTCGTTGAGGCCACTGGAAAGCCCATCAAACGCATCTGGATGTACAGAATCAAGGTCCAACTTGCTGAGAATAAGGACGTGCAGGTACTGCATACTGCCAAAGGCCCTTGCCCCAAGGTTCTTGACTGTATTTCCCTCCAGGTTGAGGTTCTGGAGTGACTGCCTGAAGTGGGTGCTGTTGCTGACAGCTTCAGGGATTTCAGTCAACTGATTGTGGTCCAGCCGCAGGAGTTTCAATTTAGTCAGACTGCAAAATGCATCCCTGTCAATTGTTCCAATCTTATTATGATCGACATTAAGCTCTAACAGGTCTCCCAGCCCATGTAGAATCCTCCTATCCAGGCTAGTCAGGGAGTTATAGCTGGTATCCAACACCTGGAGTTTTGACAAATGTCCCAAGGAACCATCCGCAATCTCTTCTAGTCTGTTGTCCGCCATGTAAAGTCTCTCCAGCGATGGTACAGACAGGAAGTCGGATTCATGTAGCACAGATATATCATTGTGTGAGAGGTCCAGCACAGTGAGACGCGGTGCCGTCAGTGAAACGTTTGCTCCTGGAAATTGTGTCAATGAGTTGTGGCTGAGGTTCAGTGTCCGAGTTCTCTCCAAGTTGGTGCATGGTATAAACACTTCTAGATATGCATTGCTGCAGTCCACAACTTCAACATCACCGGCGGTTCCGCACGTGCAGGTTTGGTGGAGAGTTGACATCATCATCTCTGTGCGAGGTCCACTGTAAGGCGTCAGTGGAGATGTTGGAAGCTGCTCAGATGAATTACCCATCTCACAAGCTGTTAGCGCCGAGCAATGTAGCAGAAGAAACAGTTTGAGAGGCATTGAGATTTCCATCCTGTACCTTGGATTAATTGTGCAGGTAGTTTTTGTCTGTCTTAGGTTTTGCTCACTCCACGTTAATTTCTAAATAAAGAGATCCGACAATATTTTATAAGCTGCATTCATGAAGTTTCATCACAGCAGGTCCAATGCACTCCTTCTACTGCCATCCACAACTCCAAAATGAGCTACTGATGAAATCTGCGTATTGAGTTCTACCACCCAATCATGTTTATGGGCGTTCTGATTCCTGTTGTTTGTGCACTGTCATGGTTGCTGCAACACCAGGAAATACCATTTGCCGGCAGAGTACCAAGAAATTTGTATTATAACAGGTGACACCAAGTAGGCTTTTTTCCATTTCGGATATTTCCTTGTTTTGAAATCCTGTAAAGGGATGTGCGACTGTCTGCCCATAAACCCATTCATATCTCTGTTGAGACGTTTGTAACAGTCAGTTCGATTTATTTATTTTTATTTTTGAATGTGTCTCTTCTTTTCCTCCTTGGAGTCAAGTTAGAGATTGTAATGCAAATGTTTTTCTTTCCCTTGTGAATATTCAATTAGTTAGGGGCAGCAGATATACTGGTCTTTTTTGCTAGTTCTGAGCATGCGCGCATAGTTCTGAGCATGCGCGCAACTGGTGAGACCAATGGAAGAGGGCTGGCATGTCTGCTGCCACCATTGTCTTAAAAGTTTCCCATTGACTCTGAACACTGCTCGTAAAATGTTGTGTTGGGATTTTTAATACATATTTACGTTTTCCAAAATTGTAAATGTTGCCTCATCGTCTCTGCTAAACCGTCTATATTTTAACATAGGCCTAAATCTTCAATGGTGCTCTGTCCATTGAAAGTTCCATTGTCTGGTTTCCATTCTACAGCTGCAAATGCAAAATGACGCCGAAGGACAATATTTCCACCGCAAAAATCGTAAAAACTTTTACAGGATCAAAATAAGGACAGTGCGTTAAAAAAATGTGGTGGCTGCATTAAATAGTTTTATTCCACCATGGTTGTGTGTAGAGAGGAGGGGGGTTCCTGTTATCAACTTGGATGAGAAATGTGCAGTATGATGGTCATGCTGTAACAGAGATTTTAAGACAAACTTTGTATTCTAGAAAAGAACATGATCAATGAAAGGGATTTCAGTACTGATTTCATGAACAATTGTGTGTGGTTATACTTGACCTTCAAAGATGGTCATTTAAATTGACTTATTTGAAACAAATGTTTTATGCCAATGGTACGATGGTAAAAAAAAAAATCATGATTTTTTTATCAACCCTGATTTGCTAGCATGCTCTAAAATACTAACCCCAAAATCCATTTATTTCTGAACATTACAGCAAAAGTAAATGCTGTACACTACCTCTATTAAAGTAGACATTTTCAGAACACAGAGAGAGCAGCTTAAACTTGTTTGATGAAATCTTGATACTACTTTGGAACAGTACAGTGCTTGGCTGATGTTTTACCATTCAAATTCACATAGAAGCAGTTTTGTTGACTTGACTTGCCGAGTCGTGATTTATTTGACTTGAGACTTGACTTGACTTGGGAAAAAAATTACTTGGGACTCGACTTGACTTGATTAAATTTGACTTGCTGACATCAATACTTTTGTTAAAACAAACACAACTTTTGGGCCTATGCACATACCAGTTAAAAAAAATTGCCAAGCCAAGAGCGCATAGCAAGCTGGGTGTCCAGTACGTATGCAGGGCTGCAGCACTGGACGACTGCATGGAGAATCGTCAAGACGGCATGCAAGGTTGATTTTGTACAGTGCATACGTGCCAGCCAAAAGTCATTTGTCATTGGAATTTGAATTTACTATGTGCAACACTTGACTTGAGACTTGGCACTTGACTTGAAAAAAATTGACTTGGGACTTGACTTGACTTGACTTTGAAAAATTTACTTGGGACTTGACTTGACTTGTGAACATTTGACTTGGGACTTGACTTGACTTGATTTGACTTGACTTGACTTGAGAAAAAATTACTTGCACTGCATAGAAGTCACATTTAAATGTCCACAAATTTTGTATTTTCAACCAAAGATTTCAACATTTTCAACATTTTTTTTTACTGAATTATTATGAAATACTTTACTAGACTGTAAGTTAATAGCAGTCTCAATCATCCTGTGAAAAATTATGGCACCAGGTGTGCTGTCGTTGTCAAGAAAAGTGGAAATTTATATCGTCTTCCAACAATTTCCAGCTGGAAATTGTTGGAAAACTGCCCTGTAGCCTTTAGTCAAGGCGCGTGTGGCTACCTGGACAAGTGGCGCGCTGGACATGCTGGCATTCCGGATGCATCACGTGTCCAGCTGGTAGCCACGGGCGCCTTGACTAAAGGCTATTATCTGCCTGACGGTTGAAAACAAGCGCCGTTTATCACTTGGTTTTTTCGCAAAACTTTGAACAGGTGAGTGGAACGATATTTCCTATAACATACTAACCCCCAAATCCGCCCATTTTTGAAAATTGCAACAATGACCAATCATGTACACGGCCTTTAAATACTGTTGTGGTTAAAAGTTTACATACCCCACAGTTCTGCGAACAAATCCAAATGAATATGCCTGCGGCGCCGGATGAACTTTTGAAACTCGATTCTATTAATATACTGAGAAGCAGAACAACTCCAGGAACAACGGAGGAAACAATATGTTACAAAATACTTTCTAAGTGTATCATGTCACACTTTTCCCACTGCAGCCGTATACGTCCTTTTCAAGGTTTAGCTACAAAAGATTATATTGCTGTTGTGCACTGATAAATGTAAGGTGGTACATTTTAAAGTTTAATTATTTTACATCCGAAACATTCATTTCTATCATGTTCTGAACTTTTTTAACCCAAAAAGACAACAGAAATGTTTGCAGTACGCTGGGAAAGGGCAACAAAATGGTCTAGTGGGTAAAAAGGGTTTGGTGATTAGTACCTACAGAAAAAAAAGGAGAGGTACCGCGTAACCAGTGTGAAGATCAGAGGTGAGATTTGAAGAAAATGAAAAATCCACGAAACACTCGGAGGCAATTGATTTGTATGGCATTGCTGAAAAATGCATTTTCTACCAAAGGAAACGGTTCGAAAACCACGGTCATCTGAATGAAAAGAAAACTGTTTCAGCTTGCAGAGGTCATTTTGGAATGATAAAAACAATTTAAAGGAAGTGTACACGTTTGGTCACTGTTGCAATTTTCATAAATGCGGGGCGGATTTGGGGGGTTAGTTTTCCTTGTAGCCTTTTTTGATTATACATATTTAGCTATCCGGTTAGTACTGGAACAAAAAAAATAATAACATCACCGGACGTACAAAGTAATGACGTTGAGCCGTGTTTACAACATTTGCCAAGTTGTGACATACTGAAACATTACCACGTCGTAGTATACGGTTACTCCAACAAAGCATACTTTGTGTGCAGATGTTTATCTTGAGGATTATTTGTACTTCATATTAGGGACCTAAAGGTAACCATTGATGTTTCCTTGTGAGTTTAAAAAATAGTCTTGGTGTTAGTCACAGAAAGAGGTAAGAACTGACACGATCCCGACTTTAATATACGTACAGAAATGCATGCCGTGATACCACGGTGCGCTGTTGCGTGCCAACCTGGTTGCGCGATTTCAACAAGGTCAAGTACGGTGTGTCATTATCTTCAAGCATAATCAAAATAAAACCACAAACTCGTTTAGGAGCCTGTGTTATGTTATTGTCAAGAGTGAAGGTGAAACAACATGACTATTCATGACAAACAGAAACACTTTGTCTTTAGGTTAGCAATGACAGCTGCTTTTGTTTTCCAATTGCAAAGTCATTTGCATGACAATGCAAGATCTAAAAAAATTGTTTTGAGAAGGCAGAGGGAACTTCTGTTTTTTCCATCTGATGAAGGGGGAGGGGGGGGGGGGGGAAACTTCATCAACTTTAAAATATAAACATGTTTTAGAAATTACCAGTGGGGTCTCTGCTCAAGGGCTGGAAAAATCTGAAAGAGGGAAAATGTAGCTCACAGTTCGGTTGCACACAATACAGCGGGGCTTTACCAGCGATGCCAGGCAGGAATTCTTTGTTGTCTTGTGATTGCAACCATTGCAACCTTAATTTATAATTTCCACTAGAATTAATCACTCTTAAATGAGTGTCTCTTCTAACCTCCATTTTCACAATCAAACTGCAGACAATAACTTCACAAATTTCCATTTTTAACCCTAACCCTCCAGGGTATTTTGGCTAGAAACCCTGCCAGACACATCAGATTGCATACTCTGTCACATTGACTTGTGTGCAGAGTGCAGCAAGGTCAAGCTGTCACCACAGATGCACTGTGCTGCGTCTGGAAGGGTTAGGGTTAACCCTCCCTCTCCCAGGGCCAAAATGGAGCCAACTACCCTATAATATCAAAACCTATCCAGTGACAGGTTGAAACACACACAAGCTGTGAGAATTGGTGGGTAGATTTTTTGATAGGTTGTGATAGTTATAACTATAGGAGGGTTAATAATGTAAAAACTTTCAATTGTACATACATGTACACCTACATGTACATGTACGGTTCTATATATATACGTAGTATACGTACATGCGATCACACTACAGGCAGCCTATTATGGACACACATATAGCACTTGGCTGCAAAATGCTATCTCTAGACTCACACACCAGTCGACTCATTCACTACATGCACAAATGTGACGCAGCCGCACAAATGTGACGCAGCCACACATAAGCTCCAAAGGAACTAGCCAGAGTTTTAATTGCTCTCTAGTATCTACGATTTTTTTGTTCCTCAATGTGCACGAAACAATTTTTTCAATAACAGCATTTTTTGTTTCTGGTCTTCGGACAGATGGAAAGCCAGATTTGTTTCCTTCAGAACACAAAAACGATGGGATTTCTGGCTATACCCCAGGAAAACTGGCATCCCTGTACAGTGAAACACCATAATAACGAACACCATGAGATCCAAAAAAAAATATATATAATGGTTTTTGTTTATAGTGAATAATGGTATGTATCGAATATAACAATATGGAAACCAAAGATGAGGTTTGTTATAGCCAAATGTATAGTATAGCAGTGTTCGTTATAGCAAAGTTCTACTGTACAGTATCTTATTGGTAAATATGCTATTAAAGGGTAGGGGCCTTCTCTCAAAAGTCAAAACTTCTCAAGCCTGAACCAATGGATTCTGTCTAGCATCTTACCTGTAAACGTTCTCCAAGATGTCCGCGCAGATTTCTTCAGTTGGCCCAGAGGTTTATACACCGACGTCTGTTTCAGACTGGTCGGTTTAAACCCTCTCCTCAGATCCTGCAATCTGTGAACGAGCAAAAGCATATCATCAATCACACGTACTGCCAAGCGATATTACTTTTGCTCTCTTCTTAACCCCTTGCGTACGGATGACACCAAATGGCGCCAAAAAAACAGTGGCACCAGGCCGGATGACGCCATTGGCCGCTGTTTGTGCAGTTTCAATCCATTGTTGGATTATTGTGTATGTTACGCTTGACTGCACAAGCACATTGTGGCCGTTTTGCTTGGCCGCACAGGCCGCCCCAGCGCCTCACTACGATAACCGTACTCAAGGGGTTAAAAGTGTGCTAAATCTTTGTTGTGCAAGGGTGAACATTCAGGGGTGGCTGCAATGAAATTGTACCAACAATTTAATTTTGTGTTGTATAACTCTTTTACAATATAAGAAATGTGATTAAAATGTGTTTTCCGTGTTTCTGACCATTTTTGGTGTTGAATTTTCCCGGAATTAAGTTTCCCCTCTTTCTCTATTGTTTCCGCGCCCCTAATTGCGTGACGTCATCTCGGGAACACGGAAACTCAGCGAGTGTAGTGTGATCAAAGTGTGCGAGTGTGTACGTGCACTGTATATATCTCCGAGGACAAGAGAAGAAAGGAAACACAAAGAAACCTTTCAGTCCTCGAACGTAGAGTCTTTTGTTGAAATCGGTCCTCGAACGTAAGGATACGTGCTTAGTCTATGGGGGTTGGTTATATTAAAGGAACAATAGGAAACACAAAGCATTGTCCTCGGACGTATTGGGGAAGTACGACTGTATGTACGTGTGGATGTATGCCGTTGTTGAGGGAACCAGCCACACGCGATTAAATAGCTTTGGATGAAGGGACCAGGGAAACATTTCTTGTTGCGTTAAAATCTTCAAACAGAATCTTTTGGATCTGAATCTGACAATCAAGTGTAGATTTTAGACTTGTTGATTCAGACACTTCTTCGGAACATTATTGGGCGAGGAAGATAAGGATCTTGGAGCTCGTCCGTACATGTATGAGCCAGAAGTTGAGAGTAACAGCGAGACTACTGAAGACTCCGAATCGGACTCGCGATGCGGAACGCGGTGAAAGACTTGAAAACAACGATTGCTAGCACTCTCGAGTCCAAATACGACGGTATTTCGGTTCTACTGGAAAGAGGTGAAGACTGACACCATCCTTAGTGGTGTTGCTGAATCCAGCAGCAACACAAAGACGTGGTATTATTGACGAAAAACATTTGCAAAACACAAAGCTTTCCATGACACAGCGAAAACACAATGCAACGCACGCTCGGTGTACTGTACTACATGTACGTACATGTCGCGTCGAGTCATGGCCAACCATCCACCAGCCAGCCGGGTTCCCGGGATGACGTCACATCGGCGTTACCACTTGATGGGCAGGGCTGACCCCCTCCCGCCTTAAAAAAATTTTTTTCAAATGCTTACGCGAAATAAGAAAATACAAACAACACACAGTTGTGTTTCAAAAACTTTATTCCACCGATATACACAATAAAAATTCCATTGCAGCCACCCTTTAAGATGTTTTCAACTTTAAACAGTGATGCCAGTCATGTAATAGAAGCCCGATTATACCTAAAAATTAACATTTTACACGAAAAAGCTGGAAGTCAGGCTTTAAGCTTAGCCTAAAAACTGTAAAAAAAAAAAAAAAAAAAAAAAAAAGGATATCAGCAAAACAAATGCTAAAACTGAACCGAGACTTTAAACAGAGTACACTAGATTTAAAGGCAGATTCACGCAACAATTGCAGTCAAATGAACAAAAAAATCATAATCCAAAAAATTGCTTGGTTTAATAAAGATTTACAGAAATATGAAAAGAGAAAAAAAATCGTTCTCAATCAATGATGAATGCATGAGAAATAATGTTCTTGATGGATCTTTCTGTTGTTATTAATTTATCAAGCCTTAGGGCAGAAACAAATCGTAGGGCATGGCCCCACCCACAAAAATCTCTTTTTCTGGCTCTGACCTTACAAACAGTACAAAAAAATAAAGGGGGCTTTGTGCAAATCTCATCAGTGTTGTGTGTGGACCACGGAATAGGCTTGGACAATTCTGTGCAAGAGTCGAGTAGTGTCCAACACTGAAATCGAAATCCCTATCTGATTTTTCCTTGAAGTAGCCAATTTCTGCTTCCTAGAATAGTTTCCAGGTTTCCAGGCACTGCCCGACAATTCTAAAACCTCGCCAACTCCCAAAAAAAGTATTTTAAAATTCCCTGAAAGACCATGTGCAGCACTTCACAGAGCTAGCTGTTTCGTCCATGCAATCAATCAGGACGCTGCGCAGGGCCTAATTTCATAAGCGCTGCTAAACGGTAAGCAGAAAAGTTGTGCTATCTAGCTATAGCAGGAACATTTGTTTAGGCATTAGCGTATTTCATGGCCAAGTCGTGCTATGCTTGCGCGTGCATGGACATTTATATTGTTGCGTCACTAATTTAAGCAAATTCTGCTTCCGAAGTTAGTGGGGTCTTCGCTGTGCTTACTGCTTACAGTCTCTATGAAATGGGTGAGGGTTCTGTTAGCAGAAAATCGTGTGTTAAGCAGCGCTATGAAATTGGGCCCAGGTTAGAAGAATAAGCCTCGGATGCTCATTATGTGCATGATGTACGGAATAAATTCTGAATGGAATCGGAGTCAACTCCAAAAATGTTGGAGGTGCCTTAGACCAAACCCCCTGGTGAAATGTGTCCGTCCGACATGCTGGAATTTTTACCTTTAACCCTACGATATTGATAAATTTGTGGTTCTAACCTCTCATTGATCGCGTCTTCGGTGCAATGGTAAGGTATCACATTGGCGTGAATGTTGACAGGACGGATGTAGCCGATGAAATCGCGGACCTGCAGTTCACGACAACAGGAAAGAAAGTCACATACTTGAAATAAATCAGGACTGTCCTTGCGCAAAGAAGGAAAGAGCAATCTAACAAAGTAAGGTTGAAATAATCAGCAGATATTTCTAAAGAACAGACTGAAATATACAAACTATTTTCCAGCTGATATGTGTAGGACTTTGCCTGGCCTGATAGGAAGTCATCAGACACATCTTCAGAGAAGGCATTATGGCATAAATGTAGTTTTCAACATGACCAGCAGGGACGGAACACCGTTTTGGCTAGAAACCCTGCCAGACGCATCAGATTGCATACTTTGTCACATTGACTTGTGTGGAGAGTCCAGCAAAGTGGAGCTGTCAGCACAGATGCACTGTGCTGCGTCTGGCAGGGTTAGGGATAAGATCACGCCCAGTCAATAACCACTTTTTTCTTTTTCTTTTTTCTTTTAGGTAAAATAAATCTACCACGCTTGCCACCTCAACCCCCCCTGCGAAAAGACTGCAAGAGATTTTCAAATCATTCATGGTCCGGTAACTCACCTCACTGAATGACGAATGGAATGAGAAGCACAGTCGGTGCCGGCGACCATCCTTCCTGTTCAGAGAAGAAGAAACAAAAATCCCACATTATCCTGCTGGGGTATTGATAACTTCCACTTTTCCAGGAAGTGAACGTTTTGTGGTGATACCACACAAATAACATTGGCAAATGAAATTGTAATCAGCTGCCTTTTCCATATAAGTGACATTTTTTGGCCCTTTTCATGGCGTAGTGTTTGAAGCACTGTATGCTCAGTGATTCCCAAGAGCCTGTGGGAGAAAAAATCACAGGCTTACTCGGTCAGGACTCGAACCCACGGCCTCCTGCTTACTAGTGCAGATGTTTTAACCACTCGACCACCAAGCTTGCCGGCGCCAACTGGCCGAATTGAATCCAAATGTAGTAGCGTGTACCGCGTAATCAATGTGAAGATGGAATTTGAATTTTGGTAAGGCCTTTATGACCTTGGTCACTATGTTAACAAACAGCAAAGCGGCAAGTAGAGACAATTAACAGAGTATAGGTCACCATGAGGCCTTTTACAACTTGACTTTGAAAGGGGTCGCTACTGAATTATTCATAAGGTCAATGTCATGGATTACTAATATTCAACTGAACACCACATTTTGGACATTACACTCGGACACAGTACACAGAGACCCTTTTTATGTGACGCCACCAGTCTATGCTCAAACGTATACTGCCACAGACCACCTTGTTCACCCCCTGTAGCTTGGGAGCCGACTTGTGATTAGGGCTTTTTGTTTCGCACAGATCTGGATCCGGATTTTGTGGTCCGGAGCCGTGTTGAAACAAACAGATAACAACGACTCTTTGGTCAGAGAAGACCATAAAACAATGATCCACGAAACTATCGTACAACACCTACAATGTTAGATTTTGTTCCATTTTTATATAATCCAATCACAACTTTAACAAAATGTATGCATACAATTTGTTTATATGATTGATTTTGCTCACAAAATTATGGCAGATTTGTTATGTCTTAGTAACCGACATCGTCGCCATTATGGATTTCTGGACGAATCCATCTATTGAAAAGAAACCCGCCAATCCAATCCAAGCTCAGTGACTGGTCAAAACAAACAGGTGGATCGGTGATCCGGATTCATCAGGGGTCGAATTTCAGGTAAAAATCTACTAGACAGCTGGGCTAGTAGCACAACATTTTTAATAGACCAGAAGGTATTTCACAAGACCAATGGTAAAAATAAGAACACAGTGTTTTGAATGAGTGTGCTGTTTTGATTTATTTTTTCTCCTTTGCCAACCTTGTTAGGGGAGTGGTTAGAAATTCTCTTTTGATTGAAACTCCCTGCCTCAAAACTAAAAATGGCCATTCCAGAAATTATGGGGCTTTTTCAGTTCACCAGATTTAGAAAAAAATGAACATTAATGATAGCATTTCACACAGTGTATGAAAAGAAACCACTAGACCACCGGACTAGTTCGGTCAAGAGTTCACTAGACCAACACTCAAATCACTGGACTCGGTCCAGCAGTCCAGTGGATATTTCGATCCCTGATTTGGATCTGTGCCAAACAAACAGGCCCTTGATCACAACTCAATACACCGCACTCACTTGAGTACATCGGACGGCCCAGCGTTGCTGGTGAACCACATGGTGCTCGGTACAACCACGAGAACATCTGTAGCATAGTGCATTGAACAGTCCTTCAACAACAACAAAAACACAGAACATTGCAGTTACTAACACAATCACACAAATAAACTGAAACAATATGCCTGGCACTGGCGGCGGAACAGGGGGCCCATTGCCATTGTCCCCCCCCCCCCCCTCCCCCCCTCCCCCCTCCCACCAACTTTTGGCAGTTCCGCACAAGAGAAACATACATAAGGGTAGCAGCCAGGCGGCACCAGTGCTGCTTTGGCCCCCACCACTTTTAAAAGTGTTCCGCCGCACCTGATTGCCTGGAGCTAATTTTATGCTGCTTCAGAAGCAAAATTTGTTTAATGTTGTGAGGCAACTTAAGAAGTCTCTCTGCACAAGCCAGCAGCATTAAGCACAACCTGGCCGTAAAATTCCAGTAAGTTATTCCCATATGTGACCCGGCAGCACAAAATGAGTGTAAAGTCGCACCATGGCTTTTTGAGTTACAAGCAGAAACAACAATTTTTCACATTAAATTGTTCACACTTTGGGATTTGAACAACTGTATATTTGAAAAACCCTATTCTATCATATCCCATTCTTTTTTAAACAGAATCTCTTCTCCAAATAATTTTTTGGGATTTCTTTTTATGAACTCGGGTTAAAGTTTGCAGTTTAAAAACTTTCAGTTTCATTTCCTCAAAACAGGGGGGTCAAAACTCTGATGTCTTTAACCCCTTGAGTACGGTATTTTACGGGAGACGTCAGGGTGCCGCGGCGGCTCTGGCAGCCAAGCGAACCGCTACAATGTGTTTGTGCAGTCAAGCGTAACCTATACACAATAATCCAACAATGGATTGAAACTGCACAAACAGCGGCCAATGGCGTCATCCGGCCTGGTGGCACTGTTTTTTTTGCACCATATGGCGTCATCCGTACGCAAGGGGTTAAAAGGTTATATGGGGGAGGGAGGGGCGAGGAATGAGATACCATAATTTGATATATGGGCAATTCCGAGGTAACAGAATTAAATTTCAGAGGAATTTGGACTGTATTTTTACACGCTGTGGATTAGTCTTATGGCCTACCTGATTACAAAAACTTTTTATATGGTCTGGTTATACCCCTGATATCATATCAAAATAAAAGAAATTGAAACTTCCTACATGTGGAAAGATCCAAGGCCAAAAAATTACATTAGAAAATTACGGGTTTGTTTACCTTAATTTCCAAATAAAATTCTACAAAAGTATATTGCCCATATTGTAATTAAACCTTTTAACCTGTACTTTTAGGAAATACCATAATCTTGATTTTCAAATTTTGGCTATTTAACGCCCATTTCGTGGAAACAGGGCCCAATTTCATGGCTCTGCTTACCGTTAGCGAAAAATCCACGCTTACTGTAGCAGAAAATTATGTGGTTACGGCAAGCGTATTTCACGCGTTAGCGGGGAATTTTGGCTCCTGAGCATGCGTACATCCCGTAATTAAAAGATTCTGTGCTTACAGGGTTAGTGTAGAATTTTTCTGCTTGCGTTCTTAGCGCAAAATGGTGATTGTAAGCGCGGAAAGCTGTGGTTAGCAGAGCCATGAAATTGGGCCCAGGTCACATTATAGTTAGCACAACTTAACTGCCAACCACTGAGCAGGACCGTGAAACTGAATCCTTGTTTTCAAGTTGTCACAATGAATAAATGCTTGAGCAATTTATACATGTACATCTCTGAGTGATACTCACCACGTATCTACAAGCATGGACCTGGGTGCTTCCTCCGTCAGTAGTCAGGTGCCTGGCAAGGTCTGGGACCCTCTCATACTGTGCCATGACCACGGGGGACACATGCACCTTTGGATACCACAATGACAACATTCAGGTCAAAGAAATTTCTCCGCCCAAACTTCACTCATTCACTACACTTCATCCGTGCCTAAGTTATGCAACCTTTATGACAATATTATGACAAAATTGATTTCATTTACGTCATTCATAATATGCTGACTTGCACAACAAATTATGGGCTAATTATGTAGTCAGTTTAGGTCAAGTAAACTCCTTACTATCTCATCAGGGTGAACATCGTACAGCCATGTATCGCTCAAGTTATTTATTAAATTATGGGTGATTCCACCGTCATGGATGTTACATCTGTACCAATCACTGTGTGTTCAAAAAGTATTCTAACACACCAGGAAGCTTAGGAAGTTAATCCTATTTGTGGTACTGGTAGGTAAGATTCAAGTGTTTAACATGACACTAAATCTCTAGAAAAGCTCCATTTAATTAACAAGATATGAGCTTTAGAAGTGATTGTCATGGACGTAACTCGAATGGACACATATTTTTTGACAACATTCATCACAAAAACTCTGAAGTTGCAACCTCAAGTTTTGTAATTCCTGTTTAATATTATAAACACGGTAACACTTTATCTATATTTGAATACAAATTAGGAAAAACACCTTGCTCTATTATAGAAACACATTCAAATGAGTCTCATGGATGTTACATTTGTAGGCACGTCATGGACGTTACACATTTGAATTTTCAACATTGACTTGCTTAAGGAGTTGATAACCCAAAGTCATGGGCTCGCTGCAGCTCCCATCAGTATTTATTAATGTCTGTTCATCAACTACATGTTTTATTTTCCCATTTATTGCAATGGGGGGGTTGACATGGAATTGCCCTTATCTAGGTTATTCTGAGGGTAATGAAATGAGCATTCACTGCAATTTACCTGTGAGTTGCAACCAATCTTTTGGAGTGAAAAAAAATGAGAATTTCTTAAAATGACACTTGTAGCTAATAAGCCAGTTCAGTAGGTCAAAGGTTATTCAGGATAAAAATTGCTGACGTAATGTCACGCCATGTTACGCGGACGCCCATTCTGATTGAATTTAACACATGCGCGTTGTGCTACCACATTTTGCATTCACACACACGCGTTAGGTGACACGAGTCATTCGGGATAAAATGTCATTGTGCACATGCGCAGTTTGAAATACCGAACTGGCTAATTCACAACTGTTCCAGGAATTTCTAATTATTATCCTCAAACAGCTGCTGCAAAAGCCATGGTTATCCTCGTCATTTTATTTATTTATTTATTTATTTATTGTATTTATTGCATTTATTATTTGTCATTCTTTCCAGTGGGGTCCCATGATAGAAGATAAGGAAGGAAGTTACAGTTTTAGACGTGGGAGGAAAACCCCGGAGAATAATTCTGGAGAAAACCCACGGAATCAGGTAGGGACTGAAAACCCAATCCACATGTTGGCCCCAGCCGGGATTCGAACCGGGGTCACAGTGGTGGAAGGCGAGGAAAGTACCACTACACCAACCTGATTTCCTAAAAATTCAAAACATTGCACAGCTACATTTCTGAAATCGATTGCAAAAACACTGTTCAGTACTCCATCATAAAGTATAACTTCTGACTAGCGCCCACCCGAACAAAGACACTGACAATGTGGGAGACCGCCAACATAGGGCAAGATAGCTCAGTTGGTAGAGCGCCGGTACTGTATTCCGGAGGTCGCAGGTTCGAATCCCGCTCCTGCCAGTTTTCTTTGTTCACTTTGAAAAAGTATAACTGATTATATTGTTTACTACACAGAGCAATCACTATTTATAACGAGGCTTTCCCATCAATACTATCTTAGTCTCAATAAATATGAGATATGCAAACTTTCTTTAAGAGAAAGATAAACGATAATCTTACCTTTAGATTAAATTCCTTGCTGAGCTCAACAAACAGGTACTCATACCCATATTTGGCCTTGCAGGCTAGACGTACCATGTGAGTAGGGCTTTTCTGAATATATCTAATCAATCAACAAAAATCATCTCTATCATTATTATTATCCTTATTATCATTCGTTGGCACTAAGGCACTGTCCAAGACCCATTTTATTTGGGGGGGGCCTAGAATTTGTTTCGGAGAACAAATTTGTTGAACACGAACCCTGAGAAAAATTTTGAGATTGGGGAATTTTTGAGATTGAAAAAAAATATATTGTCAATGATAGAGTTTCAGGACAATGTTTTTTTTTTTTGGGGGGGGGGGAGGGGACATCTAATCTGTGTCCGAATCATAACCACCCTCTTCTTTCTATTACTTTGCAGCATAGGGCTTGTTTACCACTGAAAGTTTACGTACAGGGAATGTGCCATTGGCTAGTCTAGTGTGGTGGATTTTGGAGGATTCAGGAATGTTCCTGGTGAAACAAAAAAATGGCCATTCAATTTTGTATCTAACTTCGCCCTGAACAAGGCTAAAGCAACAAAATGAAAAGAATCAAAGATGCAAGAGGTAGGAATTAATATTCCTCTTGAAGCAGGAAAGATCGTAAGATGAAGGGAAACATGCACCAGGCAAAGAATTCCACAGAGATATAGAGGGAAAAAGCTATTGGCATAACTTTTTTTCATCTAGGTACAGCTAGAGTATATATTGGTGGGAACAGGCGGAGAGCCAAGTTTTACGCTCAAACACATTAACTGGAGGAACCAAGCTGGACAGGCCGGTGGCAAGCATTAATAGTACTCTTCAAGCCATAAAAGGTTTTCTAAATGTGAAAAAAAAATCTACTTCCTGGCCTTTCCCATTACTCATCTTTGAAAGTCAAATTTGCAGGTCAAAAATAAATTGTGTTGCACTAATTTTTTGGGACAGATGACTAACACATGTACCTGCTGAGTTCCTTTCTACTGAGAACTTTCAACATTAACCCCTTGCGTACGGATGACGCAAATATGCGCCAAAAAAACAGTGCCACCAGGCCGCATGACGCCATTGGCCGCTCTTTGTGCAGTTTCAATCCATTGTTGGATTATTGTGTATAGGTTATTAAGCTTGACTGCACAAACACATTGTAGCGGTTCGCTTGGCTGCCAGAGCTGCCAGAGCCGCCGCGACACCCCGACGTCTCCCGTAAAATACCGTACTCAAGGGGTTAAAGGCAGTGTACACGATTGGTAAATACCTTACTAGACTGTAAGTTAATAGTAGTCTCAATCATTCTGTGAAATGATGGCACCAGGTGTGCTGTCGTTTTCAAGAAAAGTGGAAATTTATATTGTTTTCCCAACGATTGTTCGGCCGAACAATCGTTGGAAAACTGCCCTCTATTGACCGAATGTAGTTAGTCCGTGTTGTGTCTAAAATGGGTTCCTCCGAAAACGGGCGCACAGGTAATGTACCGAAGCGACGCATTGTAACCAGTGCATGCAGTGGATCTTGGACTTTCCACTGGGCCCTCGGCCTATGTACATGTTATGTTATGATCCCATTTACAAAAATTGGGCTTATTTTACAAGAAGGCGCTATAACAAATGCCGACCGACAGTTAAAAACGAACGCCGTTTTTCTCTCCTTCTTTTCACCATCCAAGAATGCAAAACTTTTGAACAGGTCAGTGGAACGATATTTCCTATAAAATACTAACCACCAGATCCGCCCATTTCTGAAAATTGCAACAATGACCAATCATGTACACTACCTTTAAACAAACCACAAACCCTGGCTATACGGTATTATTGATTTATGACTTTGGACGAGCGCCCTCCCTGAACACGGGATACTGACAAATTGGCAGATTGCCAACATAGGGCCAAGGTATAGCTCAGTTGGCAGAGCGCCGGTACGGTGAACCGGAGGTCACAGGTTCGAATCCCGCTCCTGCCAGTTTTTCTTTGCTCAATTTGAAAATTCAGTATTTTTGACATTAAGAAAATCACTTACTTTTCCACCAAATCCAAAAGCAC
Organism: Hippasteria phrygiana; assembly: GCA_037893225.1. NCBI lineage: Eukaryota > Metazoa > Echinodermata > Asteroidea > Valvatida > Goniasteridae > Hippasteria > Hippasteria phrygiana. Next base: position 26,503 of record JAZGUH010000775.1, on the reverse strand, counting down.
GTCCCTTGATTGCTCCTGTGGGGGGGGGGGGGGGGGGAGGGGGGGGGGGTGGGGGAGTGGGGGGGGGAGAATAACAAATCATTCTCTTTAAACTTCTGACACACATGCATGCTGCCTTTTTCTTTCAAATAATAAACACTTAACACATAAGCAAATCATTTCTCAATCCAGCCTGAAATCCAGCCTTGACCTTGTTCTCAGTTTCCTTTATCTTATCTATTAATATGATAATGAAGTTATACAAATTGATATTTTGCTCAAAATAGCAAGTACAAACAATAGGCCACTTACCCTACTTGGTATATACATAGCCTCCGGCACACAGAAAGTTGTATCCACATACACACTCTTGATATCTTTTACCCTAAAACAAGATATTATTAAAAAGGAAATACTTTCAAATATATGTATGAGGGCACCAGGAAAAAAAGCAACAGGCACAGAGATAGAAATATAGGAAACAAGTCGAACCATAGAGCCTGGTTTCCATACAGTTCCAGTAAACACTGATAGCACACAAGATGCCAAGTAGCAGACTGTCACTTGGCCAACCAAATGACAGCAAAATGGCATCCAATTGTCGATAATTTGTCAGTAAAATGGCACATTTTGGTGCATGTAGTTATAACATTTTCTGAAAGATGAACTAATACTCCATTTCGATAGATTTCAATGATGGTAAACTGTACGACTGACATTTATGGTCGTATTTCCTAAAACTAAAGGTTAAAAATAGATTTTCAAAGTGAAAAAAGAAAACCAGCAGGAGCGAGATTCGAACCTGCGACCTCCAGAATACCGTACCGCACTCTACCAACTGAGCTATCTTGCCCTATGTTGGCGGTCTCCCAAATTGTCAGTGTCTTTAAATTTGTTCGGTGAGCGCGAGTCAGAAGCCATAAACCCAGAATGCCGTATAGCCCAACAAAGACACTGACAATTTGGGAGACTGCCAACATACATGTAGGGCAAGATAGCTCAGTTGGTAGAGCGCCCGTACATTATTCCAGAGATCGCAGGTTCGAATCCCGCTCCTGCCATTTTTCTTTGTTCACTTTGAAAACTTACTCAAATTACTAGTCAGTTTCCGCTGTGGTTTGTTTGACGAAGGATAAAAATAGGTTTAAATATCATGACACTGTTGAATGGGCAAACTCAAATTATGACTCGACACATTCAACTTTTGCTGAAAATCTCCGTCCCCGTCTGCAGTCACAACAGAAAGTTTCCTTGCAGAAGTACATCTTCTCACTGATTTATACAGGGTACCCGCTGCTGCATTGGATTGGAATCAGCCAGCCGGCCCCGGCAAGCTCCGTGGTCGAGTGGTTAAGCCGTCTGCACTAGTAAGCAGAAGGTACTGGGTTCGATTCCCACCCAAGCAAGCCCACGGGCTCTCAGAAAGCACCGAGCATACAGCGCTTAATACACCACGCCAACAAATCTCCAACGTTCCTTGCAGACCATGTCAGGACTATAACAACTATATGGAAACCAGGATTAATGCAACTTCATATAAACATGAACTTTTTTTCACTGATAACTATGTTTAACTACTGTAAAAAAAAAAAAAAGTATATCAACTTTCACTGCAAATGTCAGCATGTAACAATGCCATGAACTCGTATATAAAAGCCAAATACTGTAATAAATATTCTATTAATACTGTAATCACAACCCTCCTACTATTATAACTATCACAACCTATCGAAAAACCAAATCCTCTCCTCTCCCACAGCTTGTGTGTCTCAACCCGTCACTCGATAGGTTTTGATAGATAGGGTAGTTGGCTCCAATTTGGCATCTGGAGAGGGAGGGTTTTAATAAATCACTAACGCATAGAAGAAAAGGATCAGCCACATTTCAATAGAAAGTCTGAAAACAAACACAGGGTCCAGTATTTTGCAAGAGCGCCCTCAACTGATCTGTACAGATAAAATGGACTAGCTGCAGTACAACTGATATTTGGCTAGGTTTGTTTTTTCACACGGAAAACCCCCTACACCCCAACCCCCAAATCTTAATGTGGTTTAATGGTATTTTTCACTTTCCTTTATGAGAATTCTATTAATCTTGAGACAAGTTACATGTACATGTCACACTCGTAACAAATAAACATGTAAAACAACTATGTAATTCAATCAATTGTACTGCTCTATATGTAAACAGAGGTTGAACTAAAAATGTATCCCAACGTCCAGACAGACTAGGTGAGGAAGGGTGGAACAATTTACAGGTGCAAAGCATCTTTAAAAAAAACACCTCACACTGAAAGTATTTATCTTCAAGCAAAGTAAAAAGGTTCACAGAAATCAAAATAGGCAAAGATGCCACAAACGATTCTGTAACAATGACGGGGAATACACAGGGAATAAACAGAAATTTCAATATATTTCTGTTTAGCGATTTACTGAGAGTTCAGACACACACACACAAAATATGGGGACTGCCCCCACCCACAAAAATTAACCCTTTCTGGCTGTGCCATTATCAGTAAAAAAAAATCAATTGCCAGGATCCTGGGCCCAATTCCATGGCACTGCTTAACGGTAAGCAGAAAAGTTGTGCTAACTATAGCAGGAAAATTTGCTTAAGCATTAGCGTATTTCATGGCCAAGTCGTGCTAACGCTTGCGCATTGCATGGAGATTTATATTTTTGCGTCACTAATTTAAGCAAATCCTGCTTCTGAAGTTAGCGGGCTCTTCGCTGTGCTTACTGCTTACAGTCTCTATGAAATGGGCGAGGGTTCCGTTAGCAGAAAATCATGTGTTAAGCAGCGCTATGAAATTGGGGCCAGATGTTCAAGCCATGTGCAAAAACTCATGGTGTGCGGCAAGCAATATTCTTACTGCCAAAGAGGCCACCGTCAAAAAAGGGTATTTTGTTGTGAGTAGGGGAACACGGATGCCTAACAATTTTGTTATTCTATCTCAAGTTCAGATAAATTCCTAAAACACAAAAGTACATCAAAATCTTCATTTTTTTGTTATGCTTTTATCACCGTTTCAGAGAAATTTACATCATTTTTTTGGCCTAGTGGTACTTTCCTGTCTGATTCCGTGGATTTTACCCAGAATATCATTCTGGAGTTTTCCTCCCGCTTCTAAAACTGAACATGTCTTCGTCTTCACTTCACAGGTTTCTGCTGGGTTTTCGAGCTACAGTGCCACGTGTGTTTTTGAGGAATCCTTGGTTTCATCACCAGAAATAAATATATCTTTAAAATCAATTGAAATTGAAATTGGATCCGATACCGATGTGCCGATGGTTACAAGAAAACATGTCTGGTCCGAGTGCTAGGGTGACTGACCTGTTCCCAGAATGCAGAGGCAACATGCGCACGGCCTCCCCTTTGGCAAAACGGAAGTCCCCCGTGTACAAGACGTTCCCCTCATCCCCCTCAAACAGGAACCTGGCACGAATTGCAGACAAAACAAAAACAGTCAGAGGAAAAGGTGAACAAAAACTTGGACAGATTGTAATAGTTAGCTTCACAGTTCAGTGTCGCTACTCGCCTGTAGACTGGACAAGGAAAAGAAATAATTTTGAACAGGCAGGTAGGCCTACACCTAGTTATGGGGACATGTTCTTTTTGTTTGAAAAAGGCTGACCGAGTTGTGGGGACATTTTCCTGTCCACATAACATTTTGGGTCTCCAGTAAAGGGGTCTGGAGGTAAATTTGGGTTTGGGTTATGTGAAAGAAAATGGAGAGGAATACATATTAGGCTGATGTTGACAATTTTTGGGTCGAAAGAATTTTCAGGGTTTGAGTGTAGAGAGATTTTCCTTAAGCACACGAACCCTATGGAATGTCCCCATTACCCTAGGTACGGAAAGACTTTACAGGTTTTTTCCTTGTAGAATATATACAAGCTCCTTTTCGAAATATTACGCAGCACAGTGCATCTGTGGCGACAGCTTGACCTTGCTGCACTCTGCACACAAGTCAATGTGACAAAGTATGCAATCTGATGCGTCTGGCAGGGTTTCTAGCCAAAATACCCTGGAGGGTTAGGGTTAATCTTTCACACTTAAAGACGGACCGTCTGTGCTCATTGGATTTTTTTCTTTTTTCGAATGAATTGTCAAGTCATATGCTATATTTTTATTATTTATAAAATACATATTTTCTAATTTGGGAAGTTACTTTCATCGGCAAAAGGATTTCTGTTATTGCTTCCTTTCATGCCTCTTACACACAAAAACAACACAAGGGAAATTAATTATTGTTGGGCCACAAATAATTGCAAGACATGGGTGGATTTGTTTTGTTAGGATGTCTTAGATTTGAGGAAAATGATAAAATCCACGAAACATCCAGAGGCATTTAAATTTCTATGGCATTGCTGAAAAAATGCACAAGAAAACTGCATTTTCTTACTACCAAAAGATACGTTTCAAACTTTAAAAAAAAAAAGAGGGCCATTAGAATTAAACATTGAAAAGAAGACTGTTTCATGTTCCAGTGGTTATTTTGGAATGATAAACACAATTTAAGGACCAAAACAATCTTCCGGAAATCTGAAAGACCTCTTGCCAAAAATCCTGAAGATACGATTTGAAGCTTTGCATGGTGGGTGCGATATGAGAGAGACCGGGATTGCGGGTAACACCATGTGAAATAAATCTCTTCTAGGAAGAAGTGTGGTTCTGAAAAGAACCGGGGTGAGTGTGTGACTCGACGTTCGGGTGGTCTCACACTCCTGAGGACGGACAGAGCACACTGTCCGAAACGTCGAGTTACACACTCACCCTGGTTCTTTTCAGAACCACACTTCTTCCTAGAAGAGATTTATTTCACATGGTGTTACCCGCAATCCCAGTCTCTCTGAAAAATCCTGAAATCAGGAAAAATCCGGAGAAATCACACCCCTGGTGTAAAATCTGCCTCTGAACATAAGACTCAGAAGCTGTGTATGGTTTACATTCCAACTTGGAATCAATCCATGCCAGAAATTCCACCCAAAAAAATTACATTGAAGTTGTCATATCAAAACCAGGGGAAAACAGGTGACCACAAAAATGCCGCTCACAGTCACATGCGCATCACAGGCAGTAACAGTGCCCCAGGTATTAAAATACTAGACATATTTTTTATGACAAACCGGGAGTGAGTTCTTGTATCAGAAGAGCATAAGGTCATGCATGTACAGTGTACACATGGGTAGTTTCTGGACAGTAGAAGGGCGCATGTGGTTCAAATAAGCTGATCCCAAGAGTTTTATGGGGGAAATTTCTCTTGGAATGAGCAAGATGTGATTTTGCACTCAAAACAGACAACAAAAAACACATGAAATTTCCACAATTTCAAATCCTCATCTACAGGGGGGGGGGGGGGGGGAGTCTTGACCCCTTGTTTTGATAAAATGAAGCTCAAAGTTTGTGATCTGTGCACACTTTAACCCGAGTTAAAAAAAAGATTCCCCCCCCCCCCCCCCCACATTATTTCGAGAATAGATTCAGTTTACAAACTTTGGGATATACATGTAATAGAATAGGGTTTTTCAGATATGTAGTTATTAAAATCCCCAAATTGACTTTTCGGTGAAAAATTGTTGTTTCTGCTTGTAACTCAGAAAGCCATTAGTGTGACTTAACACTCATTTTGTACTGCCAGGTCACAAATGTGGAATTTATTTAATCATTTTATCAATGGCTTGAGGTGCTTTCTTTTGTATCTGCAACTTTGCAGGGAGGAGTGGCCGATGACTATAAAGGCACCATTGACAGACACTTCTTAGAATCTACAGTTATTGTACAGGTGGGCTGTACAGAGTGAAACAGCAAACTATAGTATAACCATGGAGCTATAAAAAGGATAACCCAGCCCCTTTTTTGGGGGGATATTGTCCCCATTGCCATTTGTCTGGCCTTTAAGTTTACTGCTTTCCGGCCTCCGAAATGACATTCACAGCTTTCGGGTCACAAGGCCAGATTCACCACCAGGGTGCTTTCTCTTTCAAAGAAATAACCAATAACAAGGCATGGCCCCCCTTGGGAAGGCCAGCTCATTGCTTCATTTCATTCAAGAGGATTGTTAAACCTTTGACAAAGTGACAAGGAATAAATCACAGCTCACTCACATGACGGACCCTGGGCAGTGGCCTGCAGCCAACAAGGTAACAAGCACCTGTACGTCCTGTGTGGAGGGGGGGGGGGGGGAAGGTCAGAGTGAAAAATATTTTTGAGAATCTGGAAAATGATTTGACAATTCAAACAGGCTCAGGGGCTATAGTAGCTCAGGAAATCAACTAAACAGGACAGAAATTTACAGGACTGATGCACAATAAATACATGTTAAAAATTAATTAATTTAAAGATGATGTTGATTGCTGAGTAGGGCTGTCCCGAATATAACTGAATATTCGAATACCGTTTTGCCGGTTCGAATATTCCAAAAAATATATATGCACGTACAGATGCTATTTTAGTAGAAAAATTACAGAACTTAGCAGTGTCAAATGCTGCATTTTTGTCGAAAGGTAACTTTTTTGTGGCCAGAGGTTTTTGTTGCCGTCCGTAAAACCCTTGACACTTGTAAAAAAAATGTTCCTTTAAAAATGGAGGCTGGAGTTTGATTTCTTGAAAAATTTGATCGGCGAGTATCGAATATTCGAATATTCGGTCAAATCTAGTTTCGAATAATCGAATACTGAATTATTCGAAAATGAACAGCCCTATTGCTGAGAGATCAAGTCTGCATCATTTGTTATGTTTATGTAGATTGCGTATTGTAAAAAAAACCAGCAAATTATTTCTGCCATGAAATACCAAACAAGTAACTTTTGAGAGCTAGTTTTATCAAGTCCACACAATCACTTAATTTGGGTAATTTTCCCTTGGCAACTAAATCATGAAATTTCTCCAATGGCGATCACTTATCACTGGGAACCTGTTCAACTCAACAATCGACACGACGTTATGAGAAATTGATGACAACTTGCCCTTCCATTGATTTCATCGCGGAGCGTGATCGTAGTAGGCTCCTCAATCGGCAGGCTGACCATAAATGGGTCCAAATGCATAAATCGTCGGTCCGTCAGGAGAAACTGATGCGTGACTTCCGAGCAGTACAGCTTGACGTGTTTGCTGTAAAAAGAAAAATCACCGAACAAAAATCCTGGTTTTAAAATGCTGTCAAATCAAAGTCAGGAGCGAGATTTTAGGACAATGACGGAAGCAGCCCCGAAAAGTTTGGATGCATTTTATTTGTAGGGCGTTATATGCATTTTCTACCAAAATATATTGCAAAAAACTGGGGTTATTACAATGAAAAGAAGACTGCTTCAGGTTCCAGATGTCATTTTGAAATGATAAAAACAACTTTAAGGAACCAAAATTTGGAAGACATCTCAGCACAAATCCTGAAATCATGAAAAATCCGGAGAAATCTTACCCCTGTAAAGTAAATTTGTGCCAGCCCCACCCCTTACCAGAAGACTGGTTGAACATGGCTTCAACAATGTACTTTGGCATTTTTTTATTTTTTTATTTTTTTATTAATTGGTTTATTTATTCTTTAAAATCTAATATAAATAACATCCATCGCGGCTCTAAAGCCGAATTGCGGAGTTATACACACAATCGAAATTCAATATTGTTATGAAAATGTATAAAAAGTTCCACCCTAAAACCATTAACATTTAAAAAAAAAAAAAAAAAAAAAGAAAGAAAGAAATCACCCCTTTGGCATCATAAAGAACCATTTAGTGTTAAATTTAACTGATAATGTCTCACATGGATGCTAAACCCACACCACAGCCAATGCAGGATAATAATATTGTTGGGGAACTATATATAATAATGTTTAAATAATTAAATAACTTAAAAATCATTCAGTAAACGGATCAGGTGGGGCAAAGGGCTCCTCCTAAAACGTTCAGTTCTACACCTGATCTCACCTACTTTCCCAGTATGTCTAAGATGGTAGTCACACCTAGGTTTAGTAGGTAGACGGGCTTTCAAAATGGATGAAGGAAGAGATTTGGCAAAGACCTGACAAAGGCTCTCCCTCCGATATTGCAAGTTGTCCAATTTACACACACACAATGCTTCAGAGTAATGCTGGTACTTAGATGCAAGTATTATTTTACAGGCTCGCTTTTGTACTCTCTCCAGGTTATCACACTGTTTTTTTGTTATTTCCTGAGGTATATCATGTGGACATACATGTACCTCACAGTCATACATGTACTTTCTGCTGCAAATAGACCTCAGTACCTCAGTACCTCAGTACCTCAGTACTCTGTTTATATGTGCTCTTTTCTATAGAGGAATCCCCCATCGAAGAGTTTAGCGCCGATCTGTGCACTTCCGCGTTTGAAAACGAGGATCTCAATGTCACAGTAAACAACTTTATGCTGACCGTGCGCCTGCGCTTCCTTTTATGGCCTGATTAAGTCATGTATGAATGAATGTGCTGAAAAGCGTTGTTTTGTTTGCCACTGCCATTCTCGCTTTCAACCCGGAAGTGCGCAGAAGGGGCTAATGTGAAATTCCTCTATAGAGCTTTGATTCCGTCGTCCCTATATGTGACTTAGAAACACTCTGTCAAACCGTGACGACAACAGTACAGGGGTTATAAGTCTGGTCCATTAAAATATTTTTGTTAATGCACCTATAAATCACACCCCCCCCCCCCCCATCCCCTACCAGAAATGACCAAACCCCCACCCCTGGGGCAACAATCTCCTGCACAAAAGCATAGGGGCAGTTTTTATTTCACTGATTTCTTTTTTCCTCATACCTTGTGTCTACTGAAAATTGGTACATGTATTGTGTAATTGTAGTCAGTGTTCTAGCCAGGTATTAAATAGCACTACACATCCACTACGCTTTTGGGAATTAGCACTACCTTGAATCCTGCCCCTACTTTACCACTATGCTGTAAATTTAAGAGCAAGAGTATATTCTAAACAATTTCAATGAACTACATGTAATCTTTTGCTCAAAACAGTCAAGGAAAAGTGATCAGGAATTGCCTCAGATTGCACCACAGAGCATCTAGAATCCAACATTTTTCGGGCCCCTTAAGCGGACCCCTTCGCGCTCGCATTGTCCATCCTTCAGCAAAATACCCCTACGCTTTAATTTCACCCTGGTTAGAATACTGCTTCCTTTTTTAGCACTTTTCAAGTTGTATGCAAAACAAACATGATAAGGTTAGAGATTATGATTTTTAACAATCTGTCAAGGAAAAACATTATTTTGGCTTCACTTTGTTAGTTTTAAAATTTTAAAGCTGCACTTGTGGTGTACTAAACATGTACACGTAGCGCTTCTCTCTTTGCTTCAAGGCTAAACTAACAGGATAAAGACGTGGTAACGTTTTTCTGCCTGATACTCATCCACACATATGGGATAATTAACTACTACATGTATGTAATATAATTTCACACCCTGACAAACATTGCACAGCTGACTGCCCATATTCATGAGTCTCCACTGAGCAGTCGGCCAAAAGAAAAACGAATGCACTTCACATGGCCAGTGCAAGTGTGCATCCGCGTTAGTATAAACGCACGGATAAACGCAGCTCGATTCTGTGCATAAGTCAATGGGGATTGGGGAATTGATAACCAAATGTGACCCGCTCTACAAAAAAAGGGTAGGTATTATGTAGCACTATGTAAAAACACACACACAGGGCTGTTCTGTGTGAAGCGGGCGAAAAAATCTATCTTCTGTTACATCTATATTTTCCAAATTTATTTTCAGAATTATTAATATTGATGAATAAAGAAGAACAAATAAATGTTGATAAAAATGACTTCTATCGTATTTCTTAGCACTTTTTGTGTTTAAAGGCCTATATCTCTAAACGCACTTCCGTTAACTTGGAAAATAGGAGTATACAAATGTCAAGATATCTTGAGAACCTAAAATGCCTGTGTCAAACCTACACAAATTAAAGCTTAGGATGCGACAAATTAATAACTCATTTTTCACATTTTGCGACACCCCTTTTTGTCACAAATTGGCAACTCTCAATTTTTCATGAAATTTGCCCCAAAAATAAAACATGAAAAGTACATAATAATCTGTTAAAATATTGGTTCCCAAAAAATAACATGCAATGCTTTTTAAGGGAGGCTTGGGAGCCCAGTCACTGCCCCCTGTTATGTACTACTTGTATAAGGGCTTTTTAGTTTTGACGACTTGAATGGATTCCCGTATAATAGTTTGACAACCAAAACTGCAATGAGTCTGCTTGGCAAGTGCAGTCTCACGTTTGTTCCAATACATGGTGATTCTAGGTAGACAGCCAATGGCTTAAAACAAAGGTTCTAGCTTCATAGTGTACACAACAACCTCCTTGTATCATTTTTTTTTTACCAATAACAGAACATCTCTTAATTTCCCAGAGGAAACATCAGGCACTTGTCTCCAACACCTTGGATATCAGTGACAGCTTTGGTAGCTCGGTGATGATTGGGTCGTTAAGGGGCTAACTCAAAATGCTCTTTTTTTCTCATGTACAGATACACACATGCGCAGATTGCAGATTGGGCCAACTGGCAGTGCTTACGGTACCTGCCCACAATTTGCTTTCTGGAAATATTTTCTAACTTGAGATCTGAAAGCCACGCAGTGGAGAGATTGTAACGTTATAGTTAACAACTCAAGTCCAGGACCATAAGCTTCTAAATGTCGAGACATTTGAATAAATTTTCTTTGTTGACTTTGAAAATTCATTCAAAATACCCAGTCATTTTCCCTTTTATTTTTATTGTTAAAAAAAGAGTAATCTTAAATTTGCCAATACACATAACTTGAACCGATACGATTAAGAAAAGTGAAAGATTATAAGTCAGGCTTTATTTTGGTGTAGAACTTGTGAGAGTTATAATTAGATGTTTATTTTATAATTTGAGGTATTTAGCATTCATGTCTAACTGTCTATGGAAGTTTATTTGAATACATGTAGATACCAACAGAAATTATCCCAATTTTCAGACCAATAGACCCAGGCGGGTTAACTTCCACCGTTGTTCAGACCAGCTCACCTCTCCCAATACAGATCTGTTCTAAAAAAATTGCCTGAGGTAAAACACCTAAACTCATCCTGTTGAAACTCAGAATGGTTCCCTTAAGTACATGTACTAGGCTGATGCATAAATGATGAGCTTTTTGCTGGAATCTGCCAGATAGATCAGGCATTGGATAATTGATGTTCATCTGATAGCCTGGTATAAATATCACACATAAATCCACTATGAAAATGAATAAAACTGCTGCAAACTGCTGACTGACTGAATGGACCTGAAATATACAAATCAAAAAATTAGCTGGCCTGACGTTTCGAACTTAAGCAAGTTCTTTCTCAAAGGCAAATGACAGAGTACAAGAAACAAACATGTAGGGAACACACATGCATGAGGGGGTGGGTGGAGAAACACAAAAGAGGGATGCAAGGGAGCATGGCAGTGGGTAAACATCAAAGAGAGAGGTTTGGGTAAGGATGAATGGGGGGAGGGATTAGGATGAAGGTTGAAGCTGGGGAATTGGACAAAGGAATGTGGTTAGTGGCAAAGATAAACAGGAAATGGTAAGACAACCCCATTTGGCCAAGAGACCCCAAGAGGGTTTGCCAGGAGGATAATCTGTAAACAAATGACAATGGGGGAAAAATTAAAAGTTAATCATTCCCTTCCTGGATGTTTAGACCATGTGGTTGAATAGTCCGAAGACGTTTCATCCAAACTTTCTCTCGGCTGAGGCGAACTGAGTCCTTGCGGTGGAAAAGTGATTCTATGCCCTGTAGAATCATATCAGAAATGGAATGGTTAGGCAAGTTGAAGTGATGACCAACAGGGGTGTCAATTTTCTTGGTGTTTACAGTCGATCGATGGCCATAGAAACGCTTCTTGAGCGTGTTCTTGGTCTCCCCGACATACTGGATACCACAAACCCTGCAAGAAATGAGATATATGACATTAGAGGTGTTGCAAGTAATGTTGCCATTGGTTCTGTGAGTAGTTCCAGATGAATGGCCAGAAAAGGAGTCAGACTCCTGCATGTGAGTCTGGCAAACAACACACCTGGAATCGCACTTAAAAGTACCATGCTGTATGGGAGGGGATGCAACCAAGGTGGGGACCTCGGCTCGAACAATCAGGTCTCGTAGATTGCGGGGGCGCCTATAAGCCAATATTGGGTTGTCAGGGGCGGCACGGGCAAGGCGATCTGAAGTATGAAGGATATGATGGTTGTCATTAGTTATTTTACGAAGGGGAGGGAGACTAGGATGAAAGGTGGTGACCAAGGGAATCTTGGGGTCGGCATTAGTGCTAGCTGGTGTCTTTTTCTTGAGCGCAAAATCTCTGGTGATAGATTTGGCTCTGGCGATAGCACGTTGAACTTGGCGGGAGCTGTGGCCCCTGGCAACCAAGTTATTCTTCAGTACCTGTACATGATGGGAAAAGTCAGAATTATTAGAACAAATCCTTCTGAGTCTAAGTGCCTGGCTGAATGCTATGCCTGTCTTGCAATGCCTGGGGTGACAGCTGGAGGAGTGGAGGTACTGGTGGGTGTCTGTGGGTTTAGAATACAGATCAGTGGTTACCGAGTTGTCTTCCTTGCGGATGGTGACATCCAGGAAGTTGGTCTGATGCACTGAATACTCTGATGTAAACTTGATGGTCCTGTGGAAGGAATTAATGTGATTAATGAAAGTCTCCAGACTGTCCTGATCACTGGTCCAGATGAAAAATACATCGTCAATATATCTCCACCATACCCAGGGGCGACATGGTGCTGAGGCAAGCATGCGCTCTTCGAGGTCGCCCATGAAGAGGCATGCAAAGGAGGGGGCCATGCGAGTGCCCATGGCTGTACCGTGTACCTGTAGATAGTGTTTGCCTAGGAAGGAAAAATTGTTCTTGGTTAGTACAAGTCTCATGAGGGTGCCAATATCACTGATGGGTGGGGTTGTGTGTCCTGCCTTGGCCAGGGCCGAGGAACAAGCACGAATACCCTCCTTGTGGGGGATGTTGGTGTACAGGGATGAAACGTCAAAAGTCCCAATGATGGCTGTGCTGGGAATCTTGTTCTTGATTCCATCCAGCTTGCGCAGAAAGTCTGGGGTGTCATGGATGTATGATGGCATCTGTGGAACGAGGGGTTTGAGAAAACTGTCAATAAACAGGGAGATACGTTCCGTAGGTGAACCATTACCAGAGACAATGGGCCTACCGGGGTTGCCAGCCTTGTGAATCTTTGGAAGGAGATAAAATCTGGCAGTCCTACAGTCAGAGGGAGAGAGAAATTTATGAGCTTTCTTAGACAGCTGGTCACGTGATCGCATATCGTCCAGCACCTGTTGTATCTCTTGAGAGAATGTACCTGTGGGGTCAGAGTCAAGGCAGATGTAGTTAGTATGATTGTTCAACTGGCGGTGGGCCTCGTCAATGTACTGATGACGATCCATGATGACCACAGCTGAACCTTTGTCGGCCGGCTTGATGATGATATCAGTACGGGAGCGCAAGGCATTCAACGCCAAGCGCTCCTCTCTGCGGAGATTGTCATGAGTTCTGTGGACAAAGTTATCAGGGTTAGTGACTTGAGAACTGACAACTTGAACATAAGTCTCGAGGGCTGGTACACGATTCTTGGGGGGTACCCAGGTACTTTTGACACGGAACGGTTCTGGGTCACATCGGTCAGAATCAAGGAAAAACTCTCGGAGACGGATCCTACGGTAGTATTCCGTGAGATCTTGGCTGAGCTCTACCTGGTTCACAGTGTGGGGAGTAGGACAAAAATTAAGACCCTTTGAGAGAAGTTTATGTTCAGCGTCAGATATGGATGATGAAGAAAGGTTAACTACAGTATTGGAAGAGGGTGGTGGTGTAGACTGGGGCCTGGGGCGTCTAAAGCGTCTCTGTCTGCGTTGATGTTGCTTGGTAAGCAAGCCACCAATCTTCTTGTTTCTCCTGTTAAGCAGAACAGAGTCAAGGTTAGATACGCTCTTATCAATCTCATCATGGAATTTACTGTATCTGGTGTCAGAACAACTGGATCTAAGTTCCGAGTCGAGGTGGGCAATATTCTGATGGAGGTTCTGAAGTGTAGTTTGACACTGTTGAGAGAGGACATTGATGAGTTTAATGGAGGTACCATGTAGAATTTGGTTCCATCTCCTTTGAAGAGGCGGTGAGAGGGTACCCAAGCAGGGAGAGGTAGATAATTGCAAACCTGTAGGGATAAATCGAGAGAGGGAGAAAAAATTGTAGTTATCTTGATGGTAAGAATAGCGTAAGGCCTTCTCCCTAGCCTTTCTGAGTTGCTGGAAAGTACAAACCGAGTTGTCCATACCTGTGGAAAAGGAGAAAATAATGTGGTTATTACAACATAAAAAACACTTGAACAAGAAGACAAAACAAGATATACAAGTCAGAAAGGAGGATCACCACGAAGGGATACTGCAACAGAAAGGTATTAATATGAAAATGAATAAAACTGCTGCAAACTGCTGACTGACTGAATGGACCTGAAATATACAAATCAAAAAATTAGCTGGCCTGACGTTTCGAACTTAAGCAAGTTCTTTCTCAAAGGCAAATGACAGAGTACAAGAAACAAACATGTAGGGAACACACATGCATGAGGGGGTGGGTGGAGAAACACAAAAGAGGGATGCAAGGGAGCATGGCAGTGGGTAAACATCAAAGAGAGAGGTTTGGGTAAGGATGAATGCGGGGAGGGATTAGGATGAAGGTTGAAGCTGGGGAATTGGACAAAGGAATGTGGTTAGTGGCAAAGATAAACAGGAAATGGTAAGACAACCCCATTTGGCCAAGAGACCCCAAGAGGGTTTGCCAGGAGGATAATCTGTAAACAAATGACAATGGGGGAAAAATTAAAAGTTAATCATTCCCTTCCTGGATGTTTAGACCATGTGGTTGAATAGTCCGAAGACGTTTCATCCAAACTTTCTCTCGGCTGAGGCGAACTGAGTCCTTGCGGTGGAAAAGTGATTCTATGCCCTGTAGAATCATATCAGAAATGGAATGGTTAGGCAAGCTGACATCCGAGAATGGCTTGGGGAATGAATTGCTGACTCGTTATACATCCACATAAGGGAAATTATGAATTCATTCAAATTACATGAGCCCACCAAGTCGACAGGTATATTTAAGAAATATGAAATTGCTCTACTGAATTAACCTAAACATTGTAGAGTACATGTACATGTACTGCCTTGTGATTAACATTGTCAGGTAAAAATATGCACGTATTTCACACTTCATTTTACTGAATTTTCAAAGTGAACAGAGAAAACTGGCAGGAGTGGGATTTGAACCTGCGACCTGACAATTTAGGAGACTGCCAACATACATTTAGGGCAAGATAGCTCAGTTGGTAGAGCACCGGTACAGTATTCCGGAGGTCGCAGGTTCAAAATCCCGCTCCTGCCAGTTTTCTTTGTTGAATTTGAAAATTCATTCAAAATACCCAGTTATTTTCCCTTTTATTTTGATTGTTAAAAAAAGAGTAATCTTAAATTTGCCAATACACATAACTTGAACTGATACTTGTACAATTTTAGCCTCACAGAATCAGCAATTTTTCCCTAAAAGGACGTGAAACCTTTTTGAATGGACGTTTTCCTGATCCCTTTGCGACTTTTTTCACCATCCAAACTCCCAAGATAAACATTTTCCTAGTCCAACAGATTGCTTTTTTTCCCAAACTCCTCCCTACCACAAAGTACTTTCAAAATCTTTTACTAGTTTTTAGTTCACAAAATTTCCAAAGTAATAAACTTTGTTCGACAGTGAAAATGTCGTATCTTCACTGTATTTTCAACTTGTATTTTCAACTGTATATTTGCTTTTCTTAGATGAAACACCTTCGCAGACACGTTATTTTATCAAAATACACAAGCACCTCCCCCAAAACAATTCAGCATTGTAAACGTGATTTCACATTTTGTTTTGGAGCGTAATTCTTCTTTAATTGTGTTGAGATTAGGAGGGTTTGGATATCACGCACTGTATCTGGGAAACATGCTGGAATTTTAATCAATGACGCTGTAATACTATAAACATAAAACTGACCTAGCTTACCAATAACATACATAACACACACCCCCCCCCCCCCCCTCTCCACTTTTGCATTCCGCAAAGAAATATCATGCCCCACATGAAATTACCATGAAATACGGTTCGCTGACCCCACACACGACCCCAAAAAACAAGACGGCATTTCTCAATACCCTATTGGAGACGCAGGCATTTTGTGGGCGGAGATGAGTAGACGATGTACACGTACATGTGGCTCTGAAAAATGAGTATCTGTCAACGTCTGATATATTATGGTCCCAGGGACTGCTATGCATTATGGGTCCCGGGACGGCTGACTGGTTGTGTATTTTCATTGCTTGACAGAATGATGAGAATTTATCCTTTTCTCTAGGATGAGTCAGCCTGGGAGGCAGCGGTTCACATATAAAAGTCTGATCATTCAGTCCGATCACTGCCATGATGAGTTTGGGTTTTGGGTTACAAGGGACTCGATATTATCAGACTAATTAATTTAATGTACATGTACACAGTGCTGTGGATGCCCTTTGTGAAAAACTTTCTGAGGAATCATTTTCA
The DNA here is from genome assembly GCA_037893225.1 of Hippasteria phrygiana. NCBI lineage: Eukaryota > Metazoa > Echinodermata > Asteroidea > Valvatida > Goniasteridae > Hippasteria > Hippasteria phrygiana. The sequence goes on along the minus strand of JAZGUH010000775.1, from coordinate 9,893 downwards.
GTGACAATTTTTTTATGAAATTACTTTCTTTTAAAACGATACATATGTACAAACATGTACATGTACATAGATTGCCAGGTTTTGTAGTCATTGGGCCGCAAAGTTGTTTTTTTTTCCTTCTAAAAATGCAACACTCAATTGTTTTTCTTAGAAGTAACAGCAGCGCTACAATGTACACTGTACATATCTGCATTCACATGCATACACGTGTACAATGTAAAGGGGATGTTTAATTTGAATTTTTGAAAAATAAATTACGAAAAAAGAACAAAGTGACACTGGGGAAAGTTTCCCCTCGCCCCGCCCCCAAACCACTAGATATGTTACTGCTTAAACAAACAAATGTAATTCAATGCACCACTCATGAATTGATATGCTACATGTACATTATAATAACTGAAGAAGCGATAATGAGAAATAGGCTACGTTCAGACACAGTTTTAAATACCCTTACAACACTACCGGTAGTTGAACTCGATTTGGTTTAAAGTTTTAACTAAAACAGTGTCTGAACGGTTTTAAAGTTGCACCGAATCGGTTTTATCTCGCCGCTAAAACGGTGATTTAAAAACACCTCGGAGGGAGGGTTTAGCTAAAACCAGAACAGTTTTATATTTTAAAACGATGTCTGAACGGTTTTAGCTAAAACGCTCCCAGCACAGTTGACCCGGTGTTATGTAACCCCTTTTTGTGGCACGCCTTTCGTTGTGTAAACAATCGTGGTTGTCACGTCAGTGCATGTCCTATACACAACACGCACGCGCGCGCTAGCGTGGTCCATCAGTCGCCATCTTTGCTAAATACAGTGTGAAGCCTTCACGTCCGTCTTTCTGCTCTTGCACATTTACATGTACATTTAGTTCATTGTTCCGACATTTTTTTAAGCAGCTGTTGAACTTTTTTTCAAAACTGTTCACCATTGCATCATGGCCACTGCTTCGACTTCATAAATATTCGAACAAGAAACTCTCGTGACAGCACCATGTTGACAGTAATGCATGTAATGTTGGTGCGCGCAATACGAGCAATGAATGCAATGGAGATCAATGGTTACGAAGCACGTACGCCGGCAACCAGTCGAAAGCTGTGCACGCAATACATGATGCATCCCATATACACACAATTGTATGATGTACACACAGTCGTACTTCCCCAATACGTCCGAGGACAATGCTTTGTGTTTCCTATTGTTCCTTTAATATAACCAACCCCCATAGACTAAGCACGTATCCTTACGTTCGAGGACCGATTTCAACAAAAGACTCTACGTTCGAGGACTGAAAGGTTTCTTTGTGTTTCCTTTCTTCTCTTGTCCTCAGAGATATATACAGTGCACGTACACACGAACTAGAGCGCGCGCTTTGTGTAAATGAGTGGAAGTTTCTATGTGACCCCAGAATGGAGATAATCCACTTCAAGTTGAACTTGCTATACTTAAAACGGTGTCTGAACGCTCGGTACGTTTTAATTTTACGACCGGCCACCCAATGACCGTTTTAACTTTTACCGTTTTAACTAAAACGATGTCTGAACGTAGCCATAGAGGTAAACACCCACATTAACTCTACCAAGCAAGCTCATCAGCACAAACACTTTGTGGCTGTACATTCTTCTATAGTTGTGGGATCTCGTTGCACTGATCAGGCTTCTCACTTTCAGAAGTTGCTGCGTTAACAGCGTGTTCAACCAACACACATGTACTGTGGGGGTTATTAGCGTGTTGAGGCTTCGTAACTAATTATTGGGGGATTTAACACTTTTTATAGGATCATTACCCTTGATCGACGGGCAAATACATGTAGTCTATTCCTGGATCTCTACTGATGATCATGATCATAATTTGGAAGAAAACGATCATAACAAAAAATACACATAGGTACATGTAGAGTATTGACTATAAAGTATAATTATAGTCATACATATACATTACATAATTTAACCCCTTGTGTCCGGCTGTTATTGATGGGGGCCCGGGCTGGTAATCCAAGAACAGGCTGTGCAGCAAAGCCTAAAGCCCCAGTCCCATACAGTACGGTTCATCACGGACCTACACGGTTCACCCCGGACCATGAACCGTGGTGAACCGAGGACCTCTTGGTCAAATTTTGAAGAAAATCACGACCGACGACCGTCGTCCGGGTTGCACCACGTTTCTTACACGGATCACCATTGTCCACGCCAGCAGCACCCCGACAGCACTACGGATGAACAAGGTTTCAGTACGGTTTAGCTACGGTTCGCCCCGGACCACCACGATTCACCACGGTTCACCCCGGCATCGCTACGGTTCTCCCCGGCATCGCTACGGTTCGCCACGGTTTGTCCCGGCGCCACTACAGTGGCGAACCGTGTTGGGTCCTGGGTGATACGTAGTTGCACCGTGAAGATCCGTGGCGTTGATGGGGTTAAAAATAACTCCCGGTTCGGCACGGTTCTACCTGGACGACCCCGTTGCCACTACGATCCCACTAAGGCCCACCCCGTTGCACCCCGGCACAGCGACGGTTCACCCCGGTTCGGGTGATCGTCCCGGTTCACCCCGGCAGTTTTTGACATGTCAAAAACTGCCGGGGCAGCTCATGGTTATTCACGAACCACCACGGACCATCCAGGCATTGCTACGGTTCGACACACGGTTCACCCAGGTTCACCACGGTTCATGAACCGGCATTAACCGGCATGAACCGGGGGCCCTGTGGGACTGGGGCTCAAATGCAAACAATAGGCACCACACTGAATAGAGTGGTCCTATTCATCGCACTTGGAGCCCCCCCTTTCGTGTGAATGAAATCTTTGTTTGAAAAATCTCCATCGACATGTATTCATTACACTCCCATTCAAGAACAATATAGTTGAAACATGAATGGATCAAGTACATGTAGGAATGTACGTATAGAGGACAACCGGCCAGGTGGTCTTTTTCAAACCATGGCTTTGGCCATCATCTGTATGCAAGAAGTTAATGATTATAGTATACATATTATGTATTATAGTTACATTGATCAGGGACACTGTCCACATTTTAATATGATAAATGTTTACAGGGTACAATGCACATGTACACATGTTTATACTGGAATGCAAGTTTCGTCTTACCTTTGACGTAGTCTCTGTGAAAACTGGGTCGAGTCCAGACCCACCATATGATCTGTTTGAATGAAACAAATAATTAGCACTAATTACAATTGCAGATCTTGGCTTTACTCGTAACACTGCTGCAGGCTATTGCAACTAAAATTTCAGTTGATCTTTTTTTCTTCTGAATTTCTACTGAGGATAATGTTCAAACCAGCAAAGTCATTCTCCAATATTGAAAACAAAAATAGACCAGCATGACAAACATCAAGATTAAAAATTCAGGGATCCAAGATTAATAGCACAACTCAACAATTTGAGAGACACTTTTGGATTTTGAAAATAAGATTACTGGACCTGTGATGTAACGATGTCACACTTTGTTTACATGTGTGGTTTTGAAAGGAGGAATTGTGTGAACTTTGTCCTGCCTTGCTCCTATTTAAACATGCATGTAGAAGTGTGACATCATTACATCTCACTCTTACATTGTAGGTCCACTGTTACCAACTGTATGTAGTGTCCCACATTTCAAATCAAAATAATTAGTTTATCCTCCGATTTAATTGTTTTTGTTTTCCTTTCATGCATGTGCATGTTATGCCAAGGACGGACGTACATGTACGTGGTTCCACTACAAATGTCTAAAACGTAAGCAGCACAGGAATCAGGGACAATAAAATAAACTTTGACTGACTCCTCTAAATAAAAGTCATCCGAGTACGTGTAATTTGGACCCTTTATCACCTTTTTAAACATTTGGACATGATATCGCCAGATCAAGTCCAAAGGTTAAAAAAGGCGATAAAGGGTCCAAGTTACACGGACTAATTTGGCAGGCTGGATGGGTGGGCTGTCTGGGCGCTGGGCGGCCCCTGCGGCATTCGTTTAAATGTTTTTTTGTTTTTTTGTCCATGTACATGTAGCCAGCAAAAGTGATGCCGGGGGATGATAAACTAATAATTTATTTTATGTGGCCTATAAGTAGGCAGATTCAGGAAAATTTTAAGCTGCTTCAATCCTTTTAAATATTATATCACTGGAAAGAGTAAAAGATTAGAAATAATATGAGGGGTCAATGGTCATGATAGGTTAACCCTGTGCAAAGTTATGGATTTTTGTTGATTAAAATTTTGGGTCATTTTGGAGGACAATTTCAGTTTAAAAGTTGTGACCATATTGCTAATTGCTACATTGTTTTATTGAAAATGTGAGCCTCATTTATTTCATATCAATTTGTTATCAATATAAATATAGTTTTAGGAGTCATTTAAAATAGTAACAATTAACAAACACCAATTATTTGCCAATAAATGATCAAAAACTAAATAGAAACAAATTATAAGCCGGTCACAGTGCTGACAGAAGATTGGGTACCGCAAATAGCGCCGCCAACGCCGGTTCACGTGAATCTACCTACTATAAGTGAAGTTAACTTGAAAACTCACCTGCATGTGCATGGGAAAGGAAATAGGCTCTTGCTCTGAGAACAGCTGGACCCTGGAATCTATCAATTGCAATCCGAGGGTATTCCACCATCAATCCTCCAAATGTACTCATTTTGCACTAGTTTTGTCCAGTAACAGTATTTGATGGCAGCTTTTTGTATCAAAATGTCAATCAATGTTTAACGCTGTATTTGAGATGAGCACACAATACTCAATAGGCCTACTACATGGACTTAGTGAACATTATATGACCATGGTCATGGAGAAATATTCCTTCCTCCATGATAATGAACGAGTACTTGAACGTGTATGTGCTATTGCTGTCATTGACAGCGCTGGTCTCATCTTATTGAGTATTTTTTATTAGCTTGGCTTTGGCCCATGAATAACACGCAACTATAAATCAGCTGCAGATGGCACAGATATGGCCCAAATTTTGAGATGAGCCGAAAACAGTGTAGACTGTAGTCTCAGTGCAAAATCACTAAAATAAAGTTTATAAACATCACTGTTACGTTGGTAACGGCTAACCATAACTAAACGCCCTCCTCGTGGATCGTCGAGGCGTGACGCGTGTCCGCGGCCGCACGGCCACACTCACAGGCCGAACAGCCTCAGAGGGCAGTATGACGGTACATTGATTTTGTAGGTCGCCAAGTCCAACGCGCGCGAAACGTTAACGTTGGGCCAAGCTCAACTTCTACGACCGCTAGTTTGCACAGCTGGAAGGATTTTTAGTTGGTATAGGATGGACCGGAGTCAATAAGAAACTTCGAATCAAAAATATTCTTGTAATTCAAATGAAATTGTCAGGCACTGTACGATATTACATTTGATTTCGTCCATCAGTTTTTCCCCTGGGCGGCGCCATGTTAAATACTAACTTTAAATAACCGAATGAGGGCGCTTTTGAGAAGACAAAAAGAAAAGGAGGCGGGACCAGGAATGTCTATAAAACCTGGAAATTGGAATCGGAAGGGATCGCCTCATATTTTGAAATTATTAATAGTTTATTGTGATCTCGAACGGTATTTTGAATCATATACATGGCTCATTTTCAAATCTTTAAAACTCCCCACCTCCCCACCCCTGCTCAATGAACATGCCCCTCCCCCTTTCTCACCGGCGCTGCTGACTGAGTGTAATCATGGAGGAAGGACTTCCTCCATGGTGTAATCATGGAGGTTTCTTCCTCCATGGTGCAATAGACATGAAGCCCCACGTCCTTGACGTATTGAACAATCACAGCTGTGATTATGCCCCAACAGCCGTCAAATATTCTTGACGGCCCTGTGTCTCGCGCGGATGTAATTGGTCAACACGTCAGAGGAGGGGCTTATAATGGATCAGTCTATTTATTATTATTATTATTATTATTATTAATTCTTTCTGGTAATGAAACCAAGGATTCCTCAAAAGCGCCCTGGGCACTGTAGCTCGAAAGCCTGAAGAAACCTGTAGAGAGAAGACAATGAGAAGAAGTTACAGTTTTAGAGGTGGGAGGAAAACCCCAGAAGAATATTCTGGGGAAAACCCACGGAATCAGGTAGGGACTGAAAACCCAATCCACATGTGGACCAGGGCAGGAATTGAACCCGGGCCACAGCGGTGAAAGGCGGGGACAGTAACCACTGCGCCAACCTGATTATGCATAGAGGGTCAACACAAAGACCACACACTGAGCCTAAAACCAGTAGCGTAACTAGAGGGAGGGTGAACTGTGGGCCACATTTCTCCAACCCGAGACATAGGCTCTTCCTTATGGAGATTACAATTGTGCACACTCCTTGAAGCCCCCCCCCCCCCCCCCTTTGAAAACAAGTGCACGTACCCCCCCCCCCCCCCCCCCCCCCCCCAGCATATTGGAGCCTATTTTACGTCGCTGCCTTACGCAAAACAACCTAATACTATCCATACAGCAGTACACACACTACAGTATCAGGCTTTATATGGCTTTCTTGAAAGGTACATGGAGACTTGATCTGTCATGGCACCATGAAAGGCGTGAGAAGGGGAACGGGTAACAAAACGGGAAAATCACTTGGGAAGAATTTCCCCAACTAATTTGAAGAAAAAAAAGTACATCCGATTTCTCTCTCATTATTGTATATACAGACCACTCATAGATATGCAAACTTACGGTCCCAACTTTGGTTAAGTTCTGTGTTCAGTTCAGAAAATGCCTATTCGTGACAATCAGTGACGTAGTTAAGAAGGGCGTGGGGGGCACACACCCCCCATAAAAAATCGTCATAACCCCTCGCCCCCCCACTGAAAATTTCGCAAACGCAGAAAATAATACATGTAGTATTATAAAGAAAAAACACTGCGAACGCCCATCACCGTAACATCCAGCTTCACCCCCCCCCCCCCTCCCCCTATGGAGACAGCACTGGGCTATGTTGCTGGTGACAATGTAGCGTGCCCATTGAAATAGTTGCCACGACCTCTAAATTGTTAGTGAAAAATATGATGACTGATTGACAGCGTGTTGGCCAGTTTAGTACGATGACCCTTAAATATTTCATGAATTTGTTTGATAAATAACGATCTTTGACCTCATCATGTAAACAATGTCCAAATGTTTACACGTCATTTGCAAAATATGCTTGCGTCGGCGATATCTGTGCATCTTTCAACTTGGTAAAAACAAAACAAAGTCTGTTTTATGGATGTCCACTGGGCCCAGTAAAATGCAACTAAAATCCGGCACGTAGGCCTGGGTCTCTCGAACCTGTGAATTAATGATTTTAGGCCACAAAAGTTTAGCGTCATGCCATTTTCAAAATAGGAAAGAGGAGGCTCTTTTGATATTTTTTGGATCATGCCAGCAATGTTTCATGGTGGCCGGTCGCCTCCATTATTTTGTTGAAGGTAATATACATCATTTGCAAAGATAAAAAAACAAAACATTCTCCAGAGGCCCATGACACCCCCACTATCTTAGATTGAAGTTATGTAGAAAAAGTTTACCTCATTTTGTTCTGGGTCACATCCAGTGCGGTCCCAGTAAATTATAAAATCGGTCTAGTAGTAGTTTCATGCCTCTGATTTGACTTGCATGCATGTGAGGGTTTTCAGTGACTCGAATATATTGGATCACGCGCCTGCCCTGGGGATGTACACGTGGCGCGCGGTGGGTGCAGTCTGAGACTATCACGTCCGGCGGCTCATACGGGTCTTGCGCTAAATTATGTAGGAATAATGTACTAAATACCAATCAATTATTTCCCCCCCCGCCACCCCTCCTCCGGCTGCCCCACCCTCGATTTAGGATTGTCATTTTGGAAGTGACCAAACTCCCACCCTGGGGGAACATCCTCCTGTACAACAGTACAAGGCCGATTTTTATTTCTACACAAAGTCCGCAGCCTTGGGCACGAAAATAATACCAATCCAGACATCGGGTGGGGCAGCGCCGGGGGGCGAGATTAATTATTCCGCAGTACAGTAGGGGGAACGGAAATGAAGCCAAAGTCTAAATTTGGGGGAGGGGCTTCAGATGGTGAACCACTTTACTCCGTCCGCGCACTATAATAGACAGATAAAGTGAAAATAATCTTCCTGAATGAAGACTGCACAAAGCGAATAGCTCGGCTACTTCACGATGAATTACACGATATGATAAATGAATTACTTCCGTATTGGTATTTGTATATATCCACGCTATATCCTGCATTGAATCAGGGATATCAGAGATTAACTTCCGCGAATAGCAGTTGCACGGAAGTAACGTAGGGATGGACATTACCCCATCAGTTTGTGGGCTCGGTGACTCGGCAGCTTAAAATTTTACAGGTGTGATGTAGGTTCGGCAATGATCCAACAAATAATTAGAATCATTAGTTTCAATCTGAAAGTTTACTGTTTATAAAGATGGTATCAGTACTAATTCCCCTAAAATCCTCAAAAGTATTTCTGTCTATGAATGCTGTCATCTTAAAAACGTCGTGACAAAAGAGGCACATATTAATACCATGGAGGAAGGAACACTAAGTTTTTCTTATCGTGACTCGGATGATAGATTGAGCTCAAACTTCCATATAGGCTTTTTTGTATGTATAATGTTGAATCCTATACAAAGTATGAACACTGTCTGTAAGTACATGTATATGCTGTCGGCTCTGCCAATGGTATTATCGTAAACGGTGACGGACAATGATGCCGTATCGACGGAGGCCATGCATTCACGAAAGACCATTGGCAGCAGATTAAAAGGAAGTCATAGAAGCATGGTTCAATGTTCGTGGTCATCGTGGTTTTTATTTGCCAAGCCTTAACAATACAAAAGGCGACCTTGCCGGTTTAAATAATCTGGATATTGTTTACGTCTCCCAACTTGACGAACAAAAATGCTCCAATGCGGTCCAGACCGAAACGGCGCTTATAGCCCTTTTGTCGGAGACACTGTAGGCCCTATCTATTTCGGGGAAGTTAACCCCACTTTTAAGAACTTGATATTCACGAAAGTTCCACAGAATTCGGGAATTCTTATCAGAAACGTTTCGGAAACGTTTGGAAAACAAATTTTAGATTCAGTTGTTCAACTCAAAAAAAGTTGAAACTCCTACGTCCGAGCTTTTTGCGTTTCACTGCCCCTGAAAAAAATTAATTTTAATTTAATTTTATTTGTTAGCATAAGACAAGTTTTCAGCTTTCAAAAATCGACAGACGATTATAAGTAACGGATAAAAAAAATCAGATTCTGAAATGGGACACCTTAATTTGTACAGTATTAATGTATCAATCTTCACGCGTAGTACATTATAAAACAATATAAAGACCAGAGTGCACCGTGTAGTAACCGGTAAGTGTTTCAGTTAGTCAGAGCTTTCTTCCATTATAATTATTCGTTAGTTGGGGAAATGATATTTTCACGGCATCGACATAGCAGCTTTAAAGGTAATTTTGAGACAAGACAATTTTATTTCATTTATTTGCTTTTCTGCTTGCTTGTTTATTTATTTATTTATTTATTTATTTATTTATTTATTTATTTATTTATTTACATGTATTAACGGTTTAGATTTCAGCATGACGGGGCGATTTTAGACCGGCAACGGCGATGTTCATTGTTCATCATTCATGCATGCACCCTCTCGCACCATATCTCAGCGATGCCTGCACAAAATGGCAGAGCAGTGTACAAATATATAGCGATCGAACACTATGATGACTGTTGTCGCGATGTTAAACACCTCAGCTTGTGGCCAATACTTTGACAAGTTTTTCAAAAGAAGTCACACAAAAGATTTCAGTGTATACCTACAACAATAATAGGGACAACTATTCAACTTTGTACTAACCACAAGACGGTAGTCTACGGTACATACATCGACATACATTGTTCCGTTAGACGCCCCCTGACTA